>JAZHYW010005015.1:0-383368 GCA_037355805.1 Ixodes ricinus
TGTCACGAATGACGAGGTGACAAACAATAAATAACTGAGGAAGCTGAAACGTTTAATGGGGGCGAACTTCTGCCCAAAAGTAAAAAGGAAACAGAAGATAATAACAGAGCGTCGCGGGCGTCGAAAGCGGCGAAGCAGCAGGATCGAACGCTGAGGCGAAACCATAGAGAAATAT
Source organism: Ixodes ricinus (assembly GCA_037355805.1). NCBI lineage: Eukaryota > Metazoa > Arthropoda > Arachnida > Ixodida > Ixodidae > Ixodes > Ixodes ricinus. The sequence goes on from JAZHYW010005015.1 coordinate 176, forward strand.
AGTACTACGTAAAGAGCGGACACTTCCATAGGCCCCAGCGGCCCAATTCTGCGTCAGCGAGCGCACCCAGCGGCCAGTATAGTCCTTAATTGAGTGCTGAATGGATGGATACACGCAGTAACCGCTGGCCAGATGAATGAATGGATTCAAGGCGAATTCTGGCGGTATTTTTGTATCGGGCAGTAGCATGCGCCCTCTAGTTTACCGAGTCAGTGTTATTGTAACTAGTATGGTTTTTGTTTAAAATATAATTGTTTTATAAGCATACCTTAATTGTACTGCAGAAGAAAAGTCATCCAGCGCTACATGTAATTCAAACTGACCGCACACCAAAAAGGATATTTTCACATTTGTGCTAACACTCTTGAAGGGACGACATGGGACGACACCAGAGATTGACACACAAAAGTATTTATTTTTGTAACTAGTGCTAAAACAATCAACAACTCTGAAGACAAGGAGTGATCTATGTTATTCATACATTACAAAAATAACAATACACATGCAAAATGTATGAATAACGCGTCAACAGTTGTACACCAGAAAAATAAGTACTGTACTACAACGAGACTTACAGCGACAAATGCGATATGATGGAGGGCATTTAAAAAAATTACCGTCCAAGTTTCATGAAAGGCGCTTGCACATATGACCATGTGCTGAAAGGCGCTTGCACATATGGCTGGCCCAGTGGCTTCTAAATTCAGTGACCGAATGCAAATTTCCGCCAACAAAGAAACTACAGTCACAATGCTTCTTACATAAACCGCATACCATGACCGCAACGGAAGAATGACCAGAAGCCCGCACGAGACAACAAGCCGCGGAACCAACTCAACCCACACAACGGGGCAAGAGACACAGACCAAGCAACCGAAGCATCCGCCCTCCGTCGAGTCCACGACTCCAAAGCCAACCGTCGTGCCGCAGCCATAGCCGCAGCCGTTGAAGCCGTTTTTGAAAGTTTTCAAAGTTCGTAATAATTTTAAAAGTTTACTCAATACAATAAAGTTATTTATCAATATTATAAATCTGACAAATGTTCAAAATAAGGGACACTGTTGCGCCTACTAACGGCCAGTAGAGTCCCTAACTCCTCGGCCGCGAAACGGCTTGAGTGGCCACTCTTTACGTAGTACTATATTTCTCTATGGCGAAACTGACTGCTGCTTGCCACGCGGAGCCCGTTATGTACATGCGTGGGCTTCCGGAACATTCGGCGTAGAAGGTTCGGTCCGTAGAACATTCTAACCTCGAAGTAGCAAGGCGGCTCTCGAATTTGCTAGAAGATCACACTACATCGTCAACAGAAATGTGTAGGCGCGGCCAGGAATCGAACCCTGGACTTCTGCGTGGAAGGCAGGCGCGATAACCGTTAGGCCACGCGCGCGCTGCCTACTGGCCAGCTGCGCGCGCGGCAATTAATATATATATATATATATATATATATATATATATATATACACACACACAGGGTGTTTCACGAAAGGTAGACAAATTCGATATTGCGGAAACTACGCGTCGCACAAAAAAAAGCTTGTGCCGTTTTGGTCCTGGCCCAGGGGCCTATTTAGGAAAATTATTAAAGTGGGAGATAATTATATTGTTAATTATTTTTGCGTAATTAAGTTTTTTAAGATTATGTTTAAGGGCATGATTTCCATTAGAAAATTGCTCAGCATCATCGAAAAACACTAAATCAACAAATTGCAGAACGATAGAAAGCACGCGAAGCATTTTACGGCTTTCTTGAAAACCGCACAAATTCGACGGGTTTTTAAGTTTTGGTTTGTTATCGGAGCGCATGGTTTCCGTGATAATTGTGACGTGAAGTATACACGTCACAATTATTAGAGGGGGTTGTGAGGGCGGTGTCCGTGTGAAGTAGGACGCAGCAGGGGTTTTTATAGACAGGAAGGCGGTATTGGGGTTTGCAGTTGTACGGTGAGGAGCATCTCGGAGATTAGTGCTGGAGAGGAGTTGGCTGGGGCTGAACGTATTTCTTTAGCCGATTTACATGAATAATGTCGTCGTTTCGGAAGCGGGCATCGGATGGCGCTGAGAGTGGTTCGACATGGCATGTGACTGGTGTCGTTTGTTTGATGACACGATATGGTCCGACATACTTGCGTAGGAACTTGTCTGCTAACCCTTGTCGCTTGATGGGTGTCTACACCATGACGAGATCTCCTGGTGCGTAAGTAACGGCTGTATGCCGTAAATCATAGCGAGTTTTCGCGGTATGCTGCTGCTGAGCAGTTCGAAGCTGAGCCAGTTGGCGGCACTCCTCGGCACGGCATGTCAGCTGCATGAGAAGGGCGTCCTGATCGCTCGCTGAATAAGGGAAGATAGTGTCCATGTTGCACGATGCTTCTCGTCCATAAAGAAGGAAGAAGGGAGAAAAACCAGTGGTGTCTTGCTGTCCGGTATTGCTATGCGAATGTGACGAAGGGCAAAATAGTGTCCCAATTGCTATGATCAGAAGCGATGTACATTGCTATCATATCCGCGAGGGTCCGATGGAAGCGTTCAGTCAGTCCGTTCGTTTGAGGGTGATAGGGAGAGGTGGTGTGATGTACGACGTTGCAAGCCTTTAGGATGGCCTCTACGGTTTGGGATAAGAATTGACGGCCTCTGTCGCTTAAAAGAAATTTCGGTGCACCGTGGCGTAGCAGGATGTTGGTAATAAAAAACTGGCAACAGCTTCAGCGGATGCATTTGGGAGTGCAGCCGTTTCAGCGTACCTGGTAAAATAGTCGACCGCGGTGACTATCCAACGATTCCCTTGGGAAGAGACTGGGAATGGTCCGAAGAGGTCAATGCCAACGCGGTCAAACGGACGATCTGGGCAAACTAGGGATGCCGTTCTGGTGAAGTTCATCCCGGATCATCTGTTGGATATCAGTAAGCGGCTTTTGCAACGTTGGTGGTAGAGAAAAATAGGTCTCGAGTTCTTTTCTAACGATATCCTTTATCAGCAGACGTAGCGACTCCTGTGACAGTGGGAAGGAGGTTGATGTTGAGATCGGTTGTCCTCCCACTAGCCCTGTATGGTAAGGGAAAAGAAGACGCTGCTGTTTGGCCTCCTGTAGTCGAGCGCAGGCGTCGACAATTGCGGTGACGGTGGTTGGAGGCTGGAGGATGAACAAGGTAAAAGCCTCTTCGGCAATTCCCTTGAGGAGGTGGCGGATTCTTTCAGCCTCTGGCATATTCGGGTTGAAACGGCGGCATAAAGTTAACACATCCTCGATGTAGGCCGTAAAGCTTTCGTTTGGCTGCTGAAAACGCGCGTTGAGGCGTCGTTCCGCGGTGGCTCGTCGGTTTTCAGGGTGGCCAAATACTTCTTTTACTCGGCTGGTAAATCGTTCCCAGGTCGAAAACTCAGCTTCGTGATTTAAAAACCACGTTCTCGCGACATCAGTAAAATAAAAAATAATATTGCTAAGCTTTGTTCCGTCGTCCCAGCGGTTGTGTTGTCCTATGCGGTTGTATAAATCGAGCCACTCGTCTACTTCGTCTTCGCCGAGGCCGGTGAAGAATTTAGGATCTCTCTGGCGGGACGAAATATAGCAGCCGGCAGGACTGACCTGACTTGGAGCACCTGTGGCAATCGGCGGTTGGTTATTGCTTTGCCCTGGCGCTTCAGTGGCGATGGACTGGTGACTCTGGCTGGTGCCGCTGGATGTTGTCTCTGATGTCATGGTGGTTGGCAGTCTGCGGTTCCTCAACTCCAGGATTGAGGACCAGCGCTCGCAAGATGGGACGGGAATGGGCTAAAACCGCACCTCCACCAATATGAGACGAAGACCAGGAGTCGACGACCGTTTTTATGTCCGCACTTTTAAGCATTCAGCGCGCCTCTGCTCGCGCCTCCAGTTCAAGCGCACGCGGGCCTCGTCCTCCTCGGTCACCATGCTGAAAGACGATGAAGGGGACATCGTGAAGTATACACGTCACAATATATATATATATATATATATATATATATATATATATATATATATATATATATATATATATATATATATAGTGTTTTTGTTTAACTGCACCAATTTTTTTAATAAAGGGGTAAAAGTTTTATGAATGCGGTTTTCACTGCGTGTTCATATGGCTTGGCGGACATCAGATGGGAATATAACCATCACTATTATCAAACTAACTAACCAAAATTCGTTAATTAACTTTTTAATTACTGTAATTATGATATATGTTTATATTACAAACTTTGAGGCAGTCATATGCCAAGACTGTTCCATCTTGTAGAATTCGCGTAATGTGCCTGTGTTCCAAGATATGTGCCCCGAATTTTTTTACTTAATCCGACTTTTTATCCACTCAATCCGGCAAACCCACGAAAGTGGCCACTATAGCCGAACTTTGCTACATTAACCGGATAAAAGTGCAAATTTCGTGGACGAATATCGCGGTACACAAGCTGGTTACGCGAATTCTACAAAATGGAACAGTCTTGGCATATGACTGCCTCAAAGTTCGTAATATAAACATATATCCTAATTACAGTAATTAAAAAGTTAATTAACGGATTTTAGTTGATGAGTCCGATAATAGTGATGTTATATTCCCATCTCATGTCCGCCGAGCCATATAGACACGCAGTGAAAGCCGCATTCATAATACTTTTCCCCCTTTATTTACAAATTTGGTGCAGTTAAAAAAACACTCTGATATATATATATATATATATATATATATATATATATATATATATATATATATATGGCTTTCTATCTTGCTTTCATTTTATAGGCCCGCCGAGGTTCAGGGCGGCTTTTAACAAAGTGCATGTTATGATTTCTTTATAATTACTCGTTTTCTTCGTAGAGTGCTTATTTGCTGGTAGAGTATTTCTAGGCTTGCGAAACTGCTAGGTTGCGTGCGTCTATTCATCGCGGTTCGACAGCTAATTGTAGCAAGAAATGCTGAATTCGTGTGCAACTATTTCTCCTGGAACGCTTCTTCGACTGGTATGTTTGCTGCGTCCTAAGAGGTGGTCCAAAACTTTCCACCTGGTGACATCATACAAGTGTCATGCTGTCGCCGGTCGCGATCTTGGCTTCGTCCCAGCAGCAGTGGTCCTGCTGGCCCGGCCACTATAAATCTTTTGTGTGTTATTTCATCCTGTTCTGTCCCGTATTTTCTGCTACCGACAGCATCCTCGACAAATTTTTAAGAGGGCCATCAACGTAGTTTAGGTTAGAGCCTAAATGCAGGCGAGCTGGGTTTGTGTGGTTATTCTAAATCTTGAGCTCCTGAGAACGCAGGTTGTCTGTAGTGCCTTTCCTGCAGTAGTTGCACCTTGCGGACTGTACGCCCGACGCCTTCCATTAGATATGGTACATTGCGTCCTTTCATAATTTTCCCACCCCCAGACTACGGAAGAATTGCTGATTATGAGAGGCCAACAAAGTGGCTTGGGCAACTATTAGTTGTTTTCTTAATAAAACCATCTCAACATAAAAAACAAAAAAGGCAATGAAACTGAAAAAAACAATACAGGCGAACGCTGGACTAAGAGTTTCCTTGCATTACTCTATCTGTCCATCTGGTTCTATCCACAAGCATGGCCCAAGTGTCTCAGCTCCAATCCGTCAACCACTTGGGGTGCAATCTGTGAACCACTTAGGGTGGACTTCTGTACATAAACGGAATGTGCTTGGTTATCTCCTGTAGTGTGCAAGGCATTTTTAATCATCTTGGAGCAAATGTTTTAACGACTTGGAGAGGACTCGCTTCGGTCTTGAGCAGCTCTGTGGACTCTTACCTTTCAACATAGCACTGGACAATATAAGGAGCCGCATAATGTCACAAAAAATATCCAAATGTCACGGATCTAAATATTGTATATCCGAATTTTGTGTCGCGTTTCCGCCACTACGCATAGTTGATTAGTAAAGTTCGTGGTATTTAAAAGGAAACTGAATCGAAAGAAAACGAAATTACAGAAGGCATTTTGACGATCACATTCTTGAGTTTGTCATTTTTTGGGAATCTCTAGCACTATAACCAAACGCATTTGTACACGCGCAGGGTTCAGGTGCATTAAATTTAAATAAAGACATCCATACACCACATTAGAGCCAAGACACAATTTATTGAAGTATTCTCAAAGTTTCCACGATACAATTTTTGTAAGCCTTGACCTTGATGAGGATGGTACTAAAATCTGCTTCCCTATTTTTACAAAATGGAAGAAATTCCAACCTGTAGGCCTTACTTTTTTTCTACAGCAAGAATTACACTATCGCTCTACAATTAAGGTATGTAAATGCAAAGTTCGGGTTTAAGATTGCCATTTGTTCATTTGTTTGGTGGTAAAAAGTTTTTTATTTGGAGAAATCCCGGCAACAAAGAAACTTGTAGCATACGCATTAGCTTTCTAATCCCATTGTTGCATTGAAAATACGAATTATACAGACAGTTACAAACAGCGTAACAAAATCGTGAAGAGAGCACCCCAGAAAAGCAGAACCAATAAAAGAAAAATGTCTGTTGACAATGAATATATAAGACTGTTACACAGAGCCAATTAGGTGTTTAGAATATTTTTAATTATATATTGGCACCGTGAGAACTCTTGTTTAAATCAAACAATTCTCGGGGAATGGAGTGTAATATTAAAAATAAATAAAACAGCTTTCGATGACACGTTATACTTACCAAAATTAATAGGCATCAAGTACATTCACGTTAACTGCACACATGTGTTGCGTATCATTCAACTAAGGAAGTTGACGAGCCAAGTCTTTTTTTCTATCTTTTTTATAAACAAGAGTTCAGTTCATCATCATGATAAAGCCTTTATTTGTGCGAATAAACAACCAATCATGGTCTGCAATATGGCACAGTGAAACAGTTCTACAGTTGTAGAACGTGCTCAGCAATACTTATTTAATCATTCAAATAAAAATAAAACTAGCATCCAACAAAACTCTACAGTGCATCGGTAACGACGGAAAGTAATCTCATTTAATGGTCTATTTAGATTACGTAGTACGTAGTTATCAAACATATCAAACAAACACGTAGTTATCAAACGTATCCATATTTTCATGCCCAAGATTGTTTACATGTATCTGCATTCTTGTTGTTGGTGATATCATGTGTTGATCGTAGGACCAAAAGTGAGAGCTCTCCTGTTTGAGCGAGCCGGTACGTTCAAATTCACTGTGCATAAAAGTGTGTAGTCAATGCCCCTGTAAACTATTCTATCTAAAAAGGCAACATCGCGCGAAAATCTTGTGAGGAATAGACATTTTAGGCCTAATTTATCAAGTAGTAGTTCATTGATGTAAAAATGCCTACGGCAAAGGTATTTGTCATAGATTATACTAACTCTATTACGGCTGCATCAAGTGCAGTGAGCGATTTTCACATCATTGAGCCAAAATCTAGTCTAGATTTGATAAGAGAACAAAATAAACGAAGGAGACAAGCATAGTTCACAAACTTTCTAGTTAATCTGATTAATCCATCCCAGTAATCTAAATGCGGAACAGTCAATGTCGGTGACATGGCAGCCAAACGAAAGTGTAGCGCCGAAGTATAACTCCAAGATCACGAAGCAATGAAACTCTTAAAATGCATTTGTCATCAAGTAAGTACGAATACTGCACAATTTTATATTTTTTACTGAACAAGACAAGTTTTTCTGGATTAATAGTTAAGCAAAGACAAGCTTTTTTTATTAATAATTAAGCAATTTAACCGACACCTGTTTAAAATATGCGATGCGTCACTCTGGAGAAGGTCACAGTTGTCAATCGGACGAATACTCAAAAAGAGCTTGATATCGTCCGCGAATAACAACACGTTTCAGTTTACCACGCAAGTAGGTATGTCATTGATGAAAATCAAGATTTAAAGTGGACCCCGATTGGAGCCCTGTGGTACTCCCGATAAGTGACAAAAGGGATCGGAGAAGTTATTTGAAATGCGTACAACACAGCGACGGTCACTCAAGTAGCTTTCAAGCCATTTTAAAAGCATAGGAGGAGCGCCATATCGTCACAATTTGTGCAATTGCAAACCGTGGTTCACCTTATCGAAGGGCTTCGCAAGGTCAAAATAAACAACGTCAACTTGACCGCGATTGCAAACAAAAGGTACTGAAAAATAAAGAAACGTACAAAGGTTTGTCTGGACCAAGTGTCTCTTGATAAACCATTCTGATGAGAACTGATACGTTGCTTGAGATAAAAAGACAGACGGGTGTGCATCACTATCTCAAATATCTTTGCGAAAGAACATAGCAAGGATACGAGGCGATAGTTCCCAACTTGCGTAGCATCCCCCGCCTTATGTATAGGAACAACAATAGACTCTTTCCATACAGCCGGAAATACACCCTTAGACAATGAAATATTAAATATATGCTTTAAGAGAGGCGCAAAAAAGGTTTGAACAACCTTTAACAGCCAAAACGGTTGTTTATTTATGTGCGTGATTGCGCTCACTCTTTGTTTGCGAACAAGCGTGCGTATACTCTAGTAAATATTGGGAAATAATAACAATACCGGCTTCCAGGCAGCTTGTCGTCTTTAACAAATTTGTTGCACATTTCAATTTATACTTATGTTTTGTGTCAACTTACGTTGAAACGGCAGCCGACGCTTCTAGCAGAGGAGACCAACTAGTACTCGAAGGGCACCATCATGGCGTTCGTCGTGCATTCTCTACGCGTTTTATCACCTCTGAACCATTCACAAATATAAAAAAAACGTGACTTGTGCATCAAACGTTGCTTAATCGGTCTCATTAGTTCGTAGCATCTGCTGCATCAGGACTAAAGTTGAAACGAAGTATAGCATCTATTTCTCGTGCTGAGCTTAATCGAGTGCTTAAGGTTCGGTGTTGATTATGCAATGAGTCAAAAAGATCAGCGAACAAAAATAAATTTTCTACCAAGCCTGATCAGGCGTGTCCCCTTCGCCAATCATTACGCTGCGAGGTTCTGTGGTAGTAGATCTTGCACAGGACCAACAAGGTAGCAGGGCTTAGAGCGATAAACTGGTATCCCATTCACCAGGCAAAAGTGACCCCCCCCCGTTATAGACTTTTGACCACTGGACACGTGACCGTACCGAATCCTGAGGCTTTTACGCGAAGCTGAACCGAGATTGGTATTACGATCGCTGTTAAATACATAAACCATTTTTCGATACTCTTTGGACCAGAGATCAGTGTCTAGCTCCGATAAAGACCCAAAATACAGCACCGCGGCTGACGGCATCTGCCCGAGGTCTTGTCGTAAAAGCACGTTTTGAACTTAAAACGAGCGAAACATAACTCATCTCGTCGGTGCTGTTATTAAAAATCAATAAGCAATTATCTGTGTGCGGTACTGCGTTAAAACCTAGACGTAAAACTATAAGGTCACCTGTCTAGTGGTAAAAATGTGCAACATGGCGGCGGCCAAGTGGGGGTCACATTCAGCTGCCAGTTTATCGCTGCAAGCTCCTCTACCTCGTCGCACAGGATTAAGAATTTAAAGCACAAAACTTCGTTTGACATTGAGTCTAGACACAGCCGACACAACGAGCTGTTGCTACCAATCAGAGAGCGTCATAAGGGCGCCATAATGGTGTTTTTTCATGTTTATGTACGTGTTCTATCATCGCTGATTCAATCATAAACACAAGAGGCCAAGTGAATTGAGCTTTTGGCGCTCATTGGGTAAGTACCATTACGATGTAGTGTCGGTCGCGTCTTTACTAAAAATAAAACCAAATATAACACAGGTTACAGATGATGCGGCTTATTTGAGGCCTACAAATGCGTCATGTCGTCACTTTCCGCCATATGGCTGAAGGCCGAGTTCGGATTTGACAAGAGTTGAGTCACGGGTCCAAACTCCTGTACGACGCCATCAGCCATCACGATAACCCTATAAAATAGAACATGTTGGTTACGATTATCACACCGAGTAAATAAATAAATTAAGCGATGTTTTTAGGAACTCCACAATAGCGATGGTACCTTTAGTTTTTACATAAATGTCTGTATATGCGTTCAACTGTGCGATTCGTGTCGTTCCTTGAGCAAACTAAGGTGCTGAAAAATGTTTGATATATAGTCAGTGAGAGGCTAAAAGTTCAGGGGAAACTCCTCCCATCCCTTTCCACTTTTGCAGAGCGAACGCTGGAGAGGAGGCGACTTCCTCTAGAGCGTTCGCTTTATAAAAGGGAAAGGGGTGGGAGACGTTTTTCCTGAACGCTTCACCTGTAACCAACTATAGTTACTCGTCACTTTACATGAACGATGATTGAAATAATATAAAGCTCATATGGACGATCACAATTATACAGTTACTTGAGCTATGATCATCGCATAGGACTCCTGTTTCGGGAGCAATTTGGGAGAGAGTAAGGTCGTTACGAACTCTGGCATATATTTGACTGCACTGTAAACATACACGTTTTGTTACTAATATCTGTTAAGAAGTGCTTTGTGCAATATTTTCAGCAGCATGATTGGTATACCTTTTCCATAAATACGTTTCCTTAGCTTATGTAAGTGTGTTTCTGGCCTAAGTAGATTGCCAATGCACATAATATACTATAACAGTGCTGATGCATGGTAATAAAAAAAGCAAAGTTGATAAGCGATGTGCGTAAAATCAGACAGAAGAGCTTGTAAAAACAAAACAAATCATCTTATCACTGCAATTCTGAGATTTAAGTAGGAGCGCTTCATGAAGTCGGAATTCGGAATAGCCAGCGCATAGAATTTTGCTAGGTCGCCAACGCTCTTCCTCCAACCTAATCGCGCAATGCATCCTTAGATCCACAGAATAAACAAATTCGGTTTCTGACCTAAATAGCTTACACTTAGAAAGGATAGTATATAAATTTGAACGCTCCGATGTCCATGGTCACTGGGAGTTTAACACATTTTTAATGCGATGTGGCTCTCAGGTGTTTGCTTTTTAGGCACTTGCTTTGGCTCATGACTCAGTCCCGTGGTCTGCAAGATGATGATAAATTATGCCTCAGATTTGCCAAGCATTGACACTTTTAAGTTGTAGGTATTCTTTCCCTTGACCCAGCAGAGCTCGGTCAATATGACCGAAGAGTAAGGTGTTTATAAATATACTTTTAGTAACCCTGTACTGACTGGCTATGAAGTAGCGTGGTGATAACTTCAAACGTAGACAAATGTGTCGCGCAACTGTACAGAAGAGTTACGATTTATTAAGTCAGTGGGCGTACTCAAGTCGGATCATCACTCTATCCTGGACAGTAATACGGGTGACAGGGCACCTTAACACAGTTAACTCACCTTTAAGCGCTATTACGCGTCACCACATTTACCGCACAATATTCCCGGATAGCTATTTCAGAAGAAGTGAAGAGTGCGCGTGCACTGCTTTGATGGGGGCTCAAAATGCTTTAGCTCGCGTGCGCCCATAGCTTTGGCTGCACAGCTGCAGAATGTTGTCCGCAAGTATTGCGTGGTACCTGTGGCTTTGAATAACTGCCGTTAAAATTGCCCGTGTAAAAAGGGTATGAGTAAATATATTTCGACTTGCTAGTTATTGCGAAATTGGCTATGGTCTTGGACAGCATAAGAATTGCAGCGCGTGGCGGGTGGCGAGCATCTTGATGCCATTCCCTGCTAATGAGACTGCAGCAGTCGCTAATAAGACCACCAAAGAAATAGTCACGAAGCCAAAAATGTGAACATAATCAGCTACTCACGGCGTTTTTTTTAGATAATAACAATACCGTATTTACTCGGGTCATAGCCGCACTACTTACGAACAAGGTCCTTGCGACCACGTTCTTGCAGAACACGCATACAGCCAATCATTGCGCTCTGCATAAAAAACACAGCAAATAACTGGGTCGCGAACACGATTTTCCGTAAAAAAGGCGATCTGAACAGATAGCATTTTCGCGTGAAGACGTTATCAATCTTCCGTAAATCACTGCCATTCTTTTGCCGATGGCGGTGATTCGCTATTCCCGTGCACCGCGGTAAAGCAGACCCACAAGCTTTCTTCATAAACAGCGGGACTATTACTCGAGCAAAGACGGCAATTTCTACTTGGACTCAGGAGGGGTGAGATGTACCAGAAAGGCCGGAGGCCCATACCTGTCGGCCTAGAACACCGGAATAGTGCCAGCAAGCAATACATAAATAAATAAAGATATCTGACTATTGATAGTATACGATCCAGCTAATTATAGATATATATCGCTTTTCAAGCACCGCTCAGACGGCTGCGATCAATCATAAGATATATTGCCGCCCGCAGGGCCAGAAAGCAACGCTCGGTCGACGACTTCTAGAAGATTCGCGTTCATTCTCGCACCAGACGTAACCTTCCACCTCCTTTGTTGTTCTCCAAAGTGCAGCTCATCCTCGCCCCGAGCGCGCGACGCTCGAGCCTTCTTTGCCGAACTTTCGAGATAGTGACGCTCTGTAGATAAACAGCTACCCGCGACCTGGTCGAGTCAGTCTCGCTCTCGCTCTCTGTCACGCCGCCGAATCGCCGCCCGTATTTCTGCTGCCTCGACGCTTTTCTTTACTTATTTTGTTTGGCACAAGTTCGGCAATTAAACCTTTATTTTCAGTTCACGGTTCCTCTTCTCGTCACCTTCGTGACAGTATATCAAGTTTGACACTGCGCTGTCTGAGCTTGTCATTAGTGGGACGGGTACAGATGACATTGATGTTGGTGGTGAGTAAAACATTTTAAGCCCAATTTTATGCGTACTTTGAAGAGAGTTATCGCGCCCCTGACAAGGTGAGAAAAGCATGAATGAGCTCCTGTTTTCCCGTCTCGAGCGCGAGCTTCTAACATACGACAACGGTTCGGCGTCTCATGCAACTAGATCAGGCTCGCACATCCAAAACGCCTTAGAAGGCATGGAGCGAGTTCTGGAGGCCAAGTGTTCACAGGACACGCCTCGCCGTTCTAATTATATCAATGACTATAGACCTCTCCAAAAAAGGGCTCCTGGCTGGTTCCATTTTCGGTGTTCATGCGTACGGCGTTTTATTTTCTCGCTTTTCGAAGTGACGAACATGCGCGTGCTGGGCTAAGGGACTCGTGAAATTGGAATGGTGTATTGTCTTCTTTTTCTTAGCGTGGGCTTTTTTACATTTATGTTTAAGCAGTCAAACCGGCTGTCAAGCTGATAGGGAACGGGCCACTCACATGTCGTAATCCAGTATCGTGTGTATACGGTGAGCCACGGTGATGACTGTGCAGTCGGCGAAGCTGCTTCTCAAGGTGGCTTGCACCAGGCTGTCCGTGTTGCTGTCCATTTGTGCGGTTGCTTCGTCCAGTATCAATACTTTTGGGCGTCGAAGGAGTGCTCGTGCGAGAGAGACTAGCTGACGCTGTCCCACGCTGAAATAGATAGAATGATAAATTATTGAGATAAAATCAACTTCTGATCTTGGTTTCGCTTGCCACTTAAATCCCGAACGAGCATGCACCCGCGAAAGAGTACTGCCCTTATATATGTTTCCTTCTCCTTATTCAGCGAGAGTGGACGTTCATTTTGGATACTAACCTTCCTTTTAGCCTTCCTTCATTCTTTTTCCGCGACCAATCTAAAGGTAGTAAATAATGCGTGTTAACTTAACTAAGATGTCGGGATTGACAGTATGATTCAACCTGGAATAGCAAATAAGGTTTGTTCAAAGAAACATGACATAGAGAATGATTTTCCCAGGATTTTAGAGCGCAGCTCTTAGGCGCCCGTTTCCGGCTTGACGGCGTCGGCGTCGCCGTCACCGCCACCGTCGCCGTCGCCGTCACCGTCGCCGTCGCCGTCGCCGTCCGCGTCGGCGTAACCGCGCAGTGCCTTAGCGGGTAAATTTCCCGCTGAAGTTTAGCGGAAAACTTTCGCCGCTGCATTTAGTGGAAAAATTTCCCGCTGCATTTAGCGGAAAAATTCCCCGCTAAATTTAGCGGAAAAATTTCCTCGCCAAATTTAGCGGAAATATTTCCCTGATTTAGTTACTGAACAAACTGAACGATTTAGGTACTGAACTATGAGTCTTTTCGCCCCTTTCTTGTAGTGCCTGCCAGGACTATCATGGCACCACTTTCACAGCCTCCCATAGGAATTTTGGTACCGGTCCCTATACTTCCAAACTGTAGTGGAATCTAGTTATACCGTCCCTGGATTAATACGGGATATGCTGGGAGTGTGCCATCTGACGAAAACGACATCGGACACGTTTGTAGGTCTCAAACATTAGCAACTAACTTCCTGTCTATATTTTCGGCACCGGTTAACTTTTCGTTTATAACGCGTTGTTCACCCGCAGCTTCATGAAACCCAGATTATAACATCCTCTAATACATATCAAGAATAAAAAAAAAAGAATTCTCACATCAATTACTTCTTATTCTTCACATGAATTAAGGACCCACTTGATCATAATAGCTGAGTAGGTTTCTGATAAAGTGAGAAAAGGCAGTAACTCGCCTCAGGCTTGCTCCTCCGTCTCCCGTCTCCAGAAGCAGCTTGTCTGGATGCGCTGACACAAATTCCGCCAGATGTGCCTGCTCCAGGGCCTTCCACAAATCATCGTCGCTGTGTATTCCCGTGGGGTCCAAATTGCTGCGCAAGGTGCCTCTTACCAGATTGGGGTCCTGTGATACAAACATAAAATTAGTTTCTCAGTTGTAAATCATTTTTTATGAAAAGAAAGTGATGCATGTACTAACTATACCTAAATATCTACTTATCTATAAATCATACGTAACATCGGGGCATTGTCATCATCATGCATGGATTCTAAAAGGAAATAATCCAAAATATCTAAGTGAATAAACTGTACGCATCAAAAGGAGAAGTGTTTGGCATACTTAACCAGTCATTGGGAGAGACGCAGTTCTAATCCTGGCGCCGCGAAAAGATTTTTTCCTTCGGGGGCTTCGTAACAGTTCTTTCATTTGATCAGTGCGATTTATTCCTCTGCGTATTTTGATAATTCATAACAACTTTATACATTTGGAAAAACTCTGCACAAGCATATACAATCTCATTATTTGAACGTGTCATCTAAAACTGAACTAACATGATATCTTAGTTCATCGTTGACATGTACTAAGATATCATCGTTGGAAAACAACGCTGAAGTTTTCACTCATGCAGCAGACGGAAGGCTGGTGATAAGAAAACGCTGAGTATTCTCATATCCCCGTTTTCGCATAGCCAGCCTTCCGTGTGCTGCAACAGCAGAAACCTTAGCGGCTTTTCACGCTTCACACATTCTTAAAGTCTCCCTAAGATCGACTGGTTCATGTGTTTTCGATTACGCTTGACAAGTTTCTAATTGAAAACCTATGCTTATTTTAGCTCATTAAAGAGTAATCAGTAAATATTTTCTAATTATATTGCTAGTTCGCGAGTTTTGCGCAGTCCCTGACGTTTGGCGTGGCTAGCAGTTTGTTCCCGAACAGATTTTTTCTCAACCACCCTATTAGTAGGAATGTTTAAAAAACACGCAGAAAACCCGGTGTAATCATTAAACGTAATGTACTGTTGTCAATAATTATCACACCACATGTTCCCAAACGTTCGCTGCCGTCCATGGCATTAACACGAATGAAATATTCATTTATTTCAAAAGACCCTGGAATATACCTTCACCCCAGAGATATTTGATTTACTTGGATTTTTTTTATTAAACATCATTTCTTTATGGGAGGGGTAACATATTTATTGCTGCCCCTTTCGTGCCATTGAAAAACATAAGCTTTCCTCTTCTGTAAATTAATCATTCGCAAAATGAAGCTCCTGTCTGAAAATATTGATGAACATATGAAATAATCACTGAAACACTTCAGTAAAACGTGACATTGAAGTAGAGCATTCTTTTCTTTGTAAATGCAGGTCTTCCAGACACTGACGACAAAACCACAATTCTTCAGTAAACAGAAAATATTTTTTGATGATTTGTCTGAAGTGCGGTCTCACAAAACATATTACAATAAAAGGTGCGATTCTCATTCTGTGAGATCTCCAGATATTATAGTTTGCAACGACTCCAAAAATATTACCCTCTTTTTTAATATTGATATTTTTAATATCACGAAACATACGAGCATAAATGTTTTGGGTACTGTTAGAACACCAATTAAACAAAGAAATGGCGTTGTCGTATTCCGAAATGACCACCCCAACTACTCAGAAGAGAGATTCATCGTTATAAGTAATGATAATGCGAGACTGTTGCCTATTCAAACATGAACAAAACGTGCGCTCACTGTTAAGTTCCAGTAAAACCCTGCGGATTTCAGAAATAAAACAGATCCAAAGTCACTATCAGCAAAGCTGGCTGACAATTAAATACTGGGCGGAAACGTCATGAACACAGCCCCCTTTTTGAACTGGGGAAGTTTTACGTGACCTGCGTTACAAGTATTACGTGGTGTAAATTTACTTTAGAGGAAACTGCCTTGGAATAAGCGTATAACGCATTGGGTGTAAAAGAAAAGTGCGTGTGCCAGGTATTTTAAGCACAATATGTGCCGGCGCTTATTAATGAAGCGGGATGACTAACAATGTGGCCACTCAAGGAGACACTTTGCATGACGATGTGTTCTGAAATGCTATTTTTTGGTAAACAAGGTAAACCATTTTGCCTATCCCAAAAACGGACGTCAAAATTGTCTCGGATGCATCATTTTTATTACTTCACTATAATTAAATTTAGGAATCTCACGAAAATACGAAATACAATCATATCGAATTGTGATAAAGACGCAGTTGCCATAACTTTAGATGCAGTTATTCAAGTAACAACTTAAGCACGCTGGCGGTCAATTAGTTCTCGCACCTAAAACCAAAAATTACGCAGTTTCCCTCTTTAAAGCAGATGGCAATAAAACACCATCTATATATGTCTTTGGAGTGAGCTTGCTCTCATTAAACAATGATAAATATTTGGATACGTTATTCACATTCAAAATGAATATAAAGCATGGGGCAGTGTCGTACACTTCACCATCTTATAATAGTATGTTCTGCTTGGTTGAAGGCTTGGTTGCTTGTTTCTTTGTTTTGTTTTGTTTTTTTCTTTTTCAGGCATTACATGTGAACATTTTAAGAGAGAAAAGATAAATTATTCTGGTCTCACCTGAGGAATGACCGTAAGTGAGGAACGCAGTCTGCGCAGCGGTACTGTGCCAATATCGATGCCATCGATGCGAATGTTGCCACTCGTAGTTTTAAGTATCCGCAGTAGCGCCAGCACCAGGGAGGATTTACCGGCCCCTGTTCTTCCGACAACTCCGACCTATATGATGAGAAAACACATTATCTTGTCTAATGTGTTAGTTCTTCACATGACGCTTTTTTTGCTATGTACTATGACTGACAGCCGTTTAGTTTAATATGACATGGTGGGCGCGCAAATTGAAAGCCATATTTTTATTACCTTCGAAGGACATTGCATATTCTTGAACTGTTTCACCGAGATATAGATGTTTCTTCTTTAGCTGACAGAGCATTTAGTTCCTTTTAAATGCTTAGTTATGGCGTTTGAAAGTTGCAGTTACAGTCGGTAGTTCTAGGCAATACTAAAAACAAAAAGTCCTTCTTTAGCTTTAGCTTTCGCAATCAATTTTGGTTAAACATGACTTAAAAAGCACGCCTTAGATTATGATTAGAATCTATGTAAACAAAATTAGGCTTAATTACCAATAATACGTGTAGTTTTATAATATATGCCTCGTATATACACCAGCAGTCTCAAGAAGAAGTAGATGTTTGGAGCGAAAACGAAACATTTTTGTGTAATTTCTCACTTTATGTTGAATGAAAGCATTTCGTGCTTTACAAAGAGGGGAATTTGTGTTTGGACGTGGATATAAGCTTGAACAGTCACTATATACTGCATAAAATAGTATAGTCAACTGGTATAGCCACTGACTGCTTGAGAAAAGTGTGGTGCGTCCTCAGCATCTTACTATTGTTTTGTACACAATGCGATGGCGTCATTACTTGATAAGAACGCAAAAAAACGTATCACTCATTAAGCCCAAACATAAAAGGAACAAAATTAATTCTACATACTCTAAAAAAACACAATATTGAAATGTTATGAAAAGTGAATATAATTAGTTGAATGTTATCTTCGCGGCACAAGCATGCGTTCCAGGATGAACCCGTATTTCATATTTCTGTACCTAGGTGTCGACCCATAACGAGCCAAATAGTTTAGAGATCCTGTAGTATTTTCAATGTTTTACTGTAGCTGAATAAACACTGATAGATTTATTGATTGATTGATAGTAAGCAACTTCCTTTAATTTATTATAGAGTCAGTGTTCGTGGATTTCTTTTAAAATTCCCTAAGTTGTTCCGGTCATTATGTTTGTACATGGGCTCAGATTATTTGAACACGTTATAAAGCAAATCGGGTGCATACAAGATCGTCGATAATTATTTTTGCAAACGTATTTATATCAAAAGCATTGTGTATCATGCTTTAGTTTGTGAGATACACCACTTGAACAAACCTAAATAATTGCACAAAACAAGCCTAAGAACCTCAAAGATCTTTGTACAAAGCAGCATTCAAATTACTTCTTGACTGTATTAAAGTTTAGAAGCGTTACACTATTATTCTGCCATAATACAGGGGAGATGCATCAATAAAACTACCTTTTGACAGGGTTCAATTAAGAGTGTAATTCCTTTCAAGACGTTGGAAAGGACCCCTGGCCTGTAGGATGCGCAGTAGTTCTCGAATTCCACCCGGCCATTTGATGGCCAATTATTATCGATATGTTTTTCATTGTTCATTTTGAAGTCCTTGTCATTGCTTTCCTGTTTGGCGCCATCCTGGAAATATTGTTATAATAATAATAAAAAGAATGTCAGTTCTTGAGAGCATTTATTTATGCAACAAACTCACATACCTCTTCAAGGAGCTCAGTGTACTGCAATCCACGCTCAAAGCAAACCAACAATTGCGGTCCAATGAAGATCACCAAGTTCAAAGACACAATGGTCTGTGGTATCTGTGGTTGAATGAAAGTGTCCTTAGTTTTATAATAATACGTTACTCTTATACCAGCGGTTGCCAATGAGGTAACTAAAACAGAGAAACAAGTATAATGAAAAAATATCGATAAAAATGGAGAAAGTCGAAAGAGAAATTTACACCTGTACATTACACATCAATCAGTGGGACTCATCTAAAATAAAGGTTCGTCAGAGCCATTTAAGATATTTCACAATGAAACACAAAAAACAATACTTGGTGTACCACTTTGTCTCTAAATTGTGTATTCCATCCAGTTTAATGGCAGGATCAAACAAAAGCTTCGTGACACTTGCCGTGTCAAAAATCAGACATTTCTGGTGTGTGAGTTTCCGATAGTTTTGTCGGGGATTTCACCAGGTTATCTTTTTAAGTCAGGGCATTTTCTTAGGAAGTCCTCTTCTGACAGCGTAAGATGGTAATTTTTACAAATAGGCACCAGGTTTTTAATCAATATATCATCGATCGAACGTTTTCATAAGAGTAGAGCAAAATCTGAATAATAGAAATTAAAACGTTAACGTGGGATCATTTTCTTTTTCCCTTTAATGGTTCTCTAAAGTCTATTTGCCTTGACTCAAAAGCGGTCGTCCTTTGTACAACGTTTAGTAAGTGCACATGAACGTCCGTGTCCTCGACTTGAGTTATTTAGCGATACTCCTACGCTCCAAGAACCTTCCGTTTCAAAGTGTAGTGCTGCGCTCTCAAATGTGTATATTGTATGTGTATAGTGTAGTTATGTGCAAGAATAGTTTAGCTACCTCAACTTTATTTGGAGGTCCCCAAATTAAAATATTCATAGCTTAATTTAGTTCACTCAATCAAGGACATCGTCAGATGAATATTTTTTTATGATGGGAATGCTTCCTACATAAAAATATATTAATGGAATATGTAATGATTGGTTTGGCTTTCTCACAATCTCATTTTGAACTTGCGATATTTTAAAACTGAAATTAGAGGGCAGATACTTCCTTTCATAGAATGCTTCGTTTGTCCATTGATTTTTTTTATATTTCGCATTTGGTGTTTTTCTTTTTTGCAAAATTAGAGATTTGCTTGGTTTTCATCAGTGGTGTCTCTACCCCTGCTCAAGAAGTGAGACATAGTAAAATTCATCTGCCGACTTTAGTCATTGAACTTAATGTTGTTAGCCAAACATATTTTAAGATCATAGTGACCTAGACAAATACCAAGCTCTAAAGAACCACCCACCGACAGAGATGCGCTTAGAGCTAGACCAAGACCACTGGACGATGCGCTGTCCCCACCGGAGAAGTTCCATAACATGAAAAGGATCGAGGCCAGAACTACAGCAAAGCCGCAGAGATTTCCAAGACTCCGGCTGAACCGATAATAGGCGCAGAATGTGGCGTAAGGCTTCAGATGGTAGTCCGTCAGATGGCAGAAGTGATTACAGAAGCGCTCCACAACTCCGTAACACCGTAAGCTGCTGAGGGATTCCATGGACTCGGTCACGTGTTGGAGGGTCCGTGAAAATCTGGTGGTCTCCAGGAACCTCGCCATGTTGGCGGCTCGAAGGATCAGCATCTGCGAAAAACGGCACCACTTTTTCAAAACGCGACGCTAATATTTTCGCAAATAGTTTTTTTTTCAACCACATAGGACTGCGATATATCTTATAAATTAATAAAGACGTTATGTTTTTTTATCACAGAATAAAACAATGCAAGTACTAGAAGCGGCCACGAGGAACACCACATTTAGCAGGCCTTTTAAATTTCGAAATCCAAAAGTACATACCTGATAGTAAACACGCAAATTGCAAAACAACAAATCTTTTTTTTTTAGCTGAACTGAGATGTCGTAACATTATTAAAAGTAGAACGAAGGCGGCGGGCGTTTATTTTATATTTTATATAGCAGGCTATTTGTCACCTGGAATCTGGTTTATAAGCTCGCTACCAAGTGGCGTGCTGACCGCAAAAACGTTCAGAACGCTACTGGCTGGAGCTGAGGTAGTTGGTTTACATTCTTTAGTGGTGCCAGCTGAGCAATAATCAACACAAAAAATTTAAACCGCTGGATTATCAACTATATTGAAGCCTTCTCCTTCCTTTACTACTAGCAGTATTTACGACCTGGATTGAAGCCCTCTTCTCACTTTTTACAAGCTGGTATAAAATCTTGTTCTTCTACTTCTATACTTATTTAAAAACGCGGAGCTCCTTCGTGTCCTTCAGGATGCCAGTAGAAACAGATGTTCTCACTGGTGTAGCCAGAGAAGGGGCACTGACGTATTCACCTTCTTTTTTATCGATGGTCAATGCCTCAAGGATTTCACATTCAAGTTTATTTTTGCTTTTATCCAGAACCTTGATGTTTTCCAAACTTTCAGTACACAAGCATTCTCGACAATAGACTGGTAGATGCCCCCTGCTGAGATATTCTTTAATGAAGCAGCATGTTGCCTGGTTCGGTCATTGCTACAACGATCAATTTGGCCTATGTAGCATCAACCGCATGATGTTCCATATTACTACATTTTTAAACGACGCGCACTTTGTCCAATGAGCAATGCCACAAACTTCTGCTTTGAAATCTCCCTCCTGATTTACCCCTGCGACACATAGTATATGGCTTATTCGGTGCGGAGCAAACCACGTGAACGCCTTGAGTTCCGGCAATTGTTTTTCAATATGTGAGTGAGGCCGTAGATTTAAGGCGCTATCACTAAATGTTTTCGTGTATTTTCCTCTATCTAGTCATTTTCCCCAGGATTCCCCTTCAAGATGTTGCAGATCTTTTCACACGTCACTCTCAATACTGTATTTGTGTTACCAGTAGCCTATAGCATTAACATTTGAGATCAAATGCTTCGCCCAACTTTGATGGCAGGACTTTTTAAGGGCAGATTTAAGTGCTGTAGTGGCCACACCTCAATTTACATTTTTCAAGTGTCCAGAGTCAAAGAGATTGAATCCTTTACATGACCTAGCTTGGTACCTCCAGTACACGCGACGAACCGTAAACTTCAAAACTAAATTCAGGAATCACCTAGACTTGTCTACAGGTAGTTCTAAGGTGAACGTGAATAGGTAAATGTGCTGGAGGTACCAAGCTAGATCCTGTAAAGGATTCCTTCCCTTTGACTCTGGACATTCGAAAAAAGTAAGAGGAGGTGTGGCCACTACAGCACTTACATCTGGCCTGACAATGTCCTGCGATTATTAGGTTGGGCAAAGCTTCCAAACACAAATGTCAAGGCTACAGGCTGCTGATTGCCTAAATACATTATTGATAGCGACGTGTGAAAATATCTGCAACAACATCCTGCAAAACCCTGTAGAAAATGGTCAACCAAAGAAAAATACACGAAAGCCTATTGGTAGCGCCTTATATCCACGGCATCACTCACGGAGTGAAGAAGATTGCCGGACGGCAAGGCGTACACGTGGTTTGCTCAGCGCTGAATAAGGCATATTCCATGTGTCGCAGGGTAAACCAGAAGGAAGATTTCAAAGGACATCGCACGACATCACATTCCCCGCTAAATATAGTGGGGAAACTGAATTGCAGTATAGGTTACGAAACGTAAGGTTACGTGACATCAATGTTTCCGCCGACTCTGGCGCGGATAGTGAATGGATGTACAGATCACAGGACGTTAGGTCACTTCATATCAATTGACGGCACGTGATATAAGCACCAATTCAGTTTCCCCGCTATATATACCGGGAAACAGTAATGAACGGATGGACGGACTGACGGACGGAAAATAAGTTTCCATTAAAAACCATCTCATGCCTTAAAAGCAAACATACCGTAAAATTTTCTAAGAACGCCCGGTCAAAATGAAAAGATAAATGCTAAAACACTTCAGAAGTAGACTGAAGAATTTTATCCAAGATTAACAATAGACCACCTTCCTTCTTTCCGCGACAAATGACGTGAAATCGGAAGTGAGACAGAAGGTCGCTGAAGCAGCAGATTCGCGCTTCATGATGGGATAAACGCGAGAACCTTCTACATACTCGCTTTCCACGGGAACTGACACCACGCGCGCAGACGTGAGCGCCAAAGAACGCGGGAACCCTCTAAGATCTCGAATGCAAATGTCACGGCACCGGATGCTGCAGATTGCGGACGCAAACACTTCGCGTTTCAGGGTACGATAAACACGCGGGAAACCGCTACAAACTCGCGTATCAAGGGTACAGATATCACGCGCGAAGATCGCAGCCAAAGATATTAGGGAAGCAAGTACGAAGTCACGTCTCGTGGGAACAGATACCGCAGATCGTGGACGCTGCAGACTCGCGCGGAAATGAGAAAACCCGCGGCATACCCGCTTGTCACGCGTACCTGTTTCGCAGATCGCGCGGTTGACGTGATTCCCGTCGGACATCGAGTGGTCGATGTCCAGGTGGAATTGGGGGGGGGTGGCCGATGTTTCGGAATTGTTATGCTCCGGATATTCAGCCTAAAAAAACGGGATGGGTGATCTCTCGGGGCGGCCGTTCATACGGAATTCTACTAGCACTTTTCGTGGAATGACGTTTGCGTGCCCATTTCCAGGTATGTACTATCGGGGAAAAATGAAATGCGAACAGAGGAGCGCGTGGCTTGCCTTACAGGCTGCGCCACCCGGAAGTGAGCCTAGGGGCGAGGGTGCGTGGCCTACTCCGATGTGTTCACGCCCTTCGCTCGGCCCTCCCCAAGCTTCGGCAGTGCGCCTCTCAGTGCGCTGAAAGCTATCACCGCTATCTTTGCTGGCTCAGCGCGTGCGGTGTGAAGAAGCTCGGCCCACGCGCCGAGCAGACAAAGATAGCGGTGACAGCTTTCAGCGCACTGAGAGGCGCACTGCCGAACCTTGGGGAGCGCCGTGCGAAGGGCGTGAACACATCGGAGTAGGCCACGCACACCTCGCCCCTAGGCTCACTTCCAGTGGCGCAGCCTGTACGGCAAGCCACGCGCTCCTCTGTTCGCATTTCATTTTTCCCGATAGTACATTTATAATTTGATTTATACAAGACGGCCGCTTCTTGTATATCGCAAAACATGGCATATATTTTAATAATATATGATAAGCTCGGATGTCAGAAATATCCCATCACAATATGACGTCACGTGATATCATGTTGCTACGTGAATCACTGATATTAAGCTTATGTAAGCAGTAAAGCGTCTATGTGCTATACTGTTTATACGACTTTAACCTGAATGTCGGTCAAGCGCAACGTTCAAGCGTAACGAGTCGCCTTTCTTGTAAACCTTAGCCATGAATTATATTTTGGGCTTTTTAATTCGGGAAAGGACAAGCCAAATAGGTACTATAAGAACAAATATTTTCGAGCTTTCAGGTCATCTGCCTTTAATTCGCAGTTGTTACGTACCATTCCGATACCAAAGGTGACCATCGCACCCAACCCCACAGTCATG
This sequence comes from Ixodes ricinus, assembly GCA_037355805.1. NCBI lineage: Eukaryota > Metazoa > Arthropoda > Arachnida > Ixodida > Ixodidae > Ixodes > Ixodes ricinus. Next base: position 24,617 of record JAZHYW010005015.1, read on the forward strand.
ATCCCAGGTGCCTGACTTCCGGCCGCAATTAGCTTGGCAACCGTCAATAATGTAGCTTGGATGAACTGCTTTCCAAACAAGTACAACCTGGCGTCTACAGCGTCCAGATCCACAGCAAATCTGTTGAGGATTCTTCCGCGGGGATTGGTGTCAAAGAAGGACACAGGGCTGAAGAGGACATGGCTTAACATCTCATTGTGAAGGCGCACAGAGAGCTTCCTACTGCCAAAGGCCAGCAACAGTCCGCCCATGCTCCGGAAAAGCACTGCGAAAATAAGATGAAAAAGAAAACACCCCATATGTAACAACACGCGACACCCCTTAAAAAGCAATGCTCGCCAGCCTGTAGCCCTACCTTGTGAAAACGTTTAAGTCCCTTGGGACTTAAATATTCACAAGGTAGGGCGAAAAAGACATACTTCGCACGTAGAATCTTCAGAGTGCGCACCAAAAACATAAGCAATAAAAACTAACATCCCGGAATGACTCCGATAGTGACCCTCGCGCGACGCCAGTATTTGTTTTAATCTGTTAAGCGCTTTGTACAGAGCGCGACACTGTTAGTGCGAACAAGCAATCGCCGGTTTTCACAGTTTTTCTCTTTGAAACCAAGGGATGTCGCCCAAGTTATTGTTGCTACGAAAAGAGCTGATTTAGTTCTCTAATGTAAGCGATAAAATTTCGTGCTCGCTAATACTATTCAGTAGTAAAATGCAAAAATGCGCCGATGTCGTGTTCGCACTAACAGTGTCGTAATGTGTACATGCGTTTGTTGGCTAATGCAAAACTGTTTTAAACTTCACTGCTAAAGTGAGCTATGAAATTGTGGGTGAAACCGTGTTGAAGCCCACGGTGTATTCATTTGAGCTTAGAGGGGCACTGACACCCGAAAGGTCATATTTTTGTTGATGCTAATACGTTGCAAGTTGTAGTCATAGAGACAAATAAGATACCACAACGCAAAAAAATACTTTTGCTCGCGCCTTTTTTTATTTTCGCGCTTTTTTCTCCTTGTTCTCACCTTCTCGCTTCTTTTTCTTTTCTGACGACATCGATTATAAACTTTAGGAGCTTTGTAAGCAATATGTCTACCATATTTATTAACGGCATTTGTAAAACAAGTTTTTTTTTAAAGCAACTGCGAACGCTCTACGCCCCCGACATTTGAAATATCGAAAATCGAAGTCCGGAAGTGATGTCGCACCCTGGCTTTTCATTCTCTCTCGGAAAACATGGCGGAGCTCGGCACCTGTGGAAGTGAGGATGATCGGGGAGTCGGCGAATCGTACGAAGTTCTCTATGTTTGGTAGACTTAGACTCAAGCCTTGGCCCTTTTACTTCGTGTAATCTGACCAGCTGCAGCACGTTCGTCGGAACGACACCGCGCCTGAATCGAGGTTTCACTTGAACCACCAACACTCTAGAGACGCTTGGGCTGACCTCATAATCCTAGTTGATAAAGTGTTGACATTATATAGGGTGGTTCAAGTCACCAGGCTCGATCTAAAATGGACCGTAAAAATCGACGCCTGCACGTAGCCATCTAAACTTTTCGTCAAAGGTGTATTTCACAGGTCGGTTTTTTCTTGTAAAATTACAAAGCGTAGCTCTCTTTCTGTAAAAAATAGGGCCAAGAAACTTGCCTGGGTCAACGGCGGGCGGCGACGCAGACGACCAAGTCCAGTAGCGGGGTGTGTTTGGCGTTCGTATTGATAGATGGCGTCGGGAGCAGCGTCCGAAGGTGCAGCCGACCAGCGAAAGAAAGCAGACGACACGCAGACGAAATCCGTTGGCAGCAAAAGCGCCGCCGTTATGCAGACGCGTTTTTTTACTTTAAGTTTTGCTTTTATTGTCCGCATTTATTTTTTAACCAAAGGTACATTTTAAAAAGATTATGTTCATTTTAATAAACCACGGTGGTCGCGAGCCGTCGCGATAAGGAGGTAGCGCCATCTATCAATACGAACGCCAAACACACCCCGCTACTAGACTTGGTCGTCTGCGTCGCCGCCCGCCGTAGACCCTGGCAAGTTTCTTGGCCCTATTTTTTACAGAAAGAGAGCTACGCTTTGCAATTTTACAAGAAAAAACCGACCTGTGAAATACATCTTTGACGAAAAGTTTAGATTGCTACGTGCAGGCGTCGATTTTTACGGTTCATTTTAGATCGAGCCTGGTGACTTGAGTCACCCTATATATAGGACTTCGATCCGAAACCTTCCGGTAGTCCTGCAGGAAGTGCAGCTAGCCAGGCCGCCTTCACTGACGCATCCTTCGGGAACCTGTGCAGCATACTTTCGGTTGTGACACCAACGGGAGGCAGTCTTTTATGCAGTACCAGAGCGCTGACGTTGCTCACAAACGTCTACTGTGCGTCCTCTACGACATCACACAGTTTCAAGGAATGTGAGATCGCTGAAAGGGCCCTAAAATTACTTCAAACTCGAACGTGATTCGTCGTCTGCTCACAGCGATATAATTCTTATTATTTGGACATACTGCCAGCCGCCTGTTGGCAGCCAAGGCAGGGGTGGGCATAGACAGACACAAACAAAAAATAGCACGATAACCTAGCACACAGCAAGCATACATGACAAATCATCGGCGATCAAGAAAAGATAAAGTGTTCAATCATGGTAAAAAATATAATAAATAAAGTGGCATCGATTCACCTGACACAATCAACTCTCGAGCAAACGGTACCAATCGCGCGCACACACACACACACAAACAAAGAAAGAGAAACAAATAACCTGCAGCAATAATAACCTAATATACCTTCTGCAGTCACCGCGAAAAAGTTGTTCTATCATTGCTGCAAATGATGACGTTGTGGCTGCATTTGTAACACTTTCAGGCAAACTATTCCAGTCATTGATTGTTCGCGTGAAAAAGCTATTTTTTAGACAGTCAGTTCTACAGAAAGGGACCACAATAGTTTTCGAGTGCTTGTTGCGCGTGTGCCTGCTTGAGTTGTACTCCATGTACTTTTCGAATGACATGCGCGAAGAGTTGTGCACGATAGTATAAAGAAGCTTAAGACGATTTATCTTGCGACGGGTTTCAAGACGAGGCACTTTTGATAGGTTGTATAATTTTGTAATTGAACTCTTTCTTCTGTATTCGTTGTACGCAAATCGAAGTGCTTTCTTCTGAACTCCTTCAATTCGGTCTACGTTGATTTTGGGAAGTGGGATCCCATACCACGTCAGCATACTCCAGAACAGGGCGTACGGTGGTGCTGTACGCTGCTAGTTTTGTTTTCGGTGTACAGTGTCTTAGTTTTCTTTTTAAGATCCAGAGTTTCACCATCGCTTTCTGCACAATCCATGCTACATGACTGTTCCAATTGAGTTTCGACGTGATTATAACACCGAGATACTTGTATTCATTGACAGTTTCTAAGGGATGGTTGTTGATGGTGTAGCTAAAACCAAGGGGCGTTTTCTTGCGTGTGACGCACATGTATACACACTTAGAACTGTTCAGCGACATCTGCCAATTCGTGCACCATTGCGTTATACTGTTTAGACAGTTACTGAGCTTTACCTGATTACTTCTCGAACGTACCTCTGAAAACAATACGCAGTCGTCCGCGTAAAACCGACATTGTACGCTGTCATCAACAGTAAGATAATTTATGTAAACTAGAAAAAGCAAAGGCCCGAGTACGGACCCCTGGGGCACACCAGAAATAACCGGGATAGTCGGGGAAATTACTCCTCCGACCTCAACAAATTGATGACGATTGCTTAAGTATGAATCCAACCACCGCACGAGTCTTTCATTGCCTAGTAGAGTCTTAAGTTTTATCAACAGCTTCTGATGTGGTACTCGATCGAAGGCTTTTGCAAAATCCAAGAAAATAACATCCACCTGGCCCCTCTTGTCAAGAACTTTTCCAAACTCATTTACAGTATGAAGAAGCTGCGTAACCGTCGAGAAGCCGCGCCTAAAACCATGCTGTTGATCCGATATGAAGTTATTTGCCTCAAAGTGAGTCACGAGATGCTTGAATAAAAAATGTTCGAGAACCTTGCTGCAAGAACAAAGCAAAGAAATTGGTCTATAGTTACACACTTGAAGCCTGTCACCGGCTTTATGAATTGGTATTACCTTTGCAGTTTTCCACTGATCCGGTACCATAGCCTGTTCAAGCACATTACTGAATATAACAAAAAGAAATCTAGAGCACCATTCGGCGTATCTTTTCAGAAATGCGTTAGGGACATTGTCTGGACCACTTGATTTTTTTTGTGTTTAAATTTAGAAGTGCTTCAAAATGCCTTCCTGCGTCACCTGGACGTCCGGTACTCCTATTGCACTTTCCCTGCATTCAGGTGATCCGCCGTCGTTAATCGTAAATACCGAAGAAAAATAGTTATTAAATGTTTTAGCGATAGCTGATTTGTCAACAACTTCTCTTCCACAGTCCTCAATCTTCGTTACGTGCTGTCTCGTGCCCTGTAAATGCCTCCAAAATTTAACTGGATCATTAAGCAGGAAGTTGGTCATTTTACCGTTGTAGAATTCATACCTGGATTTTTTTATTAGTGATTTAAGTTTTCTACGCAGCACAGCTACCTTTGTTTTGCCTTTGCATGTTTTGTTAAGTCTTTTTGCCTGGCGCTTTACTTGCAGAATCTCCCTCGTTACCCAAGGACTACGCTGTCTAGTATTCTTTTTCCTGGTTGGCACAAAGCGTTCTATACACGTGTTTACAGTTTCTTGGAAGAAATGCCATAATTGGTTTATATCACAGTTAGTGCAGGTAGATAAATCAGAAAACCTGTCGAAGGACAACTCAAGAAAATCTAAGATACTTTCGTCTTCTGCTCTGTTGAAGTCCTTAACTTTCTTTACCGTATTAGGTAGACGGTTGGGGACTAAACCTGGACAGTCTAACACGATCATGCGGTGATCTGATATTCCATCTACAACTCCACAATGGCTATCTGCAACACACAAAATATTAGAAACAAACACCAAATCAAGGAAAGAACTGGTGGTTTCAGTAACCCTCGTGGGACTCGTTACCATCTGAACAAGGTTGTTTGAGAACGCTAAGTCGATCAAGAGTTCGGAGTGGCGACACCCTGACATTGAGGTCATTGTTTCCCAGTCTACATTTGGAAGATTAAAGTCATAGGCGGCACGCACGAAGAAGCCCAGTTGATATGCGGGCGAACACGACACTCCCGGTTGCGACGGTTTGAATCTTCGGAGGCGGGAGAGAAACTCGTGTTACAGGACGACTCAATCTTTGACGTCACTGTACGGGCGCTGATTGCGCGAAAACTTCAAATGCGGCTTTTACTTTTTTTATTACTTTTTTGCTTCACAGGTATTGAGTATTCAAGCTTGAAATTGTGAAGGTAATCTCCAGGCATCGTTCTTAATCGTTTCGGACAAAAAGAAAAAAATTGTTATTAGGACCTGTCAGTGCCCCTTTAAGTGTGAGCATAGCAAGTGCGTATTTCAGTCTTTGGATGACTTCAAAGCAAAATTATTGGACATTAACATTTTGTATAGAAGTCAGGGCAACATAGTGATAGTCGTTATGTTAACCAAGATTCTACTGATCTAGCTCATGTACGATTACGAAGTATTAGGTGGTTCAAATAATTCGGCTTTCTGAAACATAGGGAATGCTATGAACACATGCTTCCATGGTTGATACACGCATAATCTTGGGCTATGATCACGGCCGCAGAAGTTTATGCTTCAATGATGTTAATTTTAAAATAAATGTCTTAACTCATGCATCTTTCGCAGAGCATCATACTTTAATGAGATGGCTGTTGACTATACAGGTCGCCTGTTTTGAGCGGCGGGATGGTTGGGTTGTGGAAACTTGATTCCAAAAACCTCCAATATTCGCTCAAAGTAAGTATTACTCTTTTCCGGTCGGCGTTTAGTCCATTTAATTGCACCACTGTCGATCAATGTTGCGAGCATAATGCAGTATGTGTCAGTGGCATACGAGGTGCGGCATGTCGCGGAGTAACGCTAGGCACGCAGGCATCACCGAGTAGCCAGTAGAGTGATTTTCAAGAGCAACATGTTCAGTATTGTAATTTATGCGTTTTGTATTACACACAATAATTTTCAGTGGAACTCGATTAGCCGCACATTATAAACCTACAAATATTTATATATTTCAGTAAAAAGTAAAAAACGTCTTTGGACTGATAGAGCAATCCAGGAATCGTCCACTGCGCTTTACCGTTATTTTTTTGTATATTGAGTATGAGCAGCGTAAAGCATTCTGAACATGTGTAGTTGCAACTCTTTCTGATCGCACGTAGCTTTCATCTACGAATTATCAGACGCCGCGTATGCTTAAACATGTTGGTGACTCAGCCCCTGTTGCCCGAGGCTTGTACGCTGTAAAAATAAATACCGTCAGAGAAGCAAAGAAAAACAAGTCCCGTTGCCCAGCCATGGCCCCCAGATTCTCCTTGAACGTCGGAATCCGTCCACTTCTTGATCCATATCAATTGCCACGCTAACGCAACGCCGCTTCCCAAGAAGAACAGGAGTGCTAGAGGCGCATACACTCCATAGAGGCGCATCAGGGAACAGGCAACATTGAGAGCACTCTGAAAATATATAGATAGCTCAAGTAAGCACTGGAAAAAAGCAATGCTTGCAATAATTCATTCTTGAGAATGTCTGGCGTAATATCTAAAAAATGTATAAACCTGATTTTTCTCATAGTTCGTTTATGCACTTATATGAGGCCTTCGTGCCGTGGGTGCTCATACAGCATCTAGGAGAATCTTGAGTAAAGATAGACTTACTTATGCGTTTTAGTGCGCAGAACTGAATCAAAATCTTTATCGCGCACAGAAAATGTTTCGTTCATATATTGTGTGCACTGAAGTTTCTCTTGTGCACGCCTATACCTTCTCGGTTAAACCTGCCAAGGTTGTAGGCAAATGGGTCTTGGCAATACCATCTACTTTTTGAAGGTGTTGTATTTATATAAATACATATTTGGGGATTATTTCCTATGATTACATATTGGAAATAAGCGTTGAACAGCTCATAACCTTCACCAGTTTATAAAGCGATCGAGCCAGGACATTAACACCGAATATCTTTCGTAGTCTACACTGCGCTCAATTACATTGAATAGCTTATGACAGGATAGTGGATTGAGTTAATTATACTGCTCTTTGGGCCTCGTGAGGATTGCTTTAATTGTTGTGGTTCCTATTTGTTTTGACTGATTGGAAGCCTGCCAGTTTGGTATATTATTGTTCAGTGGGAGTCGGCCTTCTACGCAGAATTTATGCCGAGTTACACATTAGCCTAGTCGACAAGGTCAATCGTTTATAGCAGCGCTCTCCAAAGGGGGTCCCTGAGGGGGGGGGGGGGGGGGGGGGAGGGGGAGGAAGGGGGGCTAGAAGTCCTATACATTGATTTTAATTCTAGGCTGGATCGCGGAGCGAGGCTTGATCTTGCTGGTGTTGAGCGGCACCACCGGCACTCATTGCTTCACACCGGCTAATGCAAGGGACTCTTCAGGGGAAACGGGGAAAACTGCAATTTCTTACCTTAGCATGTTGTTATCGACATTGAAACTTTTATCGTGTTTTCCGGGAATAAGAGTTAATATTCTGGGAGCAAAAATTAAAAGCGGTAGAATACCAATCTTTTTTGAATAAATGCATTCACTTGAGGATCGAGGGTTTGCGACTTTGTTGGGCGTAAACTCTGATGCGGTTCAATAAGACGAGGGTTTCCGAGAGCCATCTGAGAGCCGTTGGTGATCTCGAAGTCATCAGAGCTTAGCACACGATAAGTTAGAATGTATTTATCGGGGGCGTTCGCTTCGTTTCGAGCGCAAGTACAGAGTACTTCTAGTGCAGGCTTTTGCTTTGAACTGCAGTCTTTTATGACGAACTAAACCTCGGAGCGTATCGTTTATTTGTTGTACATGTGATTTACTTAGCAATTGAAGCAAGCGACGCTGACACAGTCGGTGGTGCTCCGGCACATTTGATATCTATTAACTTGGCGTTCGAGACGACTGACGAATACCAATTCGACCTCCAAACACCCGATGTAATGACCGCAGCACATAATAAAATACGCGCCTTCGATCACTTCCTAGAAGCCTCAATATTACTATTTTTGTGTGTTTCTCTCTTAGACGCCTGTATTGCCCGGTGTTGTTTTGTTGTTCCGTACATCATCTAATCTGGGAAATATCAAATAAGCTTTTATTTTATTTGACTGGGAAGTATGAACAGAAGGTTAGGGCGCAAACGAGCTGGTGGTAGTTGAACATAGTAAAAACTCCCCAAGACTAAGGAAAAGGTAGGACGGACAAGCACAGGTCTCAAACACACCTGAATTTATTTGACAGTAGTTGATGTTAATGGGAGCCGGTGAACTCGTGGAAAGCCAACTCGTGGACGGCCAACTCATCAACGGCCCGTTCGTCAATTAGGCCGATTCGTAATAAGGCAATTCGTCGAAGCGCAACTTGTCGAAAGGAGCAATCCGTCGAAGGGTGATTCGACGAATGGGTTAAATGGCGGTCCGAGGTAAACGTTCGTGGTCTTTGTTATCTTTGATCTAAATATTTGTTTCTGTTTGGACGAGGGACAGCGCGCTTCTTAGGTTACAAGACCGTAATAAAAGTCACAAGATTGCGAAGACAGGACAGAACCTTGAGAGAAGTTGAGAATTGACTGTCGCCGCGAAGCGTCGTGAACGGGTGGGCGGGTTAGGTTAACATGCGCCCCATAGATGCTAAATTTGAGACTTGCGCGAGTTGGTACGACATACTTCAAAATATCAAAAGAGCGCAAAAAACTACGGACCAAATAAAGGAAGACACCGACAGAGCGCTGACTCCAAACTAAATTTTATGGAACGTAACGGTGTAATATGTATCGGATACATAGATTTAATTTTAACGAGGTGTACGAACCATGTATGTTCGGCTTACGAAGCTCAGGCCGGCAAGTCTTTTCTGCCCTTTGAGTCTGCGCATTCTAAAATTGTAAAAAGGTGCAATTGCGAAGTCCTGCTACACATATGCTTTGCGAAGGTCTTACTTTCACAAAGTTCAACTTACCTTCGACAAGCAAACTGAACGCCTCACTGTCGCAAGATTCCCTTCACACGTGTTGACAGCTATCGCTGAGACTCTGCTCAAAGAAACGAAAACTTGGCCTGTGACGAGCGATATTTCTTACAGCAGTGGAAAAGTACGGGAAAGAAGAAAGTTCGCTGTCATTCCGTATATGCACGGCGTTGCCCGTAACTTCAAACTTATTGCAGGCTGACGTGACGTGGACGTGTTGTTCTTTGCTCCTGACAAGCTTTCAAGGTTATGTAGAGCTGCTAATCCCTCTGATTGGGAGGCGAGGGCCTACACTACGAAACATCGTAATTGTTACATCACATGCGCTGAGGAAGTTGTTTATTCCCTCCCTCTGTCTTTCGGCAGGCGTTATGTTGGCCAGGAGCCCTAAACTCGTGACAGACAAAGTTGGAGCCGAAAGTTCGCGGAGAGCGCCGATTGGACGTTGGCGGAAAAAGCGCTAAGTCATCATCGTGATAGGCCAATCGGTACTCTCCGTCAACCTCAGCCCCAACTTTGAGTTTGACGAGTTTAGCGAGCCAGGCGTGTCACTGTTTTAATCGCAGGCTAAGGGAACATCCCTACAACGTGTTTTCGACGATTTCTGGTGACCTTGGCATACATTGCCGTTACTGCAAATGCCACCCTCAGTTTCAACTTTGTGAGATTGTAAAATGTTACCGGGATCAGCTGACACGCGAAATTCGTGAGGCATTAGAAATAGAAAGATTAGGCGCTCTGTGTGTCAGCAGTCCTTCGGTTGCCTTGTCAAGAAAGGAGAACTTTTCTGACCTCTTGATTCGCTGGGCTTTAACGCGTGCCCTCTGTATGTATTTTAGAGGCGGTATTTTGTTTTTCTTTGTGTTTGTGTTTTGTGTTTTAAGGCAGATGCTCTTCCCTTTGTTCTCGACTGTGCTTACGTATATTGCACCGTTGAGTTCAATGAATTGTAGTTGCGAATCAACGCTCCGTCTGTGTTTCCTTCATCCGCTACGTCGTTTTTCGCGCTGTCATCATCTTCTGAAGTATGCACCAGTGATACACGCGTGACGTACTGACCGTCCCCCAGTGCACCATAAAAGAGGCGAAAGCGACAACTTCTTTTCTTCTACAAGAAGGAGCACACCGAAGGTCAATTACCGTGCGACGATTTCACAGATTATTATAAAGCAGAACTTGCTTTAAAATTTCAGGAGAAACATTTTATATTTTAACTTTAAAATAGCGGAGATCATTTGGCCTCTTCGACGAGTTGCCCTATGACAGATTGGCCTATTCGACGAATGGGCGGCCGACGAGTCGGTCGTCGACGAATTGGCTTTCGACGAGTTGGCCAAGACCCCTCACAAACCGCACGAGCAAGGCTGTGGAAACGTCTGGGTATGACGTCACACCTATACTCTAAGAAATAGGGGGTGTACAGGGGTACTCCCTTGTCCCCTATGTAACTCCCCAGAACGACATTTCGTCGTTCTGTCCACTGACGTCGAGCTGGCGATACCAACTTTTACGAGCGGCTTGATAGTCGAGCGATGCAACTTATTAAAATAGCTAATGTACTTATTAAACGCTACAATAAGACAATCAAGGTTTTTTGGCCCTGCTGCAAACCCTCAGTAATTTTTTTTAGTCTTTGATACGCACATTAGCTATTTAGTACGTTATATCTAACAGCCATCAAGTCGCTTGTAAAAGTTGGTATCGCCAGCTCGACGTCAGTGGACAGAACGACGAAATGGAGTTTTGGGGAGTTACATATGGGACAAGGGGAGTACCTCTTATACCCCCTATTTCTTAGAGTGTAGTTGTTATTTCTTCACAGGACAAACATACGGTAGAATTCACCGCTATTCTTACCGAGCATCGGTTCATTGCGGACAAGCGGCATTCGCGGAGCTCGCTTCCGCGGGTGTTGCTTTTTCGCAGCTACCCAGTACTCGATATGAGGCGCGCTCAACGGGGCTAACCCGCGTGGTCAACACTTCGAAAAATATGAATATCAGAGTTCATCCCGAAGCGAGTATCGAGTAGCGTAGTATTCAAAACTAATATTCGAAAGTTTGAATATTCGCACAACATTACAGTTTTCTTTCATCCTTTCTGATATCTTCATTTGCGCTTTTGGTGCGTGTCGCGGCGCCGATTTCTTACGATCGCTTATTATGTTTGAGTTGTTAACAGCAGACGGAGGGCCGGGCGTCACCGGAAAGACAGCGGTCATCCGCAGGCCGGCCGGAACACCAATGTGGAATTCCGAGACTGGCTCTAAAATCTGCCGGAAAATCGGCGCCAGCACGCAGCACTCTAATATTTTCACCGAAGGTGTATTTTAGCGGTGCATTGTACCTTGTAAAATTTGCCAAAGGCAATGGCGTACGTCGACGTAGATGACAGACTAAGCGAGAAGTAGGCTTGTTTAGGCATCTCCCGATAGGCGCAGTGAGCAGACGTCTAGGTCGTATGCTTCGTGCTGAGTGAGTCGTTTGCCCTCTGCTTTTATCGGCAGATGTCGCCACACGCCCCATTCTTGCAAAGTGCAAACTTGATTGCGTGTTGTCCGCGTTAACTCTGACAAGCCTGCTCCAAGTTCTTTAACGGTATAGAATCTTTTGCGAAATAATCGAACATATAACTTCCTTATCATGATTGAAGTTACGCTATGTTTCTACCGAATGTTTGAGCTCTGCTGGCCTGTCGTTCCTAGAGTTTTTTCCTTCTCTAATTGACAAATAATTATATAAGCTAAGTAACGGTCTTAGGGTAAATTAGGAAAAAATTATCAAGAAGCTGACACTTGCATTCCTCCTGCACAGCGGCTCAACTTCCATAATAAATAATATCTGGATGATATGGCGTACGAATTTATTAAAACCAAACTCCGAACATTTATGATTCCTATCTCTAAGGACGCTTTTTCGATGCACTCAAAAAATATTTGACACGACTGTCGCTAACGTTATTTCCATTGTTTATTTTATACAGCTCATTAGGTCTATCAACGTTACTTACCTTAGATGATGTCGTAACTTCGTCCACCGTAAGTTTCTCTTTTGGTCCATTGGACTCTATGGTATTCCTATAATCGCAAACCAGTATATATATATATGTGTGTGGTTATTCAATGACATTCCTTCTTAATAACTATAACTAAGCTACTTGTTGGGTTACAGATTGTGCTAGAATAGTCTATATAAACAGCGGAACAAAAACTGCGCAAATCAAGTTTAATGTCCACCATTTACTTAATTCTAGAATAAAGTAAATAAGTTTATTTACGTCTTTTGTATACAAGTGATCTGTCCGAAACTGCACTTTGAAGCATATAACTCGCTGCAGCTTCTTAAAAACAAGTGCACGTTCAATGCAACATATGAGTGATCATACCTTGAATCAGATGCTGTGTTATATGTCATATGCATCATTCGAGTTTTATTATTTATCGAATTCCGGTGAGGAGCAGCCAGCTGTGTGGCATTTGGGTAGCAAGTGATTTTGTTATTATGCATGAGTAGCAATTGGTCCACGCTCCTTAACATGCTGCCCTTGTTGGTAACTAAAATTCGAGTCTGTGGGAAAAAAATTGATTGTTATATGCGAAAGGAGTGACTTTTGAAAGACAACAACAAGCATATTTAAACTCATTTTGTCTCAAAACTTCTAAAACGTTCAGAAATGGGTAAAACGTTACGACCAAGATATATTATTTTTTTTTATGATATGTACACATTGTGTTTGCCTTTAGTTCGAACAGATTTATATAAAAAGAAATCCGTGAGAGGTGGACTGATGCAGTTTATGCAGGTGAGTTATACGACCAGGGGGACGTAATATAGCGGTCCAATCAATGCTTACGATAATTTTACACAATTAAGTAAAATTCCTTAATTAACTTTTTTATTCGTTAAAAGAAATATAAGGTTCCAATTAGAAACTTGCTGAGCGTCATAGACACGCACTAAATCAATCGACTTTAGATCGATTTGAAGCACGTGAGAAGCGCGGGATTGCACCACTGATACCACTCGTGCAAGAAGCACAAAGCTACCGCTAGGAGAACTTGGATGATAGCCTAATGATCCGCATTTACCAACCACTAGCCTTGCGCCCGTTGCACAAGTGATTAGTTTGGTGCTCCCCGCGCTTCTCAAAACGCTTCAAGTCGTTCTAAAATAAAGTGTTTTAGTGGTTTTCAATGACGTTCAGCAAGTGTGTAATTGGAACGATATGTTTATTTTTGCCAAATTATAATGTTAATTAAGATATTTTCATTGTACGACTTATCGTTAGAATAAGTCAAGGACCTTTGTTTAATGAATCTGTTCAAATTAAAATCAAACATTCTGTATATGCATACGTATCATAATAAGACAAATAAGTAATGGACATATGTTTTTATATTTTAAGTAATATATTTGAGGCTGCCCAGCAGAATATATAATATTCAGTTATTAACAGAAACGAAGCCAAACTCGGAGTTGCTGATCGAGATATACACAAAGTTATATATTTGTCAAAACCTAATTTGTCCTTCTTTTTCTCTTTTTTAAACAATATTTTGGCGTGTTGTTTTACGTTATAGTTATTCAGAGATTATCAGAATTACGATATTCATAGCGCAATTTCTCGTAAAAATAACATAGGGGTATTTTATCACCCTTAATGTATACTTTTTTTTAAGTCGAGCGAGCATACATGCCGCTTACAATGTGTGCCTGGCGTCTTCTGTTGCAACTCTCCTTGCTAATTCCGACTTATAACTGTTGCCAGACTTTGTAAGCCTTAATGTCATTACGTCACCTAATTACAAAGGATAAAATTGCTAGTTCAGTTTTTGAATAGAGAACTGGTCTTCGAAGATTTAATTTCACCTTGGATATCAGATACTAGTGAACGTTAGAAAGGCGACGATATTGCTAAGAAGGTGGTGACCTACGAACAAAACCACGTAGAAATTGCTTTACTCTTTTCGTATCCATACTTTGCACATTGAAACGTGTTAAAATTTCTAGTGAACACGAAAGTATAGTAGCTCATGCAACCAACCAACACTTCGTTAAGCATGATCAAATTTAACTCCTTTTTGTGTGCGCGTCGGCCATGCGCTTTCCGGAAATTGCGTATTTCGTGATGTCCCGCAGATTCCTTGCATCTTCCGGGCGCGCATAAGAAAGTTGGATGATTTCGACCTTTTCTCAACGCGCACGAAAACAGGCTGTGACGTAGTAGGGCGATCCTCTCCCATATCCTCTCCCGGCCAATCACTGAAGGGCACTGGTTCCGGCTCCGCGTTTCTTCTCCGTCTGGTGCAAATGCTCTCCGCTCGCCCGAAAGCGCACCGTCCTATCCAACGCGCATGCTCGTGAGTCACAAAACGCATCGGAAACAGCAAGCACTTCACGAAATACGCAATTTCCGGGAAAAGCACGACCTACGCGCGCACAAAAATGCGGTGGTTTGGATCGTGCTTTACACGTTTGCAACTAAACCATCATGAATCTGCTCTAGTGTGAAAGAATTGAAATTTAATTTATATGAAAGTTTTAATAAAAATACGTATATATATATATATGTGTTATAACTATTTAAAAATATTCGTAGTTGACTAGTTTGAGATAATAGATCACACGTCTCTTATGTGGAATTTTGATTTAGGTATTAGTTCCCGGTGTAGAACGTTGCCAATTTAGTGTTGTCTACCTGAAAGGTAATGCTAATGATTATGACCCTTTATTTCTATTCCTGGTATGTCATGTCAAAAAGAAATACAGTCCATATTGTGTCCAGGCAAAGAAAATAAAACTTGGTTTGCCAGATGGCATAGAAAGAAAAACTACTGGTCGCAGGAATCTGGATATCCCTTTTAATGTGAAGAATAGTGTTGGTCACAGCGAAAATTTGGAAACATGTACCCTGGATGAAAATAAATCCCCATTATTTCTATAAGAGCTCATGATTAATTTTCGTCAAACCAAGAAATGGCGTTATGACATTCATTTCAGCAAGCAAATCTTGTCCACTGAAATAACAACCTTGTTTTCTTTCTTGCTGAATCACGCTTTCACTGAAATAAATACCAAAGGCGCCCACAATGTAATTTGTAGCCTGAATATTAGATTTATGTGAACGTCATCTCATAAAATATATTTTCTTTGGTTGGATTTGTCTAACAAGATAACGCTTCCTTAACGCTGTCGAATTGCATTATCGCAGTTTGAGTAACTTTCGCACAAAGGTTGAGGTTTCTGCGATACGTATTTTATTTATGCGGCGAAAGTATTCGCTCTTGTTTTTTTTTTTTAATATCTAACTTTGTACGTGAGCATAAGGCCTTATAAAATAGGATCACTGGTATTTCTATGATGAGCTAACGGTTTCTGTAACGTTACGTCCGTTTAAAGATACTCTGGTCCCTGTTGAAAAACACAACAACATATGCACACATATGGCCCATACCCCATAGTAGATATAAAAAGACCTGATATGCACCCATATGATTTATACCCTGCATATAAAACCTGAAAAATAAAGTGAGTTATTTTATTAGACGGTTCAACACAAACTCTATTATTCTATACACGTACTATACGACATAACGCACATGAACACATAATATGATCGTCTGATATGCACCACAATCATTTAATGAAAATATCACTAATTGGAAAATAATGCTAGACACGTAAAATTAACTGCCACTTATTTGCCATCTGACAGGTCAAACCTATATTAGCTGACTATGAGTCAGACATGAAATTAACCTGTGTGTTGTCATTAGGAAAATGTGCATCATGTTTCATCGATTCTGCTTTATGGCATTATAGGATATGGACTAATCGTATGTGTCACTGTTTTTGTTGTTTTTGTTTCAATGGGGATTTCCAATCAAAGGTTTCCAACCAGAGGTAATTAAATAGGAAACAGCAATATTCTTCCTACTTACTGGCTGTGTTTAAATGCTATGTTAACGAATTGTCGAGAAATAGTGTTAGCACGTTCCGCGTTACGTGAAAGTGATACATCGTCATTCCCAAGCTGGAAACCCCCAAAGAGCTTTCTCAAACTGTATTGACCTTATATCGTTATTAGCCCCTAAATTGTAGCATTGAAAGGTGGACCTTTTGCCGAAGTATCCCCTTCTCTCCAAGAACTTTCTCAAAGACGTTCTCCGCAACTTTCGAGTCCAGGGCGCTGAAAGGGTCGTCCAAAAGGTAGATGTCTGAACGACTGTATGCAGCTCTAGCAAGAGCAATACGTTGCTTTTGACCGCCACTTAACGTTTCTCCCTGGATGAAAAAAAAGTATTTGAATTCATAAGTGGATTTTGAACACATTGTTATACTAGGTGCTTGGTTTTCACCTATGCCAATTTTATATTTTAATAGAGTTAGCGTTACAGAAATATAACCTTTAATCATGATTTACCAGGATCGGTTCTATTCGACGAGAGGGTTGTTATCATGATTTGAATATACAAATCTTTACTATTACCTTAATTGCTGAAATCAAGAGTTATAGTCTAATTGCAGTTTTAAGTCAAACTAATAAAATATTAACTCACGATGGCAAATGAAGCCATTGTATGATGCCTAAGCAGTAGCTTACGGCCTCCGGTTTGTCTTAAATGCGGCAGCAGAATGTCAAGTCACTCCCTGAAGAAGTTTGGTCGTTACGTCAAAATGCATAATCATGCGAGGGAGAGTAAGGTACAAGGGCCGTTCGCTTCTTATCACATGACATCAACGGGTCGCAGAAAAGTGTGCTACATGAGCCTCTCGGCTCTCCTCATCGCGTGCACGCTTGGGATGCTAGACGTGGCGATCACTGGGTGTGCAATAGTCGTCTGAATCTTAGCGAAACGAAGGAGCGAATTAAAGAGAATGTAGATCAGGGGTCTCCAAACTCCGGCCCGGGAGCCAGATCCGGCCAGCGGAAGTCTTCCGATCGGCCCGTGGCTGACCGCGGTCCTTCCAATGAAACATGGCACACGGCCCGTTTTCAGCCGGCCCGGTGCTACTGGCACAAAAATAACCGCATAAAGAAACAAAACCGCAGCACGTATGAAACGTGTAAACTATGATACCGAAAAACCGGGCTGGGCAGAGATACTCAAAAATGTATTCCGGAATAAAAATACGTGAGGTGCATGTACTTTAGAGCCAAGATAGACATATACATTTGCATTTTATGTAAGGATATCGTTAAGGTACTTCGACAGAAGCATAAATAAAAGGTATTCCGAAACACAGGTACAAATGCATAAATACATGTTTTTTAGATAGTGGAAAGTGCGGAGTGTGCAGATTCTGGCAAATGCAAATGGCAGGGATTGTATTCCTCAAGTTTATATCAGTTTATCCACATCCCCTTAAATCAAACTTTTCATCTATTCACAGCTACCGTCCCAAATGCCGCTAAAACAACATTGTCGCCCCCAGTGACCCACACAGGCTACGAAGAGTCAAGAACAACAACGACTTGATAGGTTTATCTTGCTAGAGGAGCTTAACCTGCTATTCTTGCGATTGACAGTTCTTTGAATATCCTTAGTTTTTACAGAGAAGCTGTTTATGGCTAGGGTTCCATGTATTTTTCGTGTGCGTCAACAGAAACTCGGGTCCCGAATGATGCAAATTCGCTTCCTAAGCTTCACAAGGTCTCCTTTATGTTTTATAAAAAAGACTGATATACACCAGTTAAAAGCTTAGTTTTCGGTGATGTAGAAACTATTGGGTCAACAAAATAGATCTGTGCAACGTTTCGGCCGCAACGTCAAATCTCAGCACCTCCCTGACCCCAAAGCCTTACCCATAAATCCGCCCCTGCATCGAGGTGACTGATCGACACTGCGAAAACATTGTGCTGCCGCCTCTTTGTAGAAAAGAAGGTGATATTTGTTTTCTAGTATAATCTACTACTTTTAGAAGTTATTGACAAGTTATTCAATATCACATTTCTATAAGATGGTCACAATCTGTAATAAAATGAATATAAAAAATTAATTTTTGTGTTTTGATATTAGGAAGGAAGGTGCCACTTACTCTTTCGGAAACCTGTGTCATATCTCCTGCTGGAAGAGTTCGCATATCCTGAATGAGCTCACATGCATTCAAAACTCGGGCATAGCGGATAGCATCGAATTTGCTACCGAAAACAATATTGTCACGAATAGTCATGTTGAAGATGTCGGCAACTTGCGGGGTGTAGGCAATGCGGCCCTGAAAGATACAAGAAGCGAGGACAGACAAATACATTCACACCAATCTCAATGGATGTTTTTGAATATTTCAATGTCCAAATACTAATGTGAGTACCTATACTTTTGTGTTTCCCTGAACAGTCCCAGTTACTGAAAATGCATAATCCTGTTTCTATTCGAAATACCAAATATCTAGTACGGGAGACAAATGTGCTCTTGTACACATGGAGTTAATAACAATATGGGCTCACAGTGATTTTGACATCTCCTTTCATGCAGTGCATGTCTGCCAGAATGGCTGCAAGGAGGGCGGACTTGCCCGTCCCAATTGGACCGGTGACCCCGATGAGGGCCCGAGGCGCCAAGTGCAAGGATATGGCTGTGAGGGTTGAATGTTTCTGGTTTTTGGTCCACCCAAAAGAGCAATTTTCCATTACAATGGAACCTGGAGGAACAAGGTACGGACACTATATGAAGAAATACTGCATGCAATTGCATCCCATTGTGCAGGGTGTTTGAGATTAATTTCCAAAATATTTGTTTATAAGAGGAGATAGGTATATGTATACCGTGTTCTCATAATCTGTGTGACCCGCTGCCTTTAGATGAATTAATAACCGTACGAATCAGTAGATCTATTAAGTAAAATTGGTCCATTACTCTTAACTGTTAGTTTTATATGTCACGTTGCATTTGCATTGTTGACGGCCCTTATAGTTAGTGGCTAAACTAATTTGAAAATTTTGTGGAAATGCAAGCGGGTTTTAAATATCAATCAATAAGTTTGGGCATTTTTGTCGCCTGATTCCGAACATCGATGTAGAGAAAGCGATGCGAACACCTTTCGCGATCGTGTTTAGAAAAGGAGCGACGTTTCTGGCACTTGGTTACTATTTTTGGCAGTGTGCCCTCGGTGCATCCACATAGGATGCGCTTAAGAGATATTGACGACGTGATTGAAACGACGTCACTCCTTTAAGCTACAATAATCCAGAAAATCAGGCAGTCTTTTTGCGACCAATTCTGAAATGGGGTGACCAAAAATCGAGAAATCATCGATAGACAACTTCAACAGATTAGCATTTTCGCAAATTATTTCGACTTGTTTCGACTCTGATAATGACTGTCATAAAATTGCAATTGCAATATGACTCATTGAGCAATTCATCAAAAAGATAATGAACATATTTTATATAATTTGCATATAGATCTTGGCGGTTATGCTCTCACATTATTCCACCTAGCCGAGATATAAGAGCAGTGAAGGTAATATTTTATATACCGGTCTCAAGAGTTTAACAAGTAAATAAATATATGTTTAAATTGAGGTGATACACCTTCTTCATTATTATGATAAAGACGAATAAAACTATTCAAATGTGCTGTACTAAATTGTATATTTTGATGAAAGAAACTATTTGCTTCTATACGATACGCTTCTCAAAGAAGTCTGTGTTCACATACTTGGTAGAAAACATTTTTGTGGAACACCCCAAAATTTTTTTTCCACTCATATTCTACAGGAAATGGTGAGGATTGTAATTGTTAAAACAAAAAAGGCAAGCATCCTTAAAGAAAATGGAAAACCAGTATTCTTATCAGGAGCCGATTTCCTAAAGCAGCTTGAATGTGGCGTGTATATGTTACGTTATTACGTGGGATGCCAAATTATTTTATCTATTTTTCATGCACATTAGAACTCATTACAACTCTGAACAGGTCAAACTTGCATCCGTGATAACAAAAGACACTACCTTTAGCTTGGGAACAGTCGGTTAAATCAATTTGTTTCTCTGCATCCTCCTCTTGTGTGCAGAAGTTGATTATTCTTTCGAGTGCAAGTGACACCTGAAGAAAGGTTTTTAGAATAACACTAAGATAGACGTGGTTAGAATCAAAAGACATAATATGACTAAATTGTTATTACCAACACCCAATCTAACCTCGTAGGACAATTTCCCTCGCAACCACCCCACATCGTGATCTGCATTAGACCCTTTCGAAATCGCTCTTGGCAACTTGGCAACAATGATCCGCTGCCTTGACGGCGGTCGAAAATGCGGCTGGCCACTGTGATCGAGCAAGGGGCTGCAATAATGTGGAATGGGGCCGCGTTCGCAAGCACCAGCCCCGCTGGTCCCGATTCGCTATCGTGGACCTGGAGCCTGGTTGATATTCCATATTGGTACACAACGGATGAAGTAAATGATAACTACGTCGCCCGCAAGACGAGGGAACAAATCTGAAGACTCAGTTCAAGCTTTTGACGGACATTTACCTGGAATCACCTTCGCACAAAACGGCGACTTTGTTTTCGCGGCTTGGTTCTTACATCGGGGACTAAGTAGGCTGTCGCATTTTTGTTGGCGACGCTATCCGCAGCGGCGATGGAATCGCTTTTCGCGTCTTCCGTGTCGATGCGGTTTACGTCGACGATCCCATTACTTGTCACGTCATCGCTGCCAACTTTGTCCAGGATCGCGTCCCTTTTAGATCTTCGGCAGCAGCAGTACAGATAACGTTTGCTTCAGCGGCAGTGGCAGTCTTCGATGCGACGTTCCTTCCTCTTAGGCCTTTCGGCAAAGTTGAAAGCAAACACTGTAAACTTATATTTTTGCGGCCTCGATATTTCGTAAATTTTACAAAGTGTTGTTTTCTAGAATATTTGGCGGCCACAATATTTGAAGACTTGTGCGGGTATGCTTAGTAGTCCTAGCAAGTGGGTGATTTATTTGCGTGAACTGTTTTTTCGGGATTTTTGTTAAATCGCGGAATTCTCGAAAAATAGGTCCTCGGGAAAATTAAGTCGATTACAGTGTACTTGGAACAACTTGTTTCACTAAGAAGCGGCGGCTACTGTATCAGCCGGCACTCGGCTGATAAGAAAGTCAGTCCGACACTGCTGGCTTCGTGAACGCAACAACGACCAAGGTTTATTTGTCATCGTTTATATAGCCGAAAACAGGGGGCGGTACCGACGGCATGACTCAGTGGTATAGACTGACATAGCATAAGCAGCATGATAAGATTGGCATGCGATACGATATCGGCATGATACATCCCCCTTTGTTTAGTAAGAAATGACATAAAATAACCTAAGTATAACAAACGACAAGGGGAAACAATGCTAAACAATTTGTTCGAAATGCTGCCCGTACTGCAAGCGCTTGGGTGCAACCGTAGCTCGCGTAGATCTTCTAGGCACTGGTGGGGCCGCGTTTGGTGTTCCTTGAACCGTTTGAGGAGTTGTCTGCGCAGGAAGAGTTTCGTTGGCTCTTCCTTGAGCCCTTGGATGAAGTTGCATTTCCGCTCCGGCGTCTTCGAAGTCACTGACATCGCTGTCAGCTGACGAGTCGCGATTGAATGTTTCCGATGTTGCCAGAAGATGCTGACGGTTCCGCCGTAGTGTTGTTCCATTTTCCGTCTCCACGTTGTACGATCTAGGCGCAGCTGTACCCGTGACCTTAGCCTTTGAAGACCAGGCCTTAGCTTCTCACTCGGACGACTTGTCCTTTATAGAGCGGCTGGAGTCGTTGCCCTGCGGTCTCTGGCTGGCGATGCTTCTTGACAGTGGATGCCGGCTGCAAGGCTGAAGTCGGGAAGTCGCGTACGCAGGCGTCTGCCTTGCAGCAGCTCTCCCAGGGCACGGCCGTCCTCTAGAGGGGAAGAACGGTAGCCGAGTAAGCCCACCCAGAAATCTTCACGCGCATCTCCAGTTTTCTTTAGGAGCCTCTTAATAATCTGTACCCCTTCTCCGCGAGACCGTTGGAACGAGGAAACTCTGGGCTTGAGGTGATTGTGCTTAAAATC
Source organism: Ixodes ricinus (assembly GCA_037355805.1). Lineage (NCBI taxonomy): Eukaryota > Metazoa > Arthropoda > Arachnida > Ixodida > Ixodidae > Ixodes > Ixodes ricinus. The sequence goes on from JAZHYW010005015.1 coordinate 46,726, forward strand.
ATATCGGTTGGCGAACGCGGCAAAGTCTCGGCACGAAAACTGGGGTCCATTATCTGTGCAAACCTCCACCGGAATTCCGTATCTTGAAAAGATGGCACACAGTTTGCTGATAACAGTGCTTGCAGAAGTGTCACCGAGCTTTTCGACTTCTGGAAAGTTGGAGTGTGCATCAAACACTGCGAGATATGCACTTCCCGCGTAATGAAAAAGATCTACACCGACCCTGTACCAGGGATAATCCGGAACTTGACGAAGCAAAAGTGGTTCGCTTGGTTGCTTGTATGCATAAGTTGTACACGCGGCACACTTCCTTACAAGCGACTCAATGTCTGAATTTAGACCTGGCCAGAAAACCAGACGTCGTGCCCTAGCCTTGCACTTGTTTAAGCCCAGATGGCCTTCGTGAATCCGTCTGAGCGTTTCCGGTCGTAGTTTCTTGGGAACGACAACTTTGCAGCCTTTCAGCAAAATTCCTTCCACCACGGAAAGGTCCGAAGCGAACGGTTTAGGTTCCCCTTCGACGCCTTTATTGCTGGATATGTTTTCGACGACCTTCTGCAACTCTGGATCCTTACTAGTTTCTTCAGCGAAACGCAGTTTTGTTTCTTCACTTACTAAGGATGACAGAATGCCGACAGCATGTACCTGAACGTCGATAAAGCCAGCGGTGTCCCCTGACGCAGCAGGCGCCGCCCTTGAGAGCATGTCAGCCAGGACCAATTCTTTGCCTGGAATAAACTGCAGTTTGTAATCATAAATCATCAGGCGAAGGAAAAAACGTTGTAGTCTTGGTGGCATGTCCCCTATGTCCTTCGATGAAATCGCGATAAGAGGTTTATGATCAGTTTCTATGAAAACGCGCCGTCCGTAGATGAAGTGATGGAATTTTTTCACAGCCGTACGTAATTCCCATGGCTTCTTTTTCAATCTGCGCGTAACGTCTTTCCGCCTCTGTCATTACCCGAGAGGCATAGGCAATAGGACGCCAGCTACTACCATGACGCTGCAGTATCGCCGATCCGAGGCCATCCCTTGAGGCGTCTGACGTTATCTTAGTTTCTTTTGTGGGGTCAAAAATTGCTAGTAATGGTTCCTTGCCGAGTGCTTCGCACAGTGAAGTCCATTCTTGTGCGTGGTTTTCTGTCCATTCGAAGACAATGTCCTTACGTATTAAACTTCGTAGAAGCTTTGTTTTCTCGCTGAGCGCAGGTAAATATTTCCCAAAATAATTTACCACTCCCAACATCCGCTGTACGCCGAGCTTATCGGTTGGTGCTGGCATCTCGCGCAGGCAACTCACCAACCTATGACTGGGGCGGATTCCGGCCTCGCTTATGACGTCCCCAACGAGAAGAAATTTCCTGCACGCCGAACTTGCACTTTGTCAAGTTGAACGTCAAGCCCGCTCGTTCTGCTTCCCGGAGAGCGACCTTGAGGCGCTCGTCATGCTCGTGCTCAGAGCTTCCCCACACCAAAATGTCGTCTATGTAAACCCTTACCTGACCCTGGTAATGGGTCAAATATCTCGCTCAGCGTTTTCTGGATTACTTCGGGTGCTGACGAGATGCCGAACGGAAGCCGAAGGAAGCGGTAGCGACCGAACGGGGTGCCGAACGTACAGATCTTTGACGTAGCTTTGTCCAATGGAATCGTGATGAAACCCCGAGTTAGCGTCAAGCCGGGAAAAAAACTTGGCCCCGTGAAGCTCAGCCTCGATATCTTCGCGCTGTGGCATCTGGTAGTGTTCACGCTTCAAGCACGCGTTAATATTTCTAGGGTCCATGCATAGCCTAAGGCTGCCGTCCTTTTCCTTCACAATAACAAGGGGGCTTACCCAGTCAGTGGGTTCATCCACTTTCCGGATGATGTTGGCCTTCTCCATGCGCTGCAGTTCTTCCCGCAGGGGCTCCCGCAGTGCCAAGGGCACCCGTCGTGCAGGCTGGACCACTGGCACGGCATCGTCACGTAGTACCATTCGGTACTGTCGCTTTACACAGCCGGTGCCTTGGAACAGGTGGGAGAATTCTTGGGTCACCGGAACGGTGCTGCCCGTGTTTACAGAGTTCACCGTTCGGGACACCAGTCCCAGGAGCTCACTCGCCTGTAGCCCGAGAATGGCCTGACTTCGTTTAACGATGAAAAAGTCGACGCGGCAGTGACGCTGGTTGACCGTAACCTCCTGTGTTGTGATGCCGCTGTGTTTGATGACGTTCCCGCTGTACGAGCGCAAGACCGCGTGGCTTGGTCTTAAAAACGGCTTAGGTTGCAGTCTCTTGTACACCGACAGGGGCAACAGGTTGGCTTGGGAGCCGGTGTCTACCTTCAGCGAGACCACTTGTTCCGCTAGCTGGGCCTTGACAGTCCAGTCCCGTTCATTCCCGATGCCGCAAACACCCACGTCCAAGATGTCGAAGTCCTCGTCGTCGTGCTTCACCTCGCTGACTTCTTTGTTGCAACAAGCTGCGAAGTGGTTGCGACCCTGACAGGCGTGACAAGTCTTCCCAAAAGCGGGGCATTTCCTCTTTTCGTGCCTCCTGTTGCACTTGAAGCACTGTTCGGTTCTTGAAGCATCCGAGCGGCGCTGGTAGCGTTTTGTGGTTGAGTCCACCTTTTCTTCGCGGGCGTACCAAGCTTCATTTTGTTTGGCGGAGGCTTCTGCGGCTTTGCAGGTTTGTTCTGCTTTCTGGAGCGTCAAGTCCTTTTCCCTCAGCATTTTCTCCCGTAACTTTTTGTTGTTAGTGCCGAAGACGATTTGATCGCGAATCATTGAATCAGATAGTTGTCCGAAGTTGCAGTACCTTGCTTGTTTCCTGAGGTCGCGGATAAACTGCTCCACCGGTTCCGCCTCGTCTTGGGTTCTTGTCCGAAATACGTATCTTTCGTACACCTCGTTCTGCTGGTCCGCGCAGTAGTCCTCGAACTTTGCGACAATGGTCTTGTAGTCTTCCTTGCTTTCACCCTCAGCGAAGGCGAAGTTATTGAAGATCTCTAGAGCGTCGTCCCCGGCGATGGTCAAAAGTGTGGCCGCCTTGGTAGCTTCCGTTCTTGGTTTTTCTGGCGCCGTCGCTTGCAGGTACAGCTCGAACTTCTGTTTGAAGAGCGTCCAGTTCTTCTGAACGTTTCCCGACAGGAGCAAAGGGTCGGGCTGCTTGAGTGGTTCCATGACTGCCTCTTGCTGACAGGTGTGGTCGCGGGGGCCGCTTCTGACACCATGTATCAGCCGGCACTCGGCTGATAAGAAAGTCAGTCCGACACTGCTGGCTTCGTGAACGCAACAACGACCAAGGTTTATTTGTCATCGTTTATATAGCCGAAAACAGGGGGCGGTACCGACGGCATGACTCAGTGGTATAGATGACATAGCATAAGCAGCATGATAACATTGGCATGCGATACGATATCGGCATGATACAGCTACCAGCTAGGTTCGAGAGGTAGCCAGCCTGGCTGAACTGCTTCGGCCTATAGACCTTTCCAGCGGCAGTCTCGAACAAAGTGAACGGGCAAAAAATGCTGACTCACTGAGCTGTGGACGCATGCGCAGCGTCCGATATGCCGCATAGCAGAGCAACGGCGCACCCTCAGAAGGCGCTCCACAGCCCAGCAGACAAAGATGGAAGCCCGCAGAAGGCGATTGTTGGAAAGGTCTATAGACTCGTATATTTTTAGTTTTTTTATGTTTTCAGTACTGACGTTATAAAACGTTTTCTTGATAGCTTCGAACAACGGATCACTGGGGAAGGAAAACAATGGGACACCTGGAAGCAGACAGTACCCGAATTTAAGTATAGCTCATATGCCACGCCCGAATAAAGTACCAACGGAGAGAGCTATGTGCGTGTGCTCGTAGCTATATAAATTATTAAAAAAAAAATGGTTTTGTTTTGTTTTGTGCTGTGCGATCCGTCACAATGAACCCTCGTGCACGCGCATATCCCGACTTCAATTAATTTGAGCGTAGGGAACGCACCTTTAACGAATTGGGGTTTATATTGGTGCTCTGTTGTTGTTGTTGTTGTTGTTGTTGTTGTTTTGACAGCTGTATTGTTGCAGCGAAGCAGTAAATTTCGTCCTGTTTGAGAAGTTATCCTTCACGCATTTCTGTTTGCACAGTGCCGCACAGCAATAACAATTAATCTTGAAATGCGGTATGTGGGCAATGCAGGACACTGGCCTCCGCGACCGTATTCTTCATAATGGAGGCCGCAGCCCCGCCAGAGCGACGCCCATGGCCACTCCCAGCCATTGAGCATACGTTTGAATCAGCGCCGCCAGACGGCGCGGCATTTATAAAAGGGTTTATTGTAAGAAATAAGACTAGCACCTCATTAGTAACTAAGACATCGCAAATTTCACCTAAGAACATTCATAAGAGCCAAGAAAGGGTGAAATATATTTCGAATTCATTAACACACCCTCTTTCTACGTTCTTTCTTCGTAAGAACTGGAAACGAATCTTTTCTTAAATTATAAAAAAAATACTTTTGAAAGTTACATTGTTATGGTAAGAATATTTAAAAAACCTATATGACTTAGTGTGAGTGGCGATGTTTCTTTTTTTTTTGTATTTATATGATACGTAGGGTCAGGAATTTTCGCGTAAACAACGCACCCATTATGCAGCTTTAAACTGGAGCTTTCACCTGGTGATGCGTGGTAAGATTGGATGCACTTTTTCGTAACATTTGTGAAATATAACGGTACTGTTAATACTAGATTTGTGTTCTATCGTAGAAGTCATTCGCTCGTCTTCTATCATTATAAACGAGGTTGTCATATATCGCCTAATAAACGAACCCGCAACAGGCGGAATCATAAACTGTAAAAAATATTTGTGTTATATTTTCAACGCAATTGTTAATTTATATTGAAAATTTGAACACCAACCAAGCCCTTCTTTAGGGACCCAACGTTTCAAGGCCGATTCGGCCTCTCCTTCAGGGGCGACTACGGCTATGGCCGTTGACGAGCAGTGTCTTTTTCTTCTACGGCGTGTGTCTGATCTTCTTCTTCTACGGCTGTGCCTTTTTCAATGAAGTGACGAAGCCCGTTCACATAGGCGAATGGTAACAATCCGAGAGATCTATTGATGTTCTGTGGCGTTGTTTGAATATACCATGATTCAAGGAACAGTCTTTTTCGAGGATTTCTCTCAACGTCAATGATGCATGCGTTTTCAAAGTCAATGCGATGGTCCTTGACGTCGCAGTGCTCAGCGACCGCGCTGCGCACGCCACAGAACATCAATAGATCTCTCCGGGCGTTACCATCCGCCTATGTGAACGGGCTTCGTCACTTCATTGAAAAAGGCACAGCCGTAGAAGAGAAAGACACTGCTCCTCAACGGCAATAGCCGTAGTCGCCCCTGAAGAAGAGGCCGAATCGGCCTTGAAACGTTGGGTCCCTAGAGAAGGGCTTGGTTGGTGTTCAAATTTTCAATATTAATTACTCCTAACCAGACAGATCTCTGTCAAATGTTTACTTTTAAATTGTTAATTTACTCAGTCGATTGTATCTTTCGTTAACACAATTAGATCATGTAAATTTGTTTCGGTATAGGAAAAATAAATGTAATTAACTGCAGCATATCTTTCTAGCTTCAAAGCTCCCTGTGATTCCTTACTATCTGCAACTTAGTTATTTTTACTCTCTACTCCTATAAACCAGTGAAAGTTGCTAATCTCAAGCCAAGTTAACCCGCGAGGAAATTCGTGTCATTAACGCACTTTTGACGCGCTATTAAGATATGATTTGCCACAGGGTTTGTACGTTTGAATTGTATTTCTCCTGATGTTTAATAAACCTTTAGCGATTCCAGTGCTTACCAGACACCTGATCCTCAAGACCTGGGATAAATTGTTGGTGATTGTATCTGTGAGTGAGAGCATGTAGATACAAGAAAATGATAGTGCAGGGCTAAGCAGCCGATTTGGGTCAAATATAGCCAAGCTCCCAAAGAGTATGATGATCATCTGTAAAAGAAGTTTAACCAGACTGAACGTCTCGTCCTATGGTTCGGAAAGTATTTATAACAACATCATTTAAAAGAAGCACGGCAGCCTGGAAACATGATCGGTAACTTAAGTGTGCTTTAAGTAATTATCAGTCATTTTCAGGAATAATATATTTGAATACGTTGTATTTAGTACATTTGGGATGGTCTAACTGCGCAAACGGTTCATTGAAAAAACAAAAATTAACTTTTGGAATGAAGTAGCATTAAGCCTGCAAAATGGCAACGTCCACAGAAAAATAAAAAGTATATTTTCAAGATGCAAATATCCCATACTTTAGATTCACCATCAAACCTCCTGTAGAAGAACTTGGAACTGGACGATTTTGTGAACATTAGGAAGCAGGGTGTAAGGCGTCAAAAGACAGCAGACACAAGGAAGAAGGCAGACCCACACAGGCGCCACACACAACTACATTTGAAAAGTGCAGAAAATAAATAAATACATAAGTCATCAACGTCATCACGTCCATGCATGCGCTCGGCCGGGGGATTTGAAATAAAGCATGTAGCCCCGACAACATATGTATTTCTTCATTTTTTGCACTTTTCAAGTATAGCTGTGTGTGGCGCCTTTTGTGTCTCTTCTTCCTTGTGGCCGTTATTTTTTCCTCCTTATTACACAAGGAATTACAATCACACCCCCTGTAGCTTGACCACGTTCATCGTACACCTTGAAAAATACCCATGCGCCTATATCTTCATCACAGTAACAGAGTTTACAGTTCACTAACATGGAAGTAACATATGATAGCTTTATAAATTATAAAATTAACATTTCGGAACTATCAAATTGATCCTATCTTTCTGGTATTCAATTGGTTGATAATGGAACTGTAAAATTCAGGTCAGAATAAAATTATGTTATGTGTACTTCTTGACGGTCCCACAAAACACACGTAAGGTGTTACTTAAAAAATTATAACATATTCCTGATTTCCCATCAAGATTTGTTGCGCTTTCGCTAGTGCAGCTAGGAATAAAACAAGGAATGCTTTGAAATTATGTTTCGTTGCAGAAGAAACCTTTTAAATGAAACTTTTGAGAATAAACAATTGGCCTCAGCTCTTCATGGGGGAAATATTTAAAGACAAAAGCTCGAACAAATATCTTTCTTCACAATTCTTGAAATTGAAAAAAATGCTTTAGAGAGGCATGAGTAGATCTCAATCGGCACTTAATAAAATGGATACTTAAATGCTTCATAAATTAAATGAAGATAACAATATGTTGCCAAAACGGCATTCTGCCGCCACGCTACCATTGAGCTGGTACCGCTGTAGAGAGAGTCAATTAAGCCATCCAGAAGATTGACTCTGAAAACAGAATCCATCTCAGATTTCCGGAAGCCTTTCACTGAGTCCATGTAAGCGTCTTCCCAGGCGCACATCTTCACCAGCCGCACGGACGTAAGCAGGTCCGCCATTCGCTTTAGGCGCTGATCCCGACCGCTCACGATTTTGCGCTAAAGTAAAAGATAAATTAAGATGAGCATGCCTTCGCGAGTCATCATAACGATGCTAAATAACCAACAGCTATCACCTGCTTAAATTTATTTAGTTTTGTTGCCGTCAAAATAGTGATAGTTTATTTTAAATGTGGTATAATATTTCTTTGTTCATTTTTCAGTCGATCATATTTTGCGGGTTCTAGTCATTGCTTCATTTTTAGCCTGTATGAAACAATTTGGTAATCTACATTTGGGCATTAACGTACAAAAGGTTCAACATTTTTTATTAATTTTTGCGCCATAAACACTGCCGATCTCTATAGCGTAAATGAGCTGTTATTTATAGTTCCTTGGTGTACCCCAAAGGCATTCTAAATCCATCGCACTTATAGGTCAAAGGTAAGCTGTGCTTTTGGCGCAAATGTTAACGTATATTAAGGGACACAAGCGAAGTATTACAACCATATACAAATAATATTATTCATGGTCCTTGCCCTCTTTCTCCCTCGTCGTTAAAACTACATTGGACGGACGGACAACCACGAGAAAATTGCAATAATACTTAAAAAACAAGCGAGCTGGTGATGAATCATGGTAATAAAACCCAAGACTTCCGAACACAGTGTTGTGTTCGTCCCCTACTGTGTTCCTGAGTCTCGGGCTTTATTACCATGAACCACGAGGAAAACGCTAGGTGCTGTATGATTAACACACGGGTACTAATCACAAATGCCAATTATTCCCAATATGATATCTGAAGAGATTCCTTTTTTTCTTTTTTCATAGAAATGCATAGTGGAGAGCAAACTATTGGCTTGAGATATTCGCCTATATTCGTAGGGCGCATGAATTCCGAGTCGGTACAGCATCACTCACTAAATAGATCACGATCAAATTAATTGTATTCGTACAAATTCATACCAGAGTGTCATTTACTGTGGTCCATTTCTAAAATGGCGATGAGGAGATATTTTAGTTCTTAATAATATTATGGTTAAACATTATGATTAAAACACAAATTTTAGTGAGAGTTTAAGCCCATTAGAATTAGCGAAAAGCTAATGGCTTACGGAAGCTACTACTCACGTTGTGCAATGCAAAAACCTATTAGAACGTGCGACTTAAAACAATAATGTAATAGCTTCTAGATATTAAAAAAAGTACCGTCTGCAGAACGTATCTTCATTTACTTGACCTGAATATCCTGAAGAAAAAATTTCTTTATCACAGGTATTTTTTTACAACCTTACGGTTATCATATCTAGGATATATAGCGTGTTATCAGTCTTGGAGATGGCCCTAATATTGGCCGGAGATTCGAGCTCCTGCAAGTAGCGATCTCAAAGGTTTACGGAGGTTGCAATGTAGTGGCCTATTTCACCATGTAAAAGTTTAAAGCGTACCTCTTTCCGTGAAAGATGAGAACACATTCGACGAATTGAACGACTGCAGGCGACGCAGACGACCGAGTAAATCGTGAATAGTGTGCCAGAATTTTAGAGTGTTTCCAACTGGTCAGTCGGAGTCGCATAGCTTATGAGCCAAGTTTGAAATATCAGGTTGGGAAAAAAAAGGGCAAAAAAAGAAGAAGGCAAAAAAAGAAAAAAAAGCCTGTGTCTCCGCCTTCCTTCGTGCTTATATCGGCGCTCCCTTTGGCCAGATCACAACGCACGCACGCGCACATGCACTTTTTCCGCGAAGAAGAGACCCGCAAAAGATGGAAACAGCTCTCTCTGTTTCAAGTTGCACCCTCTCTGAAATCATGGCACTCTGAGTAGGGTGGTCAGTTTGGCAAGGGTTATTGCGCTAGCGCCTTATTGAAAAAAAAAGGAATATGTGAGACCCGCCAGGATTTTTAAAAGGTCTGAGAGGTTCGGTCTAGTTTTCTAAGAGGTCAGTAGGGTCTGTCACGATTTTTTAGGAGCGCACAGAACTTTTCAAGATAATCCTAAGATCTATCTGGGACCTGTATATAGTTTTCCTTGTGAGCACGTGAAACTTCAGAACCCATGCATTGGGAAAGCGGATTGGCCATTTTGCGTAGGGTGACTTCACCGAACGGTTACTCTCTGTTGGCTTGTTGTGCCACGAATGGATCTGATTTCAAACGGCAACTCTAGCAGCCAGTGTGCGTTTCGTAAGCAGGTCTTTCAGCGCATTGTTGTTCATGTTTTTGGTCCGTAGGGAGTTAAAAGCTGGTCCACCGGGTGAAACACATACGCTGAAGATGCCACCGCGACAATATCAGGGACGTCAAAAACCTCCGAATTTACTCAATGGCGGCGTGTGTCGGTGTTGGGCGTGTGTGTTTTGTCAAACGTGTTGCTGACACTGGACGTGCGTCTGGTACAGCCGGGTGGTGTAAAGAGCTCAACCGGTGCATCTCACAAGTCTAGTCAACGGCTTTGTGAGCACGTGTAAAATATCATTGAAGACTATGGTTTCCACTATTTGGTTTGAACACTTACGTCTACAGTCCCTTGCGCCTGTGTTTAAGTACACACTCAGTGTTACGGACGCTCCGAGTTTTGACATGCATGTAAAGCTTCACTAGTTAAATAGTGCCCCACTGGAATTTTAATAGTTTCTGTCGACGCTTCGTGCTTGATGCGCCAATCGGCAGGCAGACGACGCACTCAGACTTAAGCAGGCAATTCCGTCGCGTGCTCGCTACGTCTATTGCGATAGGACGCCCTCAGTTAACTTGGCTCTTGCGTCAGTGTTCGCCATTTATTGCGTCAAGGGGGTCAGTAGATTTTTACAGCAAAACAATTACGCCTTAACTTTTCACATGGTAAAATGCAGCATTAAGCTACTTACTTGAGCAAAGTTTGACATATTTGCGTGCAGGTGTTCATATTTGTGGTTGAGATTAGAGCGAGTCGCGGTGTGGATAGTGAATTTATGTAGACTGAATTTGTACGCCCGCACAGCTCTACGGAGCGGCACAATCGCCACTGCGAATGCACGGCCCGTCTATGTTCTGGCGTAGCCGGCTGCACGAGCACAGGGGCAGTCTCGGAGCGGAGAGCAGAGTAAAAACGATATACTAAAACTCTCTAGCAACAGCCTACGTAGTGTCCATTTTTTGATCGCAGATGGTACTTACCCAAAGCGTCATTTGTAGTCTGGATATTGGAATGGGCATTAGGACGGCGATTGCCATCCAGGCAGCGCAGCAAATAACGGGTACACGACCCACTCTCTCGGCTAACATGGCGAACATGAATGGCATGCAGATCAAGCCCAAGACCGGGAGGGGCAGGTATATTGTTGCCAGAGAACACTGCTGGCAGTCCACTCCAATGACGGATACAAGGTGACCGGACGAGCTTAAGGCGCGGGAGGTTGGGGACAGCCGAGTCATCTGGAACATTGAAGAATGGGAAATAATCTGAACGATGCCCTAATGTTATTGATGCCTATGTCACAATTAACTATTTCAAATCTTGCCCTAGCAATAGGGTATGGTTGTATGTGTTCTTTTTATTGGGGCTTTTATTTCTACAGTATCAATTGTCCGCCAGAACAAAATATAGTCCAGAACAAAATATACGCACCTCGAATTATCATCTTCTTCCCGGCGCTGTATAGGGTATAAACGCTAAATAATTTGGTGTTTCGTGTTGTTTTTTTTTACTTGGTGAATGAGGCATTTTAAATAACATAACTGCATGTAACGCACCTGATCTAATAACTAAAGTAATGTTTACAGTTGTTTATAGTGTCCACTATATTAACCGGTGATTATATGCTTCTAGTTGCACAGAATATGCTAAGATATATTTTTAACATACCTTTCGAAACATGGTTGCCTGAAGCATGTTCCGAATTTGAATTCCACACCTTAAAGAGAGGTGCAGCTGATAATAGGACAAGCACGACTCCGCCGCACATGTTGCGATGAAGAGGAATGCATACGTCCCGGTCAGGGAACTGTCATCCCGGGCTATGAGACTCCTATGTGCGAACGAGAAGAAAGTGAAACCATTGTATCAGTATCCAATGAAATCTGACGGGGTCATTTTTCAAGAAGCTAAAAAATTACGATGTTTCAGTACGCCCTTTAACATCATGTGAGCCCTGAGTGCTTTTCAGCTACACTTAAGGAATTAAAAATTACACTAATTAGTTTGTATCCGCAAACGGTTCTTGATCAAAATAATATAAAGCAGTAAAGGCTCTAATGGCAGGACCATACGAACACTCCTGCACACGAGCATTAATGTAATCAGCCAACAACAAAGGACAAAATCTCACAAAAGCACATGTAGACAAGCACGTGATTCGACTACATTTTGAGCCTGTTATGCTCACGTGCAAAAAGACACGATAATATAGTCTTCGGACATTACGGCGCCACTACATCGTGATAATTAGCAAGATAAATATTAATTTTTGCTGGCATAGGGAAAGGTCGGGCAAAATGAGACAAAAACGTTTAATTTCAGTATTAATTTTTATTTTGGATAAAATATCTTTTTTTTAAACACAGCATGGCGATATTCTTATGTGCCTAAACTCTGTGCTCAGTAAATATTTCTCAAATGAAGCAAGCGAAATATTAAACAAAACTACAATATCTGAAAGTCACACAATGTCTCATTTTACCCATCCCTGTGGGGCCAAATGAGACATCATAGTGGGGTGCAATGAGACACACGTAAAAAAACATAATATGCAATCAGTTTTAACCCCAAAAAAAACTTGACACGCGCTGCGCGAGCTTTAACGCACTCTTCATGAGCCCCCACTTTGCATTCCATGCACTCGATTCATATTGAATGTGGGCTGCTTGGCTCCACAGTTCTTTGCATACCAGGCACTTCCAGTCTCTTGTGGTATGCATCGCACGGTCTGCAGAAGGCTTGGCCACTGCGCGTATCGTCAGGGGATTTCTAATGATCTTTCTTGTCGAATTCAGGGTGTTTTTTTTCTTTTTTGGAGGATTTGGGGGGGAGGGGGGGCAGTGGGACGCCGTTTTTTAGTTGTTGTCGCCAACATCAGCTTTGCCTTGTGGGAAGGTGACGTTAGAACAGTGTTGCTCTCCGACTTTCTTGTTCTCTTCTTCTGTCCGAAGTTAGGTATAAATATTTTCTTGAAATTTGAAATGTCAGAAAGGACGAGCCTCCTGTAGCCGAGTCGTTTTTTGTAGAGCCGCTGTTCTTCACGTTTACCGAGCCGTTTGGCTGGCCTTTGAAGGGCATCTTTTTGAACGCCGAAAGGTATTACAGGTAAATGACATTCATGACGGCGCACGTCAGAGTGAGAAACAGCGCAAAAAGGACGGGACACATAGTACAAGTAGGACACAGGACATACGCTGACTAACAACCAAAGGTTTACTAGAACTATACCACGCGCTCACACTGGCACGCGCAAGCACATGCTCTTCTTTCTCTTTCGAAAGAGAGAAATGCTAATAAAGAAAGAAACTTAGAAATATATTAAAAGACAAGGAAAAGAAACTCCTACAGCGGCACGAGAGGGACGTTGCGAAACGCGTGACCAAAATAAATAATAAAAAATTCAGACAGCGGCACGAGAAAACGACTTCTACTTTGTATCCAGTCCCTTTTGCGCTGTTTCTCATTATGTCGTTCAACCAACCAGCCCAGCAAGCTATCCTGTTACGGCGCACGTACGTGCGCCGTCATGCATCGCACGTAGAAGAGGTAAGATGAGGGACCTTACGGGGCTGCCAGATGAAGTTTGCCTTTTTTACGTCGTTTCGAGTGTGAAGACGTACCGTTACGTGCAATGCGTGGTGGCGCGCGCACATTGCTCACTTTCTTCACGAGGGCAAGATTCCGGGCGCGGGTATGCGCCCCGATAAGAAACCTAAACCTAGAAACGCGTCCAAATTAATCCTTTTTTTTTTCGAGCGCCGTAAAATGTTGCGCTTGCTTTATGTCATTATAATATTGCTTGATTTAGTAGTTTTGGATGATTCGGATCAAGTTTCTAATTGAAACCGTACCTTTAAAGTTTATAATTAAAACATTATGAATAAGAACTAATGAATTAGCAAACTGTACTGAGCGCTAATACTTTTTCTTAATGGGGCCTTGACTCAAACCACTACTGCATCAACTTTTTTTTGTGCGTTGCGTAGTTTTTGCAAGAGCGGTTTGGTCCGCATGTCCAAGAACACCCTATATATAGCAAAAAACTATACGCATTTGAATCCCTTAAAAATGTTTTAATTTGTTGCATTTGTCGAAGAAACCAGGCTGGGTTTTTGTTGACCTCTCTTAGGTATGCTATGCTACCTGGGTATGTCTAATACGGTTTTTTTTTTCTTGTAACAAAAATGTCTGTTTTTATTTGAAAGAAATGGTATTTCGTATCGATTTCTGAATACGTTGCAATAGCAGTAACACATAAATCACAAACTATTTACTTTTTTAACGTTTTCAAGAACAAAAAAAAATTTTAAGCAAGCACATTCACCAAATGACACGTTTTTACCTCTATGATAATTGCAAAGTGCACACTTACTCTAGGACGGGTACTCTTGAAATGAGGCATATAAAGTATGCAATGGTTACGACGACCATCCATAAGACATCCTTCCATATGACACTAAATAAGGCAAAGATGATAGGTCCTCCTCGTCCACTCCATGTGAATCTGCATACATATGTAACTACTTGTAAATAGTTGCAATCAACTAAATTCTCACGATGATACACCACAATGTTTGCTAGTTCTCTCTACATCGTTCTGTAATAAGAATAATACCTAATAAATAACTGAATATTAAATATCAATATGCTTTTATTAAGGTGTTAAAAAATGTTAAAACCTTTTACTGGCAACAGGGTGGGAACTCATTGACAATATAGCTAACAAAATCATGCGGATGCCAAAGTAGAGATTCATCAAGCAAAAGTGGAGAAAATTACGAAGATTACCACGTTGAGGTTCATAAACGTGAATACGCGATGCAGCAAAACAACATTATTAACGTAGATAAGTAAATCTTTACCCAAGCACATAAAGGTTGCAAGTGCAACCTTTATGTCATGTGTGACGTCACGATACACGACATAAGCGTCCCGCACGTTGCATTATGGGAAACGTTCCATAATGCCACACGCGGGTCTCACTCGTGACCCGCGCGTTGCATCATGGGACGTTTCCCGTAATGACGTCACACGTGCAGTAACGCTTGACGTCACGAAGGTCACTCGTGAAGGTCACAACCTTCACGAGGCTTTCACTAGTAACGTCACGAGGGTCACGAGTGACGTCACGAGGGGAGAAGAATGAGAGGAGGAGCATGGAGTAGGGGAGGAGGAGATGGTACGGAGGAGGAGTGACATACCTCCTCTCCATACCCTCCCCTCCTCCTCCTCAAGAGCTGCGCTCAAATTCGGCATTACAGGGAGTTGTAAACGTGTTTCATTTTTTAATAGGTAGATAGCTTCTTAGTCAATAGACAATTTCTGCACCAACATTGTAATAAGAAAGCTTAATTTGTTGGCGAATGAAAATGTATTGAAGAGAGTAATCCCTGGAGGGGGAACAAGAGAGACAAAGGACAAACACAAATCTCCAAACACAGCTAGGTGACTGGTGCGCGACCGAAAAACTCCGCCTGGTCCGGGTTTGCGCTACTGACGTCTAACCCCTGGTTAGCTCAGTTGGTAGAGCGCTCCATTGGAAATGGAGAGGTCCCGAGCTCGATACCCGGACCAGGCGGATTTTAGAGCGCAGCTCTTAGGCGCCCCTTTCCGGCTTGAGCGGCGTCGGCGTCGCCGTTGGCGTCGGCGTCGCCGTTGGCGTCGGCGTCGGCGTAACCGCAAGGTCACGTAACCCCCCCCTCGCCCGAGGTCACGTGACCCCTAGGCCACGTGACTCCCTCCGAGGTGGCGTGACCCCCAAGGTCGCGTGACCCCCCCCCGAGGTCACGTGAACCCCCTCCCCCTCCGCGCTTTCCCCCCTCCACAAGAGCTGCGCTCTAATTTGGCGTTACAGGGAGTTGTAAACGGCTTTCATTTTTTTCTCGGTCGCGCACTAGTCACCTAGCTGTGTTTGGAGATTTGTGTTTGTCCTTTGTCCCTCTTGTTCCCCCTCTCCAGGGATTGCTTTCGTCATTCTTGTCCAGCTCGCTTGCACCTTTGCATTTAATTGCATTATAACCAAATGTGTATTGTCGTAAGGCAAGATTTGCTGCGTGTTTTAGCAATTTATGACTGTTCTTACTATATTGCATGACGCCGGCATTCACGACGTGAATGGCGGGGAGCACGAGACGTGTGGGGTTGCTGCTCTGTTCGTTTTTTGGGAGACAACAATTTTTTTCCCTTGCCGTTATGTTCTCGTCGGTTCCACTACAAGTGCCTAGATATTCAGGCAAAAGAATACGACATCCTTAAGCAGTCTGGAAAAAGCAGCCACAAATGTAGTGATTATTCAAGGTGCGCAAATCCTTCTGCGACGAAGCTTATCGGCGCTGAATCTGATGGCGGGTCTACGCCCACAACAGGGAACGCGGAATTCAACATCGGCGGAAGCGGCAGCTGTGAATCGACACAGCCATCGATTTCTTCGGAAATTCTTTTCCTCCTCGTGGGGATTTCGACTCCGCTTGATATTTTGACGGCTGAGGTTGAGCTGCTACGCGCCGACAGCACTGCACTCCGAGTGGAAGTCTCCCAACTTCGCCAAGCAGTTGTGAACGAGACCATTCGCTCCGACACTCCGGAGCCAGTGGTGCCGTCCTACGTTTCTGTCCCCCTGGATGCCCGCCCTAAGTTCCAGCTCAGCAACAACGTCGTGAGGTTCCCGTAATTACCATGCCTCGTGGAATATCGTCATCCTGTGTACATCCAAGCAACAGGGATGCCGTGGGCGCTGATGGATTCAAGGCTACCAAATGGAACAAAAGAGCCGGGCCTGCCGACGGAAAGAACACCGTCAGCAAGCTGAGCTCTGTGCCACTGACAATCCAGACGCCGAGGCTTCGACTCCCTGCTGGATCCACAAACAACGGACGCTGACATTACGGAATCCATGGCAAGTGTTCTGAGAGGCAAGTCTGTGACGTGCGCCAAGCTTGTAACAAAACACGATAGGTATGCCTCCTTTCAGGTAGCTGCTGAGAACGACGACTTTGGCGATATCAATGTACCTAACATTTGGCCAACCGGATGTCGTTTTGGCCCTTTTCTTGGCATACTTAGAGTAACCTTGACGACAGCGTTCGATGGAAACGCTAAACGTTCTACTAAGGAATGCAGTCTCTACTACCAGAAAGTTCGCTGCCTTAAACCTGAATCGTCTGACTTTATGTCGGAAATTGTAGGCACTCCATACACCGTTGTTTGCCTTACTGAAACTTGGCTAGAGGACAGTATCGCTAGCTCTCAATATTTTCCTCCGTCATAAACAGTATTTTGGAAAGCCCGTGATTATGCCATTGCGGGACAGAGATATAGAGCCAAGAAGTATAGGCTGCGCAGCGAACTTAACGTAATAATAGCGGACAAGAACAATGTAATCAGAAATAGATGACTACACGGGCACTGCAGAACAACCACACAAACACAAAAACGAGAAGGAAGGGCTCCGTGAAGATTCAGCGCGATGTGGCAGAAGCTGTCATTTGCCGAACCGAACCACGTCACAATACTTTCTCCGGCTTCCTTGAAGAAATCGTCATTGCCAATATACGCGTAGGACGTTTCGAACACTGATAGCTTTGGTAGACTTCGATTACGTTGTCGCGGACGATATATGATTTAACACTGAAACCCACGGCAGTCCCACGTGATCAAGCTCCAGCCGTTATCCGCGCGCAGTGAGCGGAATCGAGTGATAAAAAACGGACGGTTGATTGGTCCGACGAACGCGTATCGTCGACCACGCTTTCAGCTTAGAGAGAGAGAAAGGGAGAAGGAGTAGCAAAGCAGGCGCCTCTTGAAGGTCGACAGGGGGATGCGCTCACAAAAGGCTTATCTTCAAGGGGCATACCAACGATGAACACAGCGAGAGAATTCGTCACTTGTATCCTTTTGTAAGTTCATCCCAATTTGATAGTGCAGTAAATGCCATGTGAATGGCCTACCAACCATTGGCGTTCAAGCCACGTACCGGGCTCTGCCTCATCACTCGCCTGGAGAATTTAGTCATGAGCCCGTTACCGGAGACACGATTAGCCTATAATACGCATAGCGTCTACTCTGCTGTCAATACCGAGTGAACAGGACATCTGCACGTAAGCTATTTTTTGGAGTTCTTAGGGAACTGCCAGCCCACAAGTTAACCAAAAATTTGAAGTATTAATATTCTATGTTTTACACCGTATAACCCACATTCTAAATTAAAACGCAGAATTAACCGCGAGTTCTTTTTGCGCACGATGTCCCCAAATATATTATATATATAATTTATTTTTTAACAAGAAAGTAAGATTTATTGGTGCAGTGTTAGATTCTTGTTTTTAACTTGAGTTTCGGGAATCGTTGCTTTTTTGTGGCATTTATAATTAGATGGTTTAAAAAATGGTGCAGTTTTTTTTTGCTATATGTGCACAACCCTCGCTAAAAAAAATAATAAGTTATGAACGAGCCGCGAAACCTACGGCGCTGCTTATTTCTGGGAATTATCTTGTTCATTTGCAGGTCCAGTTTATATTGCTGTCATTAATAAACAACCTGCGCACCACGAGGAAAACAAACGGTGGGGTTGTAGGCTTGAAGAAGCCTTGCTGGCAACATGCCCTACTCGAAGGACGTCTGCTCGGTGTGCTCCGAAGCGTTCATCGGCCGGATGCAATTCCTGCGTTGTTCGGGGCCTTGCGGTACCCGCTTTCACTGTAAGTGCATCGACGTTGTGGGAGATGACTACGATTACTTTATGCAGAGTGGTGTCAGCACTTACAAGTGTAAATCCTGCACGAGGCGCAATGGCTCCGATGAAGTTAGTGCTATCACGGAACAACGCCCTCCTGATGATTGTGACGTGGCATCGGTGAGCACCGTTGTGGGAAACTGCAGCGCGTGTGACTGTCTGAAAGATTTGTTGGTTGCACTGCATGACAAGGTTGATTCATATTACTTACAGCGCGACTAGGACAAGGACAGACAGAGGAGAAAACACAGGACAAGCGCTGAACTAGCAACGTATTCTATTAAAGTGAAAAAAACATGTGATGCTGCGGCTGCTCGTGCAGGCATGCCTCTCCGTGGCCCTGGCGCTTCTTCTTTCACTCAACACGAAACCGGCCGAGTTATCCGAGATCCAAAAAGCCGATCTCGCTCTTCATAAAAGTCACTGTGGGCTGGCTCACACACAATGATCTGTTTTGTGTTATGTGGTACGTCTCCATCATTTCTCGGGATAGTTTGTGGTTGTGTCGGAACATCACTGTCGTCTTGTTAAAAAGGGGTTGGCATCCGCCGTCCCGGCAATGCATCGCGAGATGTGTGTGGGAGGTTCCTTTCATAGAACTGTGGCGTTCTCGTAGTCTTATGTTGAGGCAACGCCCAGTCTGTCCAATGTAGGCACGCCCGCAGGAAAACGGAATCTTGTAGACCACACCTTCTATGCAGGCGACCAAATTGCATTCCGTGTTTGATGCTGCCGCCACTGTGAGACGTAGGATCGTCCTTTCTCGCGCGTTTGTTGACTGCGGAGCACACAGAGCTGAGCTTGTGGCGGGCGGAAAAAACAACATTCACATTGTATCTCGAGGCGACTTTCTTGAGTCCGTGGGAAAGGCGGTGGATGTACGGTATCACTGAGGTTTTCTTTTTCTCTTTCTGCTCGATGTCACGTTGCTCGATCTCTGGACCTGTTTTAAGGTATTTCACGATTTTTTCGCAAGCTGAAGAAATGACCGAATTAGGATACCCCGAATCCTTGAGCCGTTGAATTTGGGACATGAAGCTGGAACTCAATTGGTGTATGCATGTACTTGTTAAAGCAGTCCTCAGACAGGAAAATGCGATGCCTTGTTTGACAAGTTTGGAGTGGGCTGATTGAAAGTTTAGAAGAGCCTTCGCTGTTCTGGGACTGTAACACCAGCACACATGATCGTCCCCCACTTCGATACGGAGATCCAGGAACTGAATGAGGTTCTTGTTTGGGGCCTCATAGGTGAATCAAAGTCCTAGCCCTTTTTCCGTGAAGATCTTCAGCACATCGTCAAGCTTCTGATGGAAATTAGCCATCTCAACGAACACCAGATAATCGTCTACGTACCTAAATACCTTTTTGGTGTTTTTCTCCAAACAGGGTTCCAGATCCCGATCGATCTTTCCTAGGAAGATGTTACTGAGCACAGGAGCTACCCTAGACCCTATGCATACTCCGGACTTCTGTATGTCTCTGATTCTCTCGTCAAAGAAGTTGGCTCTGTCAAGGCGGAAAATGCGTCTCTGCTTCTGCATTTGTCAAGGAACACGGAAATGCTACGTCGTTTTACTGCCCAAAACGTTGAGCCACGGCCGACAACAACGCCGTCTGTGCAACCCGGTCCTGAGTCCGCAAGCTTCGCGGAGGTTCTTGGGAAAGATTCACCAGGCCGGTCTGTTGCGTCACCCACTCTGGAGGCGTCCGGAAGCAGTTTTACTTCCGCCCATCTGCGTAATACATCTACATCTGCTGTGGCTGCTGGGTCCTCCGTACTGCCACCCGCGGTGACCGTGCCGAAAGCGTCTACAGATGCCGATGGCTTTACGCTCATCCAACGGAAAAAACGAGCCAAGCCATCCTCAGGTTCCTGCGCAAGCAGTAAGCTATCGTCAGCCCCTAGAGCACCAAGGCTCAAGGCGCTTTTTGTATCGCGTCTCAATCCGGACACTACGTGTAGTGATGTTGGGGAGGTGCTTACGGCAGTTTTGGAAGGAAAATCTTTTACATGTACCCAGTTAAAAACTAGACACGAAAGCTACTCGTCATTTCGCATTGCTGTGAACGAGGATGACTTCGACAGAGTGAACAATGCAGACGTTTGGCCAATGGGCTCCCTTTTTAGGCCATTTTTCAATGTTGCAGGGCGCAATGATGTTCGTGACACAGCAACGCCCAACTAGCTTGACAAATGAATTGTTCAGTGTTTTATCAAAACGTCCGCGGCCTGCGTACGAAGGCTCCTATTTTTTTCAATAACGTTGTTCTAGGTGATTACGATATCATTTCTTTAAGTGAAACTTGGTTAAATAGCTCATTTTCATCCCTGGACTATTTCCCTCCCGCATACACAGTGTTCCGTCGGGATCGAGATTACGAAAAACTTTCCGTTAAATTCGGTGGTGGAGTACTAATAGCAGTTAAGAAACATTTACGGGCTATTCGCCGGTTTGATCTCGAATTCGAGTCCGAGTCCGTTTGGATTGAAATACCTCTTCGAGATAACAATAGCTTACTTATAGGCACTTTTTATTTTCCTCCTAATGTCGACGGATCTAAGTTTTCTGACCAATTAGATATGCTAGGGGATAAATTGGATGTGGATCGACATCGTATACTCATACTTGGTGATTTCAATATTCCTGAAATTAACTGGAATTTGGTACATCCTTCACTGTCTGCTCATAGTGCATCATTTAAAGCGAATGCCCTTTTTTCATTTGTTAACCTTGTCGGATTTACCCAAATGAACGGTCTTCATAACTCAGCAGGACATGTGCTCGATCTGGCTTTGGCCAACTTTCCTATCGACAGCCTGATGTCTGTTTCCAATCCGCTTGTTT
Organism: Ixodes ricinus; assembly: GCA_037355805.1. Classification (NCBI taxonomy): domain Eukaryota; kingdom Metazoa; phylum Arthropoda; class Arachnida; order Ixodida; family Ixodidae; genus Ixodes; species Ixodes ricinus. The sequence continues at coordinate 67,895 of JAZHYW010005015.1, forward strand.
TACCGGATGTTTGGCACGTTCCTTTTTCTGTTTCATTTATGATTTCTGTGGTGAAAGTAAAGCACAAAGACAGTGAGTCACTTGCTTTCTCAAGAGGCGATTACTTTGGCCTTTATCAACATTTAGATAATGCAGATTGGGCTTCCATATATAGTATGACCGATGTAAATCGTGCCGTTGAAGTGTTCACAAACTATATCGTAGATGCACTTGAAAGGTTCGTTCCCAAAAAGCGTCCTTGCACAAGTCGTTATCCGCACTGGTACTCTAAGGAGCTTAGATCAGTTCTAAGAAAAAAATTGCATTATCATAGGAAATATAAGTTTGCAAATTCCGCTTTTTGGTACCTAAAATTTTCTGAGTCGCGTGCGCTAGCTAAGTCATTGTTGAAGCGCGATAAAATATTACACCGTGAGTCAGTAGAGCGCAGCTTAAATCGTGACCCAATGCTTTTCTGGCGATATGTAAAGGATCGCACAACTACAACTTCGTCATCAATAAACATAGCTGACTCGTTAGGTAATATGCTGTCTGAGCCCGAAGATGTGTCAAATGCATTCGCGAATTATTTTTCTTCGGTTTATTCTTGCGGCCAAACTGGAGTGCCTGTGCATGGCGTCAGTGATAATGCCAGTGATCACCTGTCAATTGTATCTTTTGAAATTACTGATATTGAACTTGCTATCAGGAAACTGAAGCCAAAGTTATCAGTTGCATTTGACGGCATTCCAAGCTTCATTGTTAAAGGATGCTCCTCTATTTTTGCGCCCGTCTTAACGCATATTTTTAACTTGTCGTTGCAGAGCCTTACATTTCCTTCCCTGTGGAAGAACTCTATTACTGTGCCAATACATAAGAATGGCAGAACGGATGATGTAAAAAATTACAGACCTGTGTCGTTGTTATCTCCCTTTGCAAAGGTCTATGAAATTGTTTTATTTGAGCACATTTCAAACTTTTTAAGCATAAGATAAGCCCTTCACAACACGGCTTCATGCGTGGTAGGTCTGTTGAGACAAATCTGGTGTCTTTTTTAAATTTTGTTTCGCCTACTGTGTGTCAACGTGGACAGGTAGACGTTGTGTATTTCGATCTCTCTAAGGCTTTTGACCTAGTAGACCATTCGCTCCTTGCACACAAACTAGAATCCTACGGCGTGAGTACCTCCCTTTGTTCCCTGTTTCTAGATTATTTGTCTAATAGACACAATTTTGTTCGTGTTCTTGGACATCACTCTCGGCCTTATGTTTCTTCTTCGGGTGTGCCGCAAGGCTCTATACTTGGGCCGATCTTTTTCAATGTTTTTATTAATGATTTGAGCTCAATTGTTCGCAATTCGGTCGTTTTGCAATATGCAGATGATGTCAAGTTGTTTAGGCAGATCATATCCTTGGAAGACTGCGAAAAACTTATGGAGGATGTTAGGCGTGTGTGCAATTGGTGTCGTCAGAACATGCTAACGCTCAATCCTTCTAAAACCGTTATTATGTCTTTGTCTAGAAAGGTAGAAAAAATGAACTTTTGTTACCAGATTGGCAATGATCCTCTGCGAAGAGTCGAGTGCACGCGTGATCTTGGTGTATACATAGACTCTTCGTTATACTTTACTGTACATGTTAACAACCTTATAAATGGCTCTTTGCGTAAGCTGGGAGTAATTTCTAGAATCACGCGTGAGTTCTCCACATCAGCCTGTATTCTACGGTTATATTTCTCGTTAATCCGGACCAAGTTGGAGTTTTCCTCTGTAGTCTGGAATTGTATTAGTTTTACAAGCCAAGAGATGATTGAAAATGTTCAAAAGCGTTTTTTTTCGAATTGTTTACGATCGTTACATTGGTCGTACTGTTTTTTATTCTTATGCGAGACTCTTGGAACGATGTAAATGCCCTACTTTGAGTTCCAGACGGCGTGAGCGCGATCTTGTTTTCCTGTATAAATGTATTCATGGATTAATTGATTGCCCAGATCTCACCTCTGCTATTAATATTCACGTTCCGAGTCGAGTTTTGCGGGTTTCTCCAACTTTCCATGTTAATCACATCATCCAAACGAGTCCCATGACCCGTATTCAACACTTCTACAATACCCTCAGGGGAGCAAATATTGATGTTTTTAACCCAAATTTCGTAGCTTTTAAGACTTTTGTAACTAACCTGTGAACATTTTGTTGTGCATCATTACTAAGGCGTCAAGCTGTTCATGAGCACAGAAAATAAACAAATGAATGAAATGAATGAATGAAAAGCTCAAACGACTTTAATATCTTAGAATAAACAAAATTGTAATATTAGCAGCAGTGCTTGCTCCTTTGAGGAATTCGCAAAATAGTGAGATAATAGGACGTCCCTAAGGTGGCACGCAACTAACGATTAAGTAATTAGATTTTTTGGGGGGGGGGTGTTAAAAGGTGTTGAATATGTATACCGTCTTTCTCGAAGTGGGCGTTGACGGATATAACGCCGCTGCTTACACCCAGTCGAGGTGAGGACCACTGTTCACACCTTGTCACGACACTATAACGTGCTATAGACTCGTCTGTTTGACCCGCACGCAGTCTCGAGGAAAGCTGTTTCGAATGTCAGTGCACATATAATTAGTGTGGACTGAGCAACGACGTAGCCATCGGGACACGAGGGCCGACTAGGCCTCGATTTGACCGACCACGCTCGCTCTGCTGAAATATCAGCATGGGACTTTCAAGCACCATTAGCTTGCTGATGTGGACGGAGGCTTCTTTGTCGTTGAGAATACTTTTCCTTGCGAGCGCCTGCAGAACTAGTGCTCGGCGCACAACGCCGAGCGCTGGTTCGCAGGCACTCGAATAGTACTCGGTCGCTCGGCGCAAACGAGTGACCAGTTTGCCCAAACGAGTGACCCGTTTGCCCAAACGAATGACCAGTTTACCCAAACGAGCGCCCCGTTCACCCGAACGGGCGACCAGTATAGCTCAGACGGGTGAGCGGTCTTACTCAAACAGGGATCCCTTTGACAAACGGGTGCCTGGTATGGCCCGTTTACTTTCCATACCAGGTAACAAATTAATTTCTTCAATAGGGTAATTCTCTGCTAGAAAACCTATTTAGTGTTACAGGCAAAGCTAAATTTAAGAAAAAAATTATTCGTGCGTATGTTTTCAGACAAATGAGATGTTTTAACTTTTCCTTGTATCGATTCGTGTTTTTGTTTTGATTTTAGTTGGCTTTAGAAAAATAACCAGAAGCTTTTGAATATTTTATTTGCGTTGTTTTTTTTTTCTTTGTTTTTGTGTATAATGCATTTCGTAAAGTTTTTCGCCTGTCCGACTCGCCGGGTTCACTAGTACAAGCCTCTATTGGCTTACACGATCCCGTTGCTTGTTGTTTCGCAAATTGCTGTGATAATAAAATTATTAATATTATTGCTATTGTTCTTATTATTATTATTAATATATAATATATAATACTAATATTATTATTATTATCCACCAGTATACCAGCACCAACACCTCAGTGATTTATCCTGGGCACTGTACTGTAAAGACTGACTGATAGATTGAGATAAATTGATTGATTGATTGCTTGATTGCATTGATTGATTGATTGATTGATTGATTGCTAATATTATTTTTATTATTATGTCAAAACATTTGAATAATTGCCAAAATAAAAATTTTCGAATACTTCATTGAGAAGTTCGTTTTGTGGTTATTCCATTTCTATTAAGTATTTATGCGAATTCTGTTTGTGCTATTCGTTGACTGATTTCTCATTTGTATGTCATGCACTTGTCATCTATTTTTAACTTTAATTTACAATATCCTTTTTGTACATACTATTGAACCTAAATTTGATTTAACTTTCTTCGTGCTTAGAGCACAAGACAAAGGCTATTTGCAAGCTAATTTCCAAGCATATTTTGCATTATGTTAATTGTTTGTGTGTTTACTAATTCATTCTTTTGCTGTGACGGTCTATGTATAAGGTCAAGGGCATCAAGTCGCCTCCGAAGGCTTTCCAACTAAAGCTTTTTTATTATTTGGAAATAAGTACACCCAGCGTCAAATTGACAAATTTAGTTGTCGACCTGCCAGAAACCAAAGCAAGATTTCGTGTTAGTACAGGCTCCGATAGAAATCAGAACATATCAGTGCTTTCACACTTTTGAGATAATTGTGTATGCATACCGTTAAAAAAACAAATCCTGAAGCTGTTTGCAAAGTGTTGAATGTCACTTTTTTGTGGTCTCCTGGACATTTGACTTACCTTTTTCTGCATAGAATCTCATTGAAACGCTTCACCACCGGAGCACATCTGAGCCGTTTGCTGAGAATAGGGAATATGTTCTTCTATGTCCTTGGGAGCAGTGAGTACGATCTTAAAGTTCCTGTTGGAATAAAAAAAATTTTTTATTGTGAGGTTATATGATTATATTTGCCTCTGCAGTATTGTCATGTCTTAATGTCCAGATAGCTTATCGTGATCAGGAATATAAGCCCAAGAAAACTGCACATGCCAAATCCTATGTACACTTTAAATTTTAAAATTACCCCGTAAGAGTTTTACACAAGTATTTTATTCTATGTGTTTTTATACCATATACACACAAATGCACAAATACGCCTGTGTTAATGCCAGTTCCTTTGTTTGTAACATTTGTATTTGGTGAGACAGAAGAAAGCCAATTCTAATTGGGTCGATAATGATATTGCATACGACTTAAAAATATTCACATACCTAAGCATCCACTATATAATAAGTGCTCATTTCACGTAGTTTAAATTTAATTAGCGTTTCAACATTTAAAAATCTATGCATACTTCAAAATTAAAAAAAATAGTAATAAGAAGTAAACAGGTTTATGCTTTAGTTTATTTTTGTAGTGAAATAACGCAATGTCCCATAGCTACCAACAAAAGAAAAAAGTATATTCTCCATATTTCCAGCAGTTCGAACAAACATTTAATAGTAAATGTTTTATTAACTAATGAAAAGTACTATATAGTGCTTTGGTTAATTCTGTAGGTATATTTACAGCACTTCACAAAATAAAGTGTTGCGCACTTTTGGCACTACTAGAGGGGGTGCAACGTTTTTTGTTTTGTTTTTATACCTAGAACAATATAAGTAATATGCTAACATTCCATTTTAGGATGTCGAGTTTTGACACTTAAAATGTTAGCTCCTCCGTTCTTGACATTGACACATTTTAAAAATAAACTATACGCAAGTTTGCAGAAGGCTTAATGTTTTGTTATAGGATTATATCCCACGTCAACAGAAAAAGAAGATTTCCACTCACTTCGGTTCAGTATAATTTTACATAAAACAAGTACAAGCTCGTGAAAATAAAAGTCAGGGTCTATGAAGAGTATTATTCAGAAATACATTAAAACTATGTAGTCTCGAATAAGATATTGACGGATTGTGCTACGCAAACCATGACGTTGTTTACACTGACGTAATCTCTGCACACTATTTTCTCGCAAACTTTATTTCGATATTTTTAAATTTTAATTACACTAAGTTTCTAAAGAAACATATTTTTGCTGCATAATTTTTCTCGTTACACAGGCGTATTGAATTGTAATCCAAATGTATGACTTCTAATAATCATCAATTCTATAGCCACAACCATTGACGCATATATATTCGCGCAAACATTTCCAATCATTTTGCACACGAATCACAATGACAACATATTCAATGTTTGTACCCCATAAGAAGGCACGACTGCATAAAAATAAGAAGTGTGCGACTGATTAAATATTTTTCTTGACAAGCTTTTTAGACAGCATGATACCTAATCTTAAATATATATGAAAAGCGGCATACCTATAAATTGTAACACAAGCCATGATACCGAATGGGGATCGATTATCTTCGGATATTAACTGCGCACCCTAGAAGAAAGGGACATAATATCTTATTAAATCTACTGTTTATTTCAAAAGCTTGGCAAACGCTGTACGAAAAAACTCATACAACTCTGCAGTTAATCTTGCTATATAAATAACAATTTGTTTTGTGAGGAGGGAATCAAGGATAAAAGTATAAATTTCTGCTACGGTATTTTATCATTATAAACTCTCTTCGCGAAAATTATTCGGGTACATATTTCAAATGACTCAAGTGCTTTCCGAACCGATCGCAAAATTATATACGATATAATATGAACCCTGATAATAAAGTAACTATCTGTGTTCCTACTAAAAGTATTCATGACAAACTTTAAAAAATAAACATCTTGTTGTCTAGAATTGATTGCTTACTTGTATTTTAATGAATTGTCTTGCGCCAAGAAGAAAGCCGGAGAAAATCTTGGATCCCTTTGATGTGTCAAACAAGATTTCGCAAGATTACACTACTCTAAAGCCGAAATTCTCAGTACTATATTCTATCTATTTTGATTCTAGTTCTTGCCTGTTGGTGCGTTTTGCCGGTCGTTTGGTTGTCTTGAAGACCTGATAATAAAAAGCTTCCCAATGCAAGGACTGTAATAATCACACTTGAAATTACTTCGTGCTCTTGGAAGCTGATATCTGAAACGGCCACCTACATTTAAAAAAGTTTATTAGAGTTTCGCGTTAGTGATATTCCCATTATATTATATTACCATATAACTAGGAGTAGATAAGTTGAAGGACCTTAGATTTAAAAGAAATAGCTGTTTAAAAGTAAGCGGAAGACAATTGCGAACCCACTGAAAGTTTTCATGCTCCGAAAAAATCAGAAGTAGTACGGCTGGAAGGCACGCGTGTTTTATTCTGTGAATTTATTAAAGTTAATTTATAACTGCACTAGAGTTAAAGGGCAATTACCATTGCGGTGGTTGTGTCTTCGATGCCTGAACTTAACTCATATTTTGTATAATAAAGGGGTTAATTGATGACACACATACATGTACTACACTTGGTTTTCTGAAACATTCAATTAATGATTGATTTCTCAAAAGTTCAGTTCAAGTAGTTTTTGAAGTGAACACTTTGGAATAGTGTAAAAACTTAAGAACTACATACTGTGTGCTTGTTTTTATTAGAAGTTAAATTTAAGGAGCGGAAGAAAAATAACGATACTTTGATGAACTCCAGTACAATATATATGGTTTCTTGGCCCTGATGAAGATAATCATCAAACAGTTTAAAATCATATGCAGTGAATGCATTTAATTTTCTGGGCATACCTTGTTATTTGTTATTTGATGATGCAACTCCAATGTGTCGACAACCGCAGCGATAAAGAAAAACCTAACACAACACAAACGTATCCAGAGGCAGGATTTCCTTTTCTTTTTCTAATAACTACAATTCCGAGGACAAGCACCTGAAATGTATCAAACGGACTTGAAAGATACCAAAGTGACTACGTTTTAGCATGTTTGTGACGTATAGCAAGACAGTGATGTATTTATCAAAATGAGGATACTGCTTCAATTTGCAAGTTCGCGTGCTATTCTGGATCAATACAATATCACGGAATAGCTGTTGACTACAAATGCGTTTTTTTATTACGATGTATATTTTTGCTCAAAATTTCTTTTTTGTGGTAATCTGTACAAGTGTTCAGTGGTAAACAAAAACATACATGGTTCAACTTCGGGAGCAAGTACGTTGCTTCCAGGTGGCCACTGGTTTTGATCGTTTTTGAGCACCCGTAATAAGTAGCGCGTACATTAAAAGGCTCACCGCCGAAGGTCGACTACGGTACTTCCAGAAATGTCACTTATGCTTTAGATGTCAAACACATTCCTCATTCCTTGTATAAAAAAAAACAAGCACTCGTTCCTAAAAAAAAAAAAAATGCCAAATCTGCTGAGAGTATTGTGGGTGTGGGCACATCTTCACAACCACCTGTTCGAGCCACCTAGCCCATATTCTTGGGAACGACTTAAAATCTACAAGTCCTTAAACCCGCAAAGCTACTTCCAGAACGCCATCAGCGATGCAAGGCGATATGCACCTACCTCCCCCAGGCGCCTATGTTACGCGCCGAGCTTTACCGCCGGGGTCGCCGAGCCGGATGAACAAACGCTCCCACAAAAAAATTTTATTATGCTTCTTTTTCTTAGACGCGATAGTGTAAAGTACAATTTTCTAATGCTCTGACTTGGTTGCTTTAATATTCAAGGTCTCTTTTCCAGTGCTTCGTGCAAGCTTGCACGTTTACGTGCCGTTACGGCCCGGTTGGCTTAGATTATACAGCGCCCTAAAGCTAGGAAATATGTACAGATTTTATGTTTCGTCGTGCGCTAGATTTGTAACAAAATGAATATTTCAAACAGATAGTTTATTTATGAATGCATATTGCACTCATCAAGTTGACGGGCACTCGAAGGCGTCGTGCCCAATCCGGCTGCCGTGAAATCACCCAAGGAGAACAGAGATGCTACTTGGCGAAAGATAAACCTTTCAGCTGGAATTGCCCCAGATTGTGGGGAAAATCTACAATTGCATTTTACGTGTGAAGTAAGATAAATGACTTTACATACAGGCAATCGCTAGTGGTACAAATGTACCAAAACGTATTTGTAACTGACAATGATGTTATCCCATCAGGAATTTTGAGAGCACGCTATATAATATATCCCTTTCGCTTTATATGTGATTTTAAATGTCTACCCCATGACCACGGTGGATGCTCTTAATTCCAACCGCTTGCTGGCCTCCTCAACCATCTGTCTTGTGCTCAAGACTTCGACGGCGTGACTTGATGGCGTCGAGGGTCCTTTCTGGGAAGGTAGCCTGTAGCTTCTCGTTCAGGCCCTTTACCTTCTCGCCTCGACTCTTGTGTGCCACCCACTCGAGCTCAAGGCTCGCCTCCTGGGCAGCTAGCCTCAACTTCTCCTGATCGTACCACCTAGCCTTTTTCCTGCTAGTGACGATTGAGTTGTTTATATGCTTCAGGGTGCGCGTGCCGCACATGTTGGCCGCGCCCCTGCTTCGTCTTGAAGGTTTTAACACAACCTTCTGCCTCGCACTGGAAGCTTACGGGGATTGCTGGAATCCCGGAGCCGGAAGCCAAAGGCTCGACTCGGTGCTCGCAGGACTTGCTCCGCGGCGTTGTCCAGTCAGACCACCCGCCACAGCGGTAGCAGGGATGACACAGCTAGTGTTCTCGTTTTCACCAACTGGCGATCCATTACGATCGATTCGGGTCATGACTTAGCCGGTTCCAGGCCGACACGTTTCCAGCGGGCGCCGCGAGGAGGCGCACGAACCGTGAGGAGTCGGAGTGTTTCCCGTGATTCTTGCAAAATTTTCCAGCCTGGATTTTAGAATCACGCACCGACCCCAGCAACTATGAGTCCGAGTAAAAACTCAGCCAAGCACACAAGCTACTCCCATCCCGAGAGTCATAGTTACTTCCGAGAGTCATAGTTACTTTCTGCGCCGATTATTCCAGAAGCTCACACGTGTACATAAGGGGCTTCGCGTAGCGAAGCCAGAGTCAGTCTCGCCCAAGCGTTCGACTCTGCTGCTACGCCGACTTCGACGCCCGCGACGCTCTGTTGTTATCTTCTGTTTCCTTTTTGTTTTGGGCACAAGTTCGCCCCCATTAAACGTTTCAGTTTCCTCAGTTATTTCTTGTTTGTCACCTCGTCATTCGTGACAATATTAACAAATACAATGTGGAAAAATTTATTTTCATTCTATTCTCGTATTTTCATAATTACAATCTCCAACACCTTAGCTAGTCAGATCATGTTAGAACCCTCCCGAATTTACACATAATTGTTTGGTTTTCTTCTGAAATGTCGTTACAAGCTGACATTTGAATACCTGAGGAGTCAAAAAATATATATCCTCGGGTATTCGAAGGTCAGAAATAAAAAAGCACAAATAAATTAATGTTCACAAAACAATAACTTTTGAATGTTTACGTTTCCATGAGTGCTTGACAATAGTTTAACGAAACTAACTCCGGTTCAGGCATGATTATCGCAAGTAAGAATAGAAAAACAATTTGTACGATTAACTTCCAGCAGTGCTATATATTATTTTTTGCCTAGTGTAATGTGCCGCACATCCAAAGCAAAAGGTGACGGATTGGAATATACGCTTACCAGTGCGACCGCCAAAGCGATGTTTGCAACGTCATTTCGATGCATTTCATTCCACCCGGTTGTAAGCTGGTCGCTCCAAAGTAATCTCATTACAATTTTCAGTACGACAGAGGTGAATGACATGGTCGTTAAAGCCTGAAAAGTCAACTACCTATTGCTTGTCGTCCTTGTCTTGTAATTTGGGGTCAATAAAAAACATTCTAAGCGAAACAAGCAGAATTCGTTGAGAAAATATCTTCGCTTCAAAATAGCGGGCAACAAACATGTTTGGGGTTAGACACCGGAGAGTTCTGCCACTACCGCTAAACATCACACAATCAATCTGTCTACGGCTGTACTGTTCAAGCGATTTTGTTTTTTCGCCATTCAAATTCATCTGACAACCCAACCGTTGTACTGAGCATAAGTTTGAATATATAAATGAGTGTACGTGTTATAATTGGGAAGCGACAAGTCCTTTGTCGATGCGCAGTGGAATGCGTTCCATTAATCATAGACCTATCTGCATTTGCAAAGGTGAAAGCGAGCTGCACGAGAATTACAAAAATAATCCCTGGAGAAGGGGAACAAGAGGGACAAAGGACAAACACAAATCTCCAAAAACACAGCTAATTGACTGCTGCGCGACCGAAAAAATCTCCCTGGTCCGGTTTGTGTTTGTCCTTTGTCCCTCTTGTTCCCCTTCTCCAGGGATTATTTTCGCCAACCTATCTGCAGTTCGTCTTGTAGGAGTTCTCGAAATTGAAAAAGAAAACAGTCTAAAACAAGCCAAATAACCCTGCACGTCGCTCAAGTGGTTTGTTGAAGTAAAAATAATGAATACCCACAGTTATGACGAAACGTTATGACTTGAATCAGAGCTGTGTACTTTTTTCTCGGCTGCTGAACAGTTCCGATTATGTTAGGTGCGAGACAAAACAATGGCATGTGCGTGCCATCAGCAGCCTGACGTCGAGACAATTTCAAAACAGAGAAAAAGCTAAACAAATAATTACAACATTAGTATGTTCGCGTCACTATGGCTAGCAATGAACAACACATTATTGCCGCAAAATGAATAGTTCGGCTGGTTGGTACATTGAAAGAAGAATGGACGCCTCAAAGACAGGGGCAGAGAACTAGACGACACCGAGCGCTTTATACATCATTGCACAAAACGAAACACTCTGGGGCACAACAATAAAATTCCTTGTTAATGAGAGCGTCATTTAACATTTATTTCTAAATAATCTCATTGAAGGGCAGATAGCTTTTAGAATTGCAGTGTCTTACAAGTAAAGCCAGGTCAAGGAGTGTCCAGCAAGTTCGTTTCATCGAAGCGGAAGCTTTCTTCTCTACGAGCTCTACCCATCCGACAAGAAGAGATCCAAGGATTGCCCATTTCAAGAACTCAGATGCTTTCAGCAGTATTTCTGGAGGCTGAAATTAAAAGTTGCTTCAGTGCCTCCATGTCGAGAAATGTGAACAAAAACGACAACATATTTGTCAAGTGAGACGAGTGGCAGCTATACAGGGTGAAAAAAAACGTTCCATAAGCCGCAAGCATTCATGATTAAAAGCGTTTACTTCGCTTTAACAAAACACAAGCGCCAAAAAATACGGATATTTTGCAACCTATACAGGTAGCACCTTTAGTGTATACTGATATAAAAGAGGCGAAAGTCAAGTCTCTCACTTCTTACCGCGTGTACGCAACCTACATATTTCCTACACAGGCCGTTCCTCGGAACGCCAGCTGGATTGTTCCCGTGAAAGGTACGGATCGCAAAGAGCAAAACTAGAAAGAACAATACTAGAAAGAATAGTACATAAAGGTCGGAACAAAACAGGAAACAAGGCAATTAATGGACAAAACAACTCATAGAAAGATGTGTTGTTTTGTTCGTACTTCATGTTTTATTTTTTGTTCTAGTATTTACCTTTGTCACCAACGCGCTCAACAAAAGTATAAAATGTTTAATTTTGTATTGAAATCTGCCAAAGGGCCCTTTTTAGGAAAACAAATACCGATCGGCATAATCTGCTTAATTATTATGTTTTCCGGGATCGACTTTATATATATAAATTAAAACATCTCACAAAAACAAAATCTTCCTGAGCGTCATTTTAAAGCACTATATCAGCATGATTTGCGGAAAATATAAACCACAAAGTGAATTGTACGGTGTTACAAAAAAGGCGCTTTCATTTGACGCGTCTGGTAGTTTCGGTTTCCCATCAGTGCACACTGCTGCACCAGCTCGGTCCTGCTCACCCCTCACACCGTCTCGCCTCCCCCATATGAGGGAGGAAAGTGTAGCTCCCTCGAGCTTAAATGAAACGATGTGCTGATCGATTGATATTGGAAGAACAAGTTCTGTTTCTTGTGTTCACGCGCGTCACTCGAAGAATGTGGAGCGGCGCCGTGGAGCCACGGGGAGCGGCACCACTAGTACAAAGATAGATTTCCTATAAAAAAATTAAACCTAAAAATCTAAATTGAATTTTTGTTGTTGTTGTTCTTGTTGTTTCTTTTGTTTTTTTGTTTTTTTAGAACGGCGTGAAATGCTGGGCGAACTTTATACTTTTCGAAATATTAGTTTATTCATTGAGTTTTGTGAATGGTCAGTATGTTTTTGAGGCGATACCCTAAAATTTACTAATTAAAAAGTTAGTTAAACAGATGTAATGATAAACAAATTTTACCGAACATTTTTTTTTTTCATAAGGCGTCATTTTGCAGAGGTTACCGCGACATTATTTATTTTTGTGTGTGCGGTGCGCACTGTGAGCAAGAACGATTCACGGCTTGGAGCTCTGACGTCGGCGCACGCTCTCGTCTCCCTCTCTCCCTCAGATTTTCTCCGCATGGCGTCAGCATCGAATACACAACCGGAAGGACCCCAGTTGTGGTTAAAAACGTTCGTTCCTCATGCCCCGATGCTACTGACGTTATAAATAAAACGGGCGGAAAGGATTGACTACAGGAGTAACGTGATTTAGTTTGAAAGATTTCAAAGAAAGTTATAATATTCTGCCTGACATAAATTATACTGCGGTTTCACGAAGCGCCTTTTTACTTCCAGTAACCCGCGTTCCCCCGCTTTGAAGAACAGCCTCCGTCACTTTCCCCATTAGTTTAAACGAAGACGACTAGTCATTTGCGTTTCTCTTTAGCCCTGGTCACCAACACTAAAAGCTCCAGCTCTGTTTTGGTGGACCTTGGCCTTCAGACTCTTCATGACAGGAGGCTTGCACGTGACATGGCATTTTTTACAGAGTGTTCTACGTGGACTTGACTGTGATGAACGATTGTCGTCGCTGGGTCTCAGAGTCCCATCTGGGAAAGCACATAAATGTCTGCACACTTTTTATACAGATATGCGCGTCAAGTGTCCAATGATACAGTTGCAAGAGACATACAATTTAAAATTTTTGGAGAACGACATTTTTAATTGACTTTTGTTTCGCTAAAGCATTATATGTCTGACCGACACTTCTGTTTTATCTTAGTTTATTTGTTAGATTTTGATCACGTTTCTTTCACTTTCTTTTTACTCTGCTTTTAGCAATGACAGTGACTGTGTTTTATTCGGCGAAGAGTACTGTCCTGTAGGCCACTCGGCTGTTAACAGGCAGTGAAATAAACTATATATATCTGTATTTCTAATAAAGTACGCACAAACTTGGCGAGTGGACGAAGTGAACGAGATAACTCGGTAGTAAGACCACGGACTTATTTGAGCATCACTAAGTTATGCCTAATACGTTTTTTCTTTCTTTTTTTTTTTTTGTTTTGTTAGCAGAGTTGTTTTATTTGCATTTACCGGGGCATGTTTGCCGCCGACGTGTCTACTTCACGGTCGCCCGCTCGTCTTAAAGGTGCCCTGCAACAACTTTTTGACTGGTTTTTCATTTCCACCGAATCTGAGCGAACTGAACGAAGTAATTTAGTGAAACTTTTCTTTTTACGAACTTTGCTTTATTTAAAAAGTTATGAGAAAATTTAATTTACAAAGACAAGTAAAAGATAACTTCCTTCATTACGTCCTTGGTCTTGTCTGGGTGGCCGTCAACCAGAGGATATAGTGAGCTCAGCGAGCGGTCACGGCTGCCGCACTCCGTGTCGACGGCTCGAGAGGGCGACAATAAAGCATGTGCAGGATAGGCTGGATGAAGCGGGTGGCCAGGACGGTTCGCATTGCATTTGCTGCACGATTAAACACTAATTCCGCATGACACTTCATTGGCCACAAACGACATCAAACACGGGGTAAAGATCAGTTCAGAACGGGAGCCACTTCGCGCTGCCGTACCTCCAAACGGCCAAACCGCAAGCCAAACCTGCTCGCCAAAGGCCTTCGGAACGCTCGGAACCGGTCGGATCCTCGAACCATACGACCGCATCGCCGCCGCGTATATCCGGGACCTTTCCGCGCCGGCGCCTGATCCCACCACCCCTTTCTAGTATGCGCCGCATTTTCCACCGTTTGGTGGCCGGTATGTCGACGGATCATTTCTTGTTTCCGTACTTTATAAACTGCATTTGTTTCTTTTCTAATCTAAGATACTGAACAAAAACTACTTTCATAAATAATTGAGACGGTTCGCGCCACTTATAGTTTGTATTTCGACTAAAAAAAGTTTTTAGCGGCTCTGGCCTGTCGCAAGGCAGGAGCTGGCCAGGACCAACAACGTCACGATGTTGTCACATGCCGCGCGCGTTCGGTAACACTGGGCGCCCTTGTAGGTGGAGGAGGCTTCCCCGTCGTCAGGTTAAAATATGACGCACTGATATTTAGTTACTCTCTCCGCGCCCGCTGGGTTGCCCGAACCGCAAGAGCTGAAGAAACCGCAAAGAATGTAGATGATTAGATAGGATTGCAGGGCCCCTCTAAGTCTGATTAAGAACTGGTGCATATAAAAATCAAATACCAGCCTGCTCTTTTATGTTCCCGAGTATTCTGGTTGGAGCCATCGGCCAATGCACAAAAGGGAACGAGTCATCTGGAAAGCACTGCTTTCGGGCGTAAACATACATCCGTCGAAAGTTCATCAACATGGCGTTCGGTGACATCCTGAGCCGGAAGTACGACACTTACATCCGTACATGTAGAGCTGTTTGAAAAAAAAAGTAACTAAATACCGTTACTCGTTTGTAGCTCAAAAGGTAACCAGATATGTTACTCGTTACGGATTCTCAAAAGGAATGCGTTACATAACCTCTAAAGTAAAGAGTTGTTTTTCTCGTTGCTTTGACGGCCAAATACACAACTGCTTTTGTTTCTTGTTTTATTGTCTTTCTTTTTTTTTCAGTAGTCGTCGTACATCAGGAATACCTTCCTCTCGACATTTCCATCAGTTATGTTTCCCCGTTTTGCTTGCGAATACATCTCCGGCGACGCTGAAGAGTGGTTCTACTGACACGCTCGAATGAACGGCAGTGTTGTTCTTCAGGAAGAGCTGGTAAATCTGGAATTCCCCCTTCTCTTTTGTTCTCACTGCTTCTAAAGTTCCAAGTTGGCAATGGGTTTTGTGTCTTCCCGCGATGGCAACCTCCGGGTTTACATTCAGTTTGTACACGATTCCAGAAGATTCAACCTACGAACCTTATTGTGTTCGCTGAGTGAAGGATAGTCCCAGTTGTAGAGTTCGACTGACGGGTTCATCGATTAACGTTGCTATACTGTCATACTGTTTAGTTGTTCTTCGTGTTGCCCATCTGTCTTTGTCGCAATAGACGCATACTGAGATTAAAAATAAAACGAGGCTGTTTAAACGGTGTTGTTCACGTTACTCCTCAAAAGTAACGAAATACCGTTACTCGTTACTTGACCTAAAATAACTATGTACGTTACTCGTTCCCTTTAAAAAAAAATAACTAAATACATTACTCGTTATTGAAAAAAATAAAACTAGGTAGAAGTAACTCGTTACTAGTAAAGCGTTATGAACATGTCTGCTTGAAACCGCCTTCAGCTTAAAATCACTTAAAATGAAGGCGAGTTTCGACTTGCTTATACGTAAAAGCGCAGGTTGTCGTCTGCGCATTCGCTCCTCTTTTTCTTTGTACTAGAAAAGCCTCACTCCTGGAGGTAGGGTGTCAAAATTTATAATCTCGAGACCTGTAAATTAATCGTTAGAATTAGTGCAGCCTCTGTCGTAGAATTTTGCATGGGGTAAAAATTAAGAGGGAATCTAGGTAGTAAAGCTTACCCTACGCAGTTCACGAAGCTATTATAGACTTAGAACAATCACGCGCCTACAGAATCTTTATAACATTGCTTTGTAAAGATATACCCATACCTAACTAGCTGCACGTCGTCCTAGGCCTTCTACGTCTCATAAGGTCAGTGAGTGAGATTGAACTTACCTCTGTGCAGTGGACCATTTTGACCCAAAAGAGAACAGCAAAAGACGTTAGAGGTTTCTTGCTGGTGTCAATGCTTTGTTTATTATTTGCACAAAAAAGACTCGCTTTAGATATCTGCTTTACTGTGTCCTGCAAGTGCAATAGAATCAGTGTACTTTTTCAGAGGGTGCAGCTGGGATATCCAAGTTAACGTGCACCTACAAAGCTCTGGCAATCGCTTGACAAATACAGCATAACAGCTGCGCCAGCTGGGATCTTTTTTCAGTAAGGGTGGTATTTTACAGCAATGTCTGTTATGCGCTATTCCCGCCACGGGAAATTACATTTGTTATTTATGTTGTAGTTGTCGTTGCAGTTGGCACTTTTTTGGAGTTGTGCTTCTTCTTTCGACGCTTTATTCACCAATTCGCTCAAATTACTCGTCCCCTGGCAATTCTCTTCAAGAAAAACCAACCTTTCTTCTGGCAACCGGAACAAGAATCTGATTTCACTCGTTTGAAGGACGCTTTAACGTCTAGTCTCGTTTGAGGACATTTTTACGACTCTGCGCCTACTTAATTGCGCACGGACGCCAGCGGTCATGGAATTGGCGCTATTCTAGCTCAGCAGCAATCTGCAGAGGAAAGTGTAATAGCTTACGCCAGTCGTACACTGTCCCCAGCCGAACAAAACTACACGATAACCGAACGGGAGTGGCTCGCTGTTGTGTGGTCCATTACGAAATTTCGTCCTTACTTATTTGGCAGACAGTTTTGTTTTACGGACCATCACGCCCTCTGCTGGTTCGGCTCTCAGTCTTCAGGAGTACGAGTTTAAAGTCATATACAAATCTGGAAGACTCCACCAATATGTCGACTGCTTGTCTCGACACCCTGTTGACCCTATAGACTGTAGGGCCAGCAAGAAGGAGAAGAAGAAGAACCGGGGGCTTGAGATACAGAGCTCGAGACCGAGGACACCATCATGAACTGCCGACCGGGATCGAATGTACATATAAGTAAATACATGAAGGGCAGATGAACGCCCTTCATATGGTGACCCGGACGTGATCGCGACCACAGCAAACTGAAATCCACACCTGACAGGACTACGCCACGGCAAGTCACCGTCGTTTTCCCCTCACAGTTCTTGCCACAGTAGCCCGACATGGCTGACGCTAACGCCGGAGGTGAACAGCCGACCACCGAACAATTGGTCCACCAACTCGGCACTGTCAGCCGCCGACTACCCACATTCTGGCTTGCGGACCCGGAATTGTGGTTCGCGCAAGTAGAGCAGGAGTTTGCCCGTAGAAACATCACCGCACAAATGACAACATTTCGTGAGGTCGTCACGTCTTTGTCGTCTGCAGAGGCAATGGAAGTGAGAGACATCGTCATTTCTCTACTAAAGTCACTGGATCCTGGGAAAGTAGCGCCATTGCCTTCCCTACCTGTTAGCCGGACACAAACAGATACTAACATTCAGACGACCCAAACCTCGCAAGGCGATTGGCTAATCTGTCTGGTTAGAAAGTTTTATTTACAACAGTGGTGTCATGCCTAGAACAAAACCAAAGACCGAAAACGCGCTATGTACAGTATATACAGGCTCTACAATCCACAACCAAGTTAGCCAAGCCTAAGGCGCGGGCACGCGCCCGCTGCTCGGCAAAGCGCCAGTCCGCGCGATCACTCGCGCAAAGAGACACGAACCGGTACCGCGCTCGCACGTCCCGTCCCTGCGACGCCTGAAAGAGAGGGCCGCATCGCGCGACGTTCCTCGCTTTCCGCTCGACTCTCCCACGTCACGCCGCGGTGGTGGCGCGTCGGACGCACTTCCGGTCTGGGGCGGTGGGCAGAAGTCGCCGTGCGAGACATGCCTTCCTGTGTTCTTTTCGAAGAAATCAGACAAAAAACCTGCCTTCTCGTCAAAATGCTGCGACGGGGGCTGTACCAAGAGAGTCCGGAAAGGTTTGAAGACTAGTTTTCATGTGTTTCTGCCCCCTCCGTTCGTCCGAGAACGTAAATAGCAGCCGTGAAAAGTGCAAACCAGACGCTGTCGAACTACGATTGATTGTGCGGGCAACACTTTGTGGTCGCCAGATGTTTGTTTTGTTCCAACACGAACGAGAGAAAACCGCCAAGTTGTCCGCACCACCCACGGGTTCAGTGCGTCTTTAAATTCACACGGCCGTCTGATCGTTCGAACTTTCGTCTGCTCTTTCAAACGTGTCTCTTTTTTGTCGTCTGCTCGTTCAAACAAAAGCGGCCCATAGACCAAACTTTGACCCGGTGATTGCAATAAGAAGTAATTGCAGGCCTCAAAAGACTTAAGTAGGCTCGGTGGAAACAGTAGAAACAAGATGTTGATCATTGGTACCAGTGGCCATCACCGACTTGTTACGGTTGGTCTCTTCCCGCTTCCGATTTTCAGTATCGACGTCGATCATCGCCGCTACCTTCTACACTTTTGCAGCACGAGCGACGTCGCGACCGAAAATAGCTAGAAGAATCTCATCATGGTTTTGGCATCCATTCTGCGGCGTTCATGCGACTGAATCGCCGCACGTCAAATTATTTACGCAAAGTTTAGCGGCGTAACGAGCCTTGATAATTTCGCTCAAGCGATTAAAGTGGCAAGACATTGTTATGAGGACGTAGAATCGACAATTCCAACGCGAAAAGAGTATGCAGACTCACACAGACGCCGACAACGTGACATTCCAATAGTTTGTTGACGCGGGACGCGGTGCTTCTTGCCCGCACTCCATTGCGGATGCGTTCGAACTGTCGTCTGCTCTTTCAAACTTGTCTGCTTTTTGCGGTCAGCTCGTTCAAACGACAGCGGCCCGTAAAACAAACTTTGACCCGGTAATTGCGATAAGAACTAAGTGCAGGCCTCAAAACACTTTTGAAGGTTGGTCAGGGTAAGTAGGCTAAGTGTAAACAATAGATAGAAGAAGATGTTGGTCATTGTTATCAGTGCCATCACCGACTTGTAATGCCCGATTCTACGTGCGGTTTTCAGAATCGACGTCCACCATCTCAGCTGCGGTCCACACTTTTGCAGCCAGAGCGACGTCGCGACTGAAAATAGCGAGTAAAATCTCATCGTTGGAGTCAGGCCTTAGCGCCCATTCTGCGGCGTCCACGTGAAATTAATCGCCGCACGTCACATTATTCACGCAAAGTTTTGCCCCGTTAATTTTGCTGAAGCCGCTCAAGTAGTCAGACATTGTTAGGGGGACGTATAATCAACAATTCCAACGCGAAAAAGAGCACGGGGACTCCCACCGACGCCGACAACAACGAAATTCAATGGTTTGTTTATGGGCGACGGCGGACTTCTTGCCCACCGTCCACCGCGCATGCGCGGCGCCGGTGGCGTCCGCTAGGGGCGCTCCGGTTTGTTTGTAAACATGAGTTGGTGTATACTTCGTTTCAGCTTGGGTCCAGACGCAGCCAATGCTACAAGCGCGAGCATGTGGCCCTGAACAGTGCTTGCACGGCACGAGCGTGCGTGCTTGGCAGAGATGCTGAAAGCCCGGAGCTCGCGCTTGTAGCCTCGGCTGCGTCTGGACCCAAGCTGAAACGAAGTATAGATATGATCGACGTATTGAAATCGCAGTTCGATGCGAGAGTTGTGCACGTGGAGGTATCGGCAGGACCAGCGCCGCAGGAACTCCTGCTCTCCGAGAAGGAACAGTTGCGCCTCGAGGTGCGACACGAGCTCCCGCCGTAGCCTGAACAAGAGCGGCCAGAGCGCGCGCAACCTCCGTCCCTGTCCCACGGCGCTGCACCGGTTTTGCCACAGGACGTACTCGCTCGCGGCGAGCAGAAGGCACGCGAAGAGCCCCGAAGGACAGCGTCCGCGTAGGAGGTACAGTGCCACACCCAGCCCCCGGAAACTAGCGCGAACCACCCGCCAGAACGGGCGCGTCACCACACACTCCGACACAACGTGCACGTTCGTCTCTCGGGTGTCGCAGTTCGGGCACTTATCGGTGCGACACACGCCCCACCGAAGTAGGCGGTCTCGTGTGGGAAGCACTCCCCAGCCGCGCTGCCACTCGAAGTCTCGCAGGTGTCCTGGAAGGTTGGAGGAGGTGAGGCGGACCCATGGGAACGAATCCGAGAGTCCGATCTGCACGGGAGTGAGCTGTGGTTCCAACAGGGTTTGGGCGAGGCGTGACGCTGGTGTTGTCGTGATGTCCAATTGTGGCGCCTGCTCCACTAGGCGGCGGTGCAATTGAAGCGCTTTCCAGTAAGCCGGGGGCGGTGTCTCAGCACAGGCACCCGACGGGCCGGTGAGGTCGACACCCAGGTCTCGGCGGGAGTGCCCCACGAAGTAGAGAGCGAGAGATCTGGCCGGGTTCTCAGCTTCGTGTAGGATCATGAGCATGGTCTTGAGCTGGAGTAGCGCGGGCGTGCCATCCACGCAGGGGAAGCCCCATCCTCCTTTCTCGCGCGGGAGGGAGAGCACTTGACGGGTGACGAGCTCGGTTTTTTCCGCCCAGAAGAACCTGAACAGAGAACTTCGCACTTGACTGATGAAGCTTCGCGGTGGTACCACCACCTGCGCTAGGTACCAGAGACGCCCGCAGAACACCGAGTGGGCCAGGTACCGGCGCTCGGCCATGGGGAGAGCGTAGTCGCGGGCACGATCCACACTTGCCGTGATGTCGCGCGCAAGGCGGGTCCACATCTCGGGCGAGGTTCCCATCGCGTTGTACGTTACGCCCAGGATCTTCACCACGGCAGTCGCCGGGAGCGGGGAGGCTGGGTCTGGTGGGCAGTTGACCCACAACGCTTTGCTCTTTTGCTCGTTGAGGCGTGCGCCCGAGAGCGAGCCGTACGTCGTGAAGACCTGAAGCGCCGCGCCAAGGTCGTCAGCGTCGCGTAGGTACAGGGTGATGTCGTCGGCGTACGCAGTCGCCTTCACCTCGCCGCTGCCGGGGAGAGGGAGGCCGCGCACCAGGGAGCACCGGTCGATGTTGGTGAGGAACGGCTCGAGCGACAGGACGAAGAGGAGCGGCGAGAGTGGGCAGCCCTGGCGTACGCCTCGCGTGACGGGGAAGCTGGCCACCACGCTGCCGTCCACGCACAGATCACTCTTCATGCCAGCGTACAGGACCTCGAAGAGGCGGACACCCTCTGGGGGAAACCGAAGGCGTCGAGCGTGGCGAAAAGGAAAGGGTGCTCAACCCGGTCGAACGCTTTCGCCTGGTCCAGGGAGGCGATCAAACCCCTGGCGCAGCGGGAGTTCGTGTAGTGAAGCACGTCTCTCGTGAGTGATGACAGTGTGTGGACGCTGCGGCCCACAACCGAACACGTCTGGCGCGTTGTTACAATGTCCGGGAGGATGTCATGCAGCCGTTGTGCAAGCACCGAAGCGAGCAGCTTGTAACTTGCGTTGAGCAAAGTGATGGGTCGCCACGCCCCTGGGTCGCTGGGGTCTCCTCCCTCTTTGGGCAACAGGATTATCCTGCCCTGCCGGAAGGACTCCGGCAGGCGGAGCTCCGTGAAGAAGGTGCGGAGGACTGCACAGACATGCTCCCCCAGCACATCCCAGAATGTGCGGTAAAACTCGGTCGGGAATCCATCCGGGCCCGGCGCAGATCCAGTCTTCATTTTCAGGAGGGCGTTGTGAACCTCCTCTGCATTGGGAGGCTTGAACAACTGATCGCCAGTGGTGGGTGGAACTTTGGGGAGGTCGTGCAAGAAAGGGTGCGTGGCCAGGGTCGTGCGGTCTATCGTTGACTCCGAAGTCGCCAGGGCCTCGAAGTGGGAGCTGAAGCTTGGGACAGAAGGTTGCCCAGGCGGAGGCGTCGATGGAGGAACTGGAAAGGGCGGGACTCGCCGCTCCTTCACCTGTGTGCGGTGTGTGTAGCGAAGCACTTCGGGGTGGAAGGAGGGTCCGCCCCTCCCTGAAGAACTGTCGCTGCTGTCGTCGACGCTCGTAGTAGGCGTTGGTATCGGTCGAGGAGCTGCGACAGGTAGCCCCTCATAAGGGGAGTCCCAGCGCCCCCGCGACGTACGATGCGGATTCGCAGCGAGGTGTCGCGGAGCTCTTCCACTTGCCGCTGGCGCAGGGCACGGCCCTCCGCCACACACGCCACCCGCCAGGTTTCCAGAAGGTGGTCCCAGTTCGCTGGATCTGGCGTCACTCCAAGGAGAGACCGGCGCAAAACTTCTTTCAGGCGGTCGCGGCTCGTCGGGTCCCGCAGGACGCGGGAGTCCAAACGCCAGAAGCGTTGGTGCCCGGTCGAGGGAGCCAGACTGAGCTCCGCGAGCACTGGCCGGTGGTCTGAGACGTAACCTATGGCGGGTGGGAAGTCCACAGCCCCACAAGCTTGAACGGCTGAGGCCAGGGTCTCGGTGACGTAGACCCTGTCCAGGCGGCTGCTTGACCCACCACGTCGCCAGGTGTGCTCGAAAGTGGCGCCGTGGAGAAGGGTCCAGCAGTCCACCAAGTCGAAATGTCCAATCAGCCGTCTCAATTCGCGGGCGTTCCACGTACTGCGGCCGTACCCTGGTCCCCTGACGTCGCGCCGGGAGTCGACGACGCAGTTGAAATCGCCGAGTACCAGGCAGTGGCGCGCGTCGAGGAGGTGAACATCCAAGTTCTTGTAGAATGCCGTGGAGTGCGAGCGTTGTGCCGGGGCGTAAACACACACAATGCGAAAACGGGCGGCGTCCAGGAAAAAATCGAATGTGATGAATCGGCCATCGGGGTCAAAGCAGCACGAGCTTTGCCGCATGAGCGCGCGATTAAAAATAATAATTCCTACCCCCGAGAACCGGGTAGTAGCAAAAGAGAAAAAACAATCCACTGCATAACGTTGCTTGAAGAGGGTGACGTCGCGTTGCCTAACGAAATTTGTCTCCTGGAGAAAGAGGAGGTCGCAACCGACGGTCCGGGCAAGCTGGAGAACCTCAACCTGTTTGGTCGCACTGCGGAACCCCTGGACATTCAGGGTGAGGACCCGTAGCCGTGCGAAGAGGAGGAAAAGAAGTCACCGGCTCTTCGTTAATCCGAGGGTGTTTCGGACGATGGCTGGCTGCTGGGGCTTCCAGTGGGCGAAGAGAAGTCGTTCCGTAAGCGTTTAAGGCGAGCTGCGGCGGATGGGATGCCTTGCGGGGTCGCGAACTCGTCGCTGCTGGAAAGGACACGCTTCCCCTCCTCAGCACCGCCATGACGGCTGCGACTGCGGCTGCGAAGTCTCCGCGGTTCCAGGCTTGCGTTGCGGCGTCGTTCTCGGAAACGCGGTCTTGAGCGGGTTTCCACTTCCTCGGCGGCATTCCCGGCGGTCTCGTTGATGACGAGGCGCTCCTCGTCCGAGCCCTCCGTGAGGTCGCTCCAGTTGAGGCTCGGGCTGGACTGAAATTCCGGCGCAGTCGGGGACTCGAGTTGTACCGGCGCTTCCTCGGAGCGGGAGCTCGTGGGGAGTGGAACGCTGGTCTCAGCGTCGTTTAAAGTTGTGGTTGCCGGCGCGTTCGAAAGCATGGCTGCTGGCGCGTTCGAATCTTCACCTGTGGCCATGGAGGTAGCCGGCTCGGGCTGGGGTGTCGTCGAATCGAGCTCAGGCGAGGTTGTCTCGGTGGACTCGGACGGGGAGGGCACGGTAGACTCGGTAGGGCCGACGGCGGGTGTCGGAGCGGGTGCGTTCGACGCTGCAGGTGAAGGGGTAGCAGGGGGTCCATCCCGAGGGGTCGATGCCAGGGCCGGGAACTCGTTCAGGCTTTGGCCGGCCACAGATGAGTAGGTGCGACGTTGGGTGCAGTCCACCGTCGCGTGGGCCGCCCCGCAACGTCCGCAACCGGCCGCGCATCCGGCGGAGTCGTGGCCGAAAGCGGCGCAGCGGGTGCAGTAGGGCACATTGCAGGCCGCCTTGATGTGGCCCTCCCGCTGGCACCGTCGGCATACGCGTCGGAGGCCGCGGTAGTCAAAGGTTGCCCGATGGCCGGAGACGCGGAGGAAATTCGGAACAGGCGTCGACTCTTTCATCTCCATGCGTATGTAGCGCGTGCCCGTCCGCAGGGTAGGGTGGTCTTGGTACACTCCAAAGCGGATGTCCAGGACCTTCCCGTAAGGCGCGAGGGCAGCGGCGAGTGCTTCGCTCTTCACGTAGACCGGCAAGAAGAGGCATGTTATGGCTGTTACTTGCGGTCCGACGGGGACGATTGGAACGAGGGTTCCACCGATGCTCAGGGCGCCGGCGTTGACGATGCGGCTCATGGCCGACGACGAGGTGACGGACAATTGGAAGTTGCTTGCTCCCAGGTGTTGCACAGAAAACAATTCGGCAGTGCCGACAATGCCCGTGGCCGCGTCGAAGATGGAATCCACAGACGCGCCCGGCGGGCAGGAAACATCGAAGGTCAGAGCCTTCGTTGGCTGAGGGGAGACGCTGGGTGCATGACGCACCTGAAGCAACCCCGGCCAGAGACGACCGGTCCGGGGTTGTAGACGAAAAGAACGTAGGACCGAGAACAGATACGATGGTCTGATTAGAAAATTTTATTTACAACACTGTGGACAGGACTATGGAAGAAACGCGCAGAGGATAGGAACAATGTGTACACAAATATACGCGAACCAGTGTCTGTACAGTTGACGGGTCTTTGCCGCGCCGCTACACGCACAGGCCCGAGGGCGCACTCCCGCGAGGTGTCCCGTCCGCGCGATCACTCACGCGGCCGAAGCGTTACCCCAGAGCCGCACACCCGCGCCCGCACCCCCAACGGCACCGCTCTGAACTCAGGGGCCTAGAGGTTGTCTAGGTACCTGAAGCGGAGTTCAATCCGCGAGTCGCGAACGCTCAGGTACCGGCAGGACCAGCGCCTGAGGAACTCCTGTTCTCCGAGGAAAAACAGTTGTTCCTCGAGGTGTCCCACCAGCTCCCGCCGGAGCCGCCACAGGAGGGGCCAGAGAGCACGCGATCGACGCGCCTGTCTCACCGCGCAGCACCGGTTCCTCCAGAGCACGTACTCGGCCGCGGCGAGGAGGAGGCGGACGAAGACGCCCGGAGGGCATCTCCCGCGCAGTAGGTAAAGGCCTACGCCCAAACCGTGGAAGCTGGTGCGGATGACGCGCCAGAACGTCCGCGCCACAACGCACTCCTTCACCGCGTGCACGTTTGTTTCGCGATTCCCGCAGTTTGGGCACTCGTCCGTGCGCGACACGCCCCAGCGGAGCAGGCGGTCTTTGCTGGGGAGAACGCCCCAGCCGCGCTGCCATTCGAAGTCCCGTAGGTGCCCCGGGAGATACGAAGAAGTGAGGCGGGACCAGGAGAAAGAGTCTCCGAGCTCCACCTGCGTTGCCGAAATCTGCGGTTCCAGGAGAACCTCGGTGAGACGAGCCGTCGGTGTCTCCACGACGTCCAGCTGGGGTGCCCGCTCTTCCAGACGTTTGAAGAGCTGGATTGCCCTTCGGTAGTCTGGCGGCGGGGTTTCGGCACAGGGGCCCGGTGAGCTCGGCGACTCGACTCCCAGGTCTCGGCGGGAGTGCCCCACGAAGTAGAGCGCGAGGGATCGGGCTGGTCCAGGCTCGTCGCGCAAGATCTTCAGCATGGTCTTGAGTTGGAGCACTGTGGGCGCGATGTCGACACAGGGGAAGCCCCACCCTCCACGCTCGCGCGGGAGGCAGACAACCGGCCGGGTGACGAGCTCTGTCTTCTCTGACCAAAAGAAGCTGAAGAGTGCGCTTTTGACCCGTCGGATGAAACGTGTGGGCGGGAGCGCCGCCTGTGCCAGATACCAGAGGCGCCCGCAGAAGACAGAGTAGGCTAGGTACCGGCGCTCGGCCAGGGGAAGAGCGTAGGCACGAGCGCGGTCCACTTTCGCCTCGATGTCGCGCGCCAGGCGCGTCCACATGTCCGCCGAGACTCCCGACGAGCGGTAGGTGACACCAAGGATCGTGACCGAAGTCTTTGCCGGGATCGGCGAAGAGGGGTCAGGCGGCCGGTTAACCCACAGCACCGCGCTCTTCTGCTCATTGAGCCTCGCTCCGGAGAGAGACCCGTAGGTCTCGAAGATCCGGAGAGCCGCTCCGAGGTCGTCGGTGTCCCGCAGGTACAGTGTAATGTCGTCGGCGTACGCCGACACCTTCACCTCGCCGTTTCCGGGCAGTGGGAGTCCGCGGACCTGGGGGCTCCTGTCGACGTTGGCTAGGAAGGGCTCCAGGGTAAGGACGAAGAGCAGCGGCGAGAGCGGGCAACCCTGGCGGACCCCCGGGTGACCGGGAAGCTGGCCGTCACGCCTCCGTTTAGACACAGGTCGCTCTTCATGTCACTGTAGAGCGTCTCGAAGAGTCGAACCCCTTCAGGGGGAATACCGAAAGCGGTGAGCACGGCTAGGAGGAACGGGTGCTCCACCCGGTCGAAAGCCTTCGCTTGGTCGAGGGAGGCGATCAGGCCTCTGGCTTGGCGAGCGTTCGTGTACTGCACCACGTCCCTCGTCAGGGATGTCAGGGTCTGAATGCTGCGGCCGACGATCGAGCACGTCTGGCGGGGTGTCACCACGTCCGGGAGCATGCCGTGGAGGCGCTGCGTGATGATCGACGCTAGCAGCTTGTAGCTCGCGTTGAGGAGCGTGATGGGACGCCACGCGCCCGGGTCGTTGGGGTCTCCTCCTTCCTTAGGAAGAAGAACGATTCTGCCTCGCCGGAACGACTCTGGAAGGCGGTGTTCCGTGAAAAATTCCCGGAGCACGGCACAGATATAGTTGCCCAGCACGTCCCAGAAGGTTCGGTAGAATTCGGCGGGAAAACCATCCGGGCCCGGCGCGGACCCAGTTTTCATTCTTGACAGGGCAAGGAGCACCTCTTCGGGGTTGGGGGGCTCATGCAGGTGAGCGGCTAGGTCTTCGGGAACTTGCGGGAGGTCGCGCGAGGAAGGGGTGCGCCACGAGGGTCGCGCGGTCCGCCGTCGATTCAGTGGTTGCCAGGGCCCGGAAGTGGGCGCTGAAACCGGAGGCCGACGGTTGGCCTGGTGTTGCTGGCGCGCCTGGGGGTGTCGGCACTGAAGGGACGCGTCGCTCCCGCACTTCGGTTCGTTGGGCGTAGCGCAGCACTTCGGGGTGAGCCGAGGGCCCGACCCGTCCATAGTAGGCTGTGGCTGCATTGGTACAAAGCCGTAGCTGTCGCTGGTAACGGTCGAGGAGCTGCTGCAGGTAGCCCCGCATCAACGGAGTCCCCGCGCCGCCCCGTCGCACGATCCGAATTCGCAGTGAGGTGTCTCGGAGCTGCTCGGCGTGCCGCCGACGCAGGGCACGGCCCTCCGCCACGCACGCCACCCGCCAGCTCTCTTGAAGCCGCTCAAAGGTCGTCGGGTCTGGTGCCGCTCCATGGAGGGACCGGCGCAAGGCTTCTCTCAGGCAGTCGCGGCTTGTTTTGTCTCGTAGCAGCCGGGTGTCGAGACGCCAGGTGCGTTGAGAACTGGCTGCGCTGCTGAAGCGGAGCTCTACGAGTACTGGACGGTGGTCGGAGATGTACGTAATGGAGGGAGGGAAGTTCATTGCGCAGCAGGTGGTGACAGAGGGGCTCAAAAACTCGGAGATGTAGCACCTGTCCAGGCGACTGCTCGAGTCTCTCCGTTGCCAGGTATGCTCGAAAGCGGTGCCATGGAGCAGAGTCCAGCAGTCCACTAGGTCGAAGTTCTGCATCAGGCGTATCAGCTCGCCGGCGTTCCACGTGGTGCGTCCGTAGCCGGGGCCCCTGACATCGCGCCGGGAATCGACGACGCAGTTGAAGTCGCCAAGGAGCAGGCAGTGGCGAGCGTCGAGCAGATGGACGTCCAGGCTCTTGAAGAAAGCCGGGGATTGCGAGCGCTGGGCTGGAGCGTACACACCCACCGCACGAAAGCGCGTGCCGTCCAGGGAGAAATCAAAAGCGATGTACCGCCCGTCGGGGTCAAAGCAGCACGCGCTGAGCCGGAGGAGCGAGCGGTTAAAGATAACGACGCCCACTCCCGAGCTCCGTGTGGTGGCGTATGAAAAGAAACAGTCCACCCCGTACCGCTGCTTGAAGAGGTCCACGTCGCGCTGCCTATGGAAGTTCGTTTCTTGCAGGAACAGGAGGTCGCAACGGGCGGTTCGGGCGAACTGGAGAACCTCGATCTGTTTTGTCACGCTGCAGAAGCCCTGAACGTTCAGGGTGATGACTCGCAGGTGTGCGAAAAGAGGATGGAGGGGGGGGGGAGGTCATTGTGTTCACTGCTAGTCCGTGGATGTATCGGACGTGATGCACGAGCTGTCAGACAGCGCGGCGAGGTCCTTCCGCAACCGCTTGGAAGCCGCTGCGGGTGCTGGAGTGGATCGTGGGGACCCTGATTCGCCGCTACTGGAAAGAACTCGCTTCCCGTCTTCGGCACCGCCATGTGGGCTGCGACTGCGGCTGTCGGTTTTTCGCAGTTCCTCGGAAGTGCCGCGGCGACGATCTCGGCCGCGTGGCAGAGCGCTGTCTTTGTCGCAGGCAACCTCGTCGATGACGAGGCGGTCGTCCGACGATGAGGCAGAGTCCTCCGTGATGTCGCTCCAGCTGGGAAGCGGGCTGGGGCGGAGTTCCGGCGTTTGCGGAGGTTCCTCCTTCACCAGTAGTTCCTCAGAGCCGGGACCGGTAGGAGTGGGCGCGTGCACAGATGCGGTCTCGACCGCGTTCGAAAGCGCGGCCTCGGCCGCGTCCTGTGACGCGTTCGAATCCGCGTCGGTGGCGCTTGCCGGCTTCGACTGTTGCGATGTCGGGGCGAGCTCGGACGGGGTCGTCACTGGGGGCTCGGCGGGGGCAGGCGTGTCGCCTGTCACAGGAGCCGACATCGCACGCGCAGATCGCGGACAAAAAGGCAGGGATTCGCTACAAACTCGTATGTTACGGGAACAAATACAGCAGATCGCGAACGCAGCAAAATCGTATTTCACAATGCGATATATAGTGCACGCGGGACCAACTCGCGTGGAATCGAGATCGCACACGCAGATCGCGGACAAAAACGCGGGAACCCACTATAAACTCGCTTGTCTGACGTGCCGGTACAGCAAATTGCACGGTTCATGCGATTCCCGTCGGACGTTGCGTGACATCCGACAGAAATCGGTGGGTGGGCGATGTTTCCGGAATTTTTATGCTACAGACATTTAGCCAGAAAAACGGGATGGGCGACCTCTCGAGGGCGGGCGTTCTCTCGGAACTTTACGTAATCATTTCATTCAGCATGTGATATCAGTTAGCATTATCACAAATTTTTTCCAGTGCATTTTCTGAGACATATTTTCCAACTGTCATGCAGTTAGGCGTTGTTTGCTGTTCCTTCTCTAATTATCTTTGGGAAGAGAGAGAGTGTGTATTCCTTTTTTTCTAAGAAAGGGAAGAATATAGGAATTATTTTTTTTTAAGGAAAGGAAAGATGTTCCGCAGGCCCGTGTGGGCCCGGCTCTGCTACTCTTTAGTGGTACAGGTTCCCGATTTTCGGAAACGAGGTTTACTACATTTTGGCGACGTGCAATTACCGTACTTAAAGTTCCTTCAAGGTTTCCACACAATACGGCAGAAATTCTCTCGGTGCGATGGAAAAATGCAGGTGAACAGCATGGTAGTGCGTTCTCCATCGCTCTTTTGAACGTGCGTTTTTTTTTTCATGTTTAGCTAGCCTCATAACTTATAACAAATTTGCACCATAGCACGTGAAAAAAAAAAAAGAGAAAGACCATTGTTTTTTTTTTATTTGAGCGCAGGATTCGTTGTAAAGAAATGGCACAAAATTACCAAAATTCAAATTCAACCAAGTTCGATTTTCTTCTTTCTTTTAACACACATTTTGGTTATGCACATGCGTGAAATTGAAAACGAGGTGATACTGCCTTGCGTAGAAAGGATGCAAAATTTATCGGGATTATATGTTGACATTAAAAGCTAACTAAATCCATAAAGGCTTGATTATATATTATGTAAGAAGGAAGTAGTCGTACTGCAATGGCTAAACTTCTCTTCTACGGTGGGTACCAATGTCACTGTAATCTGGCGGAGTGAACTCCCGCTGCATAAACGACAAACGACTAACCTGTTAATATTTTTCCGCCCCGTTCGAAATTTTTGGCTACTCCAGACACGATACATCCTCGAGTGCTCTTATCAGGAGTCGGTGGCGACTACATCGAAGTGACGTGCCCTTGGGAAAAAGGAGATTCAGAACTTTCATCGGAGTGTAACACCATTTGATTCCGTCACCGAATAAAAAGGTTATTGCTGAGGGGAAAAACTTATTGAGCACCCCTCGTATAATACTTGTCTCCAAGGTGCAAATGCCACGGCACTTCTATCACTGTTAACGCAACTTCTAGAAACACGCTTCATACCAGTCTTCACTTTCCTGCCGGTTTGGTGCACAGCAAGACGGGAGGGCCCGCGTGCTGACTGACCATAGCTTGGAGCACGTGGAGCGAAAGCTCCACGTGCTCTGGAGATGGATTAAGCCCAGGGATCCCTGGGCCCTACCCATTTCGATCTGAATGAGCATCGTGAAGGTGTGCAGTTCAGTATTGCTACTGTGTGATGCACGGTAAAGGGATACCGAGATGAAAATTGAAATATACCTCTAAAGTTCAGAAATAAGTTAAACGTCATCAACAAAATCTGCTAATAACAATCGCCCGTTTGCATTTTTAACGGATGGCTATATTTTTTGTTACAAACGGTCGATCCCAGCAAGCTCTCGACGAGCGAGTGGGGAGCGCAATGCGTCTCAGGAGATTCGGCACCTCCAGCGCGTTCGTGACGTCATGTTTAAATTCATGTGAAAGGCAAAAGGCTGTAGTTGTGAGCTTTGCCACTCTGTGACGATAACACGTTGCAACATGGCTGTTTGAGACGCCCGATGACTGGTCAGCGGATGCAAAGAGAGACTTGCCTCCGCTTCAAACTCTCCTCTCCCCGGAAGTGGTAAATAGGCGTGGGAGAGAACGGAAATCCAGTACGGCCAAGTTCGACAGGGCTCGCACGCATGCAGCTTGCCACCATACTTCCGCAAAGAGGCGCTGCTTTTACGGGAGGTTTGTTGTAAGAACATTTGGGAACATCCACCAGAGGTGCAATCTGGTAATTCGTTTATTAAGACAAGCCCCCTTGTATGTCTCATCGTTCAGTCGACCATCAAAGTCCTTGAGTGAAAACACGTCGGCGACACGAAAGGTACCAATGAAACGGTGCCAAAAGTGCGTCGTCAGAGAGCGCGCTGTCATCGGAGGTTCGCTATCACTGGGATCACAGCCAACACCTCGATCCGAGCGAGCCAATGAAACGGTGCCAAAAGTATGTCGTCAGAGAGCATGCTGTCTTCGGAGGTTCGCTATCACGTTTACATTGGCACTTGGGCTTTCGCCTTCAAGTCGTCTTGGAGATAACATAAGAGACCCTGTGAGTATTTGTTTCGAATTATGTTTTTTAGTCTTTTCAAACAAAATAATGGTGTCTCTGTGGTGTGGCCAGAATGTAATGACATTTAGACAATAATATAGGTGCAAGAATCTCGTCGCAGTACCCATTTAAAGACACTAGGCCAGCATCGATATTGCACTATACTTCGTTTCAGCTTGGGTCCAGACGCAGCCGATGCTACAAGCGCGAGCTCCGGGCTTTCAGCGTCCCTGCCAAGCACGCGCGCTCGTGCAATGCAAGCACTGTTCAGGGCCACACGCTCGCGCTCGTAGCATCGGCTGCGTCTGGACCCAAGCTGAAACGAAATATAGTTAAATTTCTTATCTGCAGCAGGGACACCAGACACCCATTGGTGCTGACAAAGTTCTTGCTGTCAGAACACGCACAGAACACAATTTTGAAAAGACGGACGTCACGACACTTACTGGTTGCCTAGTGTATAATATTACATACTGCACATCAGAACCTGCCCAGACACTGCTAAAGAAACAAAATATGCAGCATGAGAAAATAGTACAAGACAAAATTAGTTTTGCAGAGCAAGGTTTCAGCAACAGTGAAGTAATTATGGGAGCTGCCACCACAACGCTGCAAATCTCAGAGAAAGGAATGATCGACGACCTGTAGCCATTCAGGTCCAAGCCGATCCTGGCATTTGAGACATGGGGAAAGGCAATCGGTATCCCACAAGCGTTGCGTGCCATGTGTTCACCCGTGCTTGATACAATGTACTGATTTACATTTATTCCACAATTCTTCCCCAGTCGGAATGAACCTGAAGCATGAGTGCATGGGTTATAAATAGGATTTCGTGTTTTCGGAGTTTATTTTTTTGTAAACTTCAAAAGGTTTTATAATTTTTTTCTTATTTTCAGTCATTTAATTTTATTTGTGCTCTTCCCAATTTTTTAAAAAAGTTCCGGCCTAAATTCGTAAGAACTGTCCAGTATGAGCTGGCATTTTTTCAGCGGAATTTTGCGTCAGCGACAAAACCTGCAAACAAGCGGTGCTACATTGAATACTGATAATTTAAGATCGAGGAACTTCGCAGACGTAGTCGCTGGGAAACTAGTTTTTCCTGTGATAATATTCCACCACTTTACCCCACGCTTGTACAAAAGTGGCGAAGCGAGGGATGTAGAAATTTCAGCTGCACTCCCCCCACTCCTATAAAATCTAAGGGTTCATAACCTTCACTGTTATAAAAAAAAAAAAGTCCGGGTTCCCCCTAAGAGAAAAAAAATAGCCCCCGAATAGTGACTTTTATCCCAACCCAAAAGTAGAATGACCCGTTATCCTGATCGAACCCCAACGAGATAAGCAGTACACCTTTTGTCAGTGATCTGATATTTAGAAAACTCGCAACCCACGATTCTTCGTTCTGAAAAATCTTATTTGCAGAGTACCGTTTTTCTTTCCAACTTTTTGATTCTGGAATTTGGAACGTAGATAAATCCGAGCGACGATAATTTGAAAGGAGATTGTTTCTTCAAATTTCTCCGAAAACACGAAACCCTCGTTATAAAACAGATTCTAGGAATCCATTGGGGTTCACCGAGCATCCACATTCTCGTACCTAAGTTTCCCAGTTCACACCCTGAAGGATCACAACAAAGCAAACGCTCCATTTCTGCCTAAACCACATTCTGGCAAAAGACCAAGGCTGGTGAACTGCTCTACTAAACGCAGTTTCTAGCAGTCTTTTAAAGCAATCAAGGGAAACCTCAACATGGTAAAGAAAGAAAAAGCTCCTTTCTGGAAACAACAATTTATTTTCATCAAAACTGCACAAAAAGTGGGAACAGAACTGCGTTGCAGGCACATGGAGAGTAATACACCCTGCTTTCTACGCACACCTCGTCCGGCTTGCTAGAAATGAAGTCTCAGCCAAAGCCACGTGGAAGGAGGGACCGCCAATGTTAGTGCAGGCACAGATTGGCATGTTGAAGTCTCATGCGCCCCAGACTTGGTAGGCTTTCCTCCACGGTCTTGGCTGGAACACGGTTTCTAGCAAGCTGGCCCCGACGTTCTCAGCACAGATTGCTCTCCGACATGCGCTGGGACGACTACTGCAGTGTCCGTGCTAGAAAGCATGCCCTCGCCGAAGCCTTTGTCCAAGAGGTAAACGTCTAAAATCACTTGACTCCAGGATCCCTCCCATCTTGAAGCACAAACAGTAGACTAGAGTGCAGTCATCGTCACAAGCACATTATAATTGACACTTTCCGACATCGTAGTTAAATGCAGATACAT
Source organism: Ixodes ricinus (assembly GCA_037355805.1). NCBI lineage: Eukaryota > Metazoa > Arthropoda > Arachnida > Ixodida > Ixodidae > Ixodes > Ixodes ricinus. The sequence continues at coordinate 101,949 of JAZHYW010005015.1, forward strand.
AATTGATCCCTTGCCCAAGCCTCCAGACCGTTTGTTTTGGGAAGGCCCTTGGTTGGGATGCAAAAATAAAGGTCGCTCCTTAAAAACAAAAGGAAAACGAAGTGGCTTACTACCTTCTGTCCAGAAACTCGCTACCTTTGCCTTAGTACACATAAAAAATTTTACCGCCTAGACGAATTGTCTAGAGAATAGAAATTAAAGTTTAATAGTTCCCGTAATGAGGTTAAGACAAGTCGTCCCGTCTGACACAAAACAAACCAAAGCTTGAAATCTAGCTTGACATCGCAGTTAGAAAGCTATGATGCCGAATGAAATTGCAGCATGCTGCCTCAAATCGTTTTCTTCCGCAAAGTGTTCTAGAGGGCAAACTTTTTCTTCAGACACCTCGTCGTACAAACAAAACTGGTTCGATGGTATGAGACACAACTCACTGGCCAAGCACCTGTCGACGAAACACAACAATAAATACAGCACACAAACCTTTCTGGATGCGGACGACAATCTCTTGCCTCAACAGGTGCCACCGAACAGGAATGGTCAAACGCCAGGATAAAAGAAAAATTAGATCCAGCAATGCACCGAACACAAATTAGAACCGAACGAGCCTTTCTCTTGGATTTAGTAACAGAATCAAATTAATTTTGTTCGCCAAATTGTCAGTGCAAAGCGAGGTCGTCGCCAGACGTGTCGGTCACTTGCGGCTGCTGCTGGATCTGCTGGCAGTGCCGCGGCTGCGCCCCGAGATTAATTTAGTCACCATTATTCCCCTGCTGCCCAGAGGTCGCAAAGGAGGAGTCTCGGGTCGCGAAGTTGCAGGTCGTGGAGTCGCAGGCCGCGGAGCGGAGGCCTGCTTTCCTTCTTTGCCTCTTTGGCAGCTGGGCACACCCTATAAGAGATAATGTAACCAATTTGCCTACACATCAATCAAGGTACAGAGTGCAACACCATTGGTAAGAACTAAAGTCACTGGATCCTTGGAAAGCAAAGCCAACCTCTCTGTATGGTTGCCATTTTGGTTCATGGAATGAGCAGTTTCTTCTTGACCCCTCCATTCTTGGTGAGCCGATCCAAACTTCCGGTGACAGATTTCTGTCACCGGAGACCAGCCACACGGCTGGTCTAGAACAACCCCTCGAAGATTTCAAGGCACCAAAGTGGCGATTGCCATGGCAACATAGGCCAACCAGCCAATCGCCTTGCGAGGTTTTGATAGTTTGTATGTTAGTATTTCATCGCATCTGGCTAGCTGACTGGGAAGAGACAATGGCACAATTCCAGGATCCAGAGACATCAGAGCAAACCAGTGAATGCCGCTTTTAAATGCGTCAGCAGCTATTGCCCTGGTGCATGCAGCCAGCTATTTCGTTGGACGGCACTGTGTTTGTGAGGCCACGGCGGCACGGTTCACACTGTGCTCTTTTGCTTTGTTGGATCGCTCGTTCCACCCGCTTCCTTTTGCTGGTAAAGGGGACGTGATGGGTGCTATGGCATGAGGCGCGGTTTAAAGTCCATGCGACTACACGTTTCTAGCAGCGCACACAATGTCGAAAGAATCGGAAAGCTTCCTGCTCATCACACTTTGGCGCAAGATCTACATAACGAGAATGCAGAGCTAAAGGTATGCAAATCGTAAGCGGCGATCGAGGGAAGCTCTGGTGGCTACATCCGAAGCCGCCGACGCCTGGGAAAACAGACTGGCTCTCCGAAGAATGCAGTATGCAGACGTAATAAATATAATGAACAGTTGAAGTTAGCGCATTGTGTTGTTCTATTCTACACTCCGTTTGTGTCTAAAGGTGCTACCATGTTCTCAAAGTTCCAGCACCAACTCGCCCAACAAGCAGCATTGAATTTCCCATCCTTTGTCAAGTCGGAACCCCTGCATTAAATGCCACCGCACTTCCGTCGAGAATAGACCATTTGCTATATCCCCCAAGTGCCCCCGGCCCACGCTAAAAGAATCATGGGAACGGTGTTCCTTCAGCTCCTTAGTGTGATCGGTAATTTCGATCCTGTCCTTAGTTACATAGCTATTGAGCGTAATTCGGAGTCACCCTGAACAAGCGCCTGATATACGCCAATGACCTGTCATATCGCTTTAAAATTTCTCCTCAATGTCAGCGTTTTTGGTACAGTGCATGCTTGACAAGAAATTTTAAAAGTGATACGACAGGTCCTTGGGGTATATCAGGTTCAGGGTGACTCCGAATTACGCTCAAAAACTGTGTAACCATGGACTTGGTCAAAATTAGCGATAACTAGGGAGCTGAAGGAACACCGTTCCCATGATTTCTCCAGTGCGTGCTGGGGCGCTTGGGAATATTGAAAATGGTCTATTGGCATACTCTACAGTGACGCTACTGCAAAATTGCGATTTGTTGCAATTTTTGGAGTACCTGAAAACAAATTTTTGAGCACTTTGGAGCACCTAAAACTGGCTTTTGGAGCACATGTGCATAAAATTTAAAGCCCTTTGAGCACCTATATATCACTTTCCAACATAGGTACATATCGCTGATACTGTTAGCGCGAACACGACATAGGCGCATTTTCGCATTTTACTTCTAAGTAGTATTAGCGAGCATGAATTTTTATCGCCTACATTATAGACCTAGATGAGCTCTTTTCGTAGCAATAACAACTTTGATGACATCCTTTGGTTTCAAAGAGAAAAACTGGAAAAACCGGCAATCGCTTGTTCGCGCTAGCAGTGTCGCGCTCTGTGCCTTTGAGCTTGCAGTTATGAAACCTCATGACCACCAAAATTTGTTCAAGAGAATCTTAAAGTTTTTCATATTTCCTGCCAAGTTCATTGTTTCCCCCTTTCTATAAACAGTATAAACCACAATGTAATGTTGGTCTACAGAGGCTTAACTACAAAATATGTGTTTCACAAAAATTCAATGCGAGAGATTACAAAACAGATCTTTTTTATGAAGAAAAGTTGACACAACTGTTGATGCAACTTGCTGTGTATTGTTTATTTTGAACATGAAGAACCTATGAAAGGCCCGTCCCAGCTTTTCGATTATGACTGCCAGCTTAGTCATGTTCTCGGAAAGGCTTGGGTTTGCTTCTGAAAGAAGCACCTGCCCCGATTCTATTTCTTCCGTTGAAAGTTGATAGCGGTTGACTGGGCGAACAGCAGCTACGATAGGCGGTGCAAGTAGGCGCCTAATTCGACCAGTCACGGCGTATTTTTATGAGGATGGCGCAGGAAATTGCCTTTGGCACAAAATGGCGCAGGAGTGGAATCACTTATGGTAGCGACAGCAGCGGTTTCGGCATTGTTTCTTCGCTCGCAACCCAAAGGATGCTATTAAGGTAAATTCTCTGTTGTTAAAAAAAGCATATTACAGCAGCTAGAGTCACCAATGAAACTGTCAGCCCCAAGCGGGACTGACTGGAGCGCTGCGATTGCCCGATGGTGACAAGTATCACGTGATGAGGCCAGGTATTTTCTTCGCTTCTTCGCGAGTCAGCAGAAACTGCTCGCCAAGTGTATTTCGTTTTTGCTATCACGCAGAACGTGCGTAGGACGAAAAGTAAAAAAACAAATCCGAATACGCCAAGCAAGACGATCGGGAGTTGTGTGTAAGTCAGGATGGAATCCTCACTATAGCTTCTTGGCCACCAACACTGCTTGGATACTCCGCCGTGGAGACCAACGAACATACTTCCACATGCTCTTTGCGTACTTCCCGACCTCAAGCAGCAGACGAAAGGAAATACATACTTGAAACTACAATTCTCGGTGAAGGCCGCTCAAGTTATGAATACCGGAAGCAACGACAAGAACCCCAACGACTTCAGCGGCCGCTCGAGCCACGACGACGACCGATTTGGTTGTGGTCGGTACGATAACACGAAACTGGGTCAGCTGGGGACCCACTCAGTCCTGTTCAGTAGGCTGCAATGCCGCCGCTGTTGCGCTGCTTGAGTTTAATTTTGACGAGAAGCAAGACGAAAGAATTTAGTCAAAGGCAACCTTCAAATTAATTAATCAGACATGAATTGTGAACGATACACCTCAACATACACGCTATCGGCGAAGCTCAGAGGCGGACACATGATCCTTGCTACCATGTCGTGACAAGGAGCCGCCAGGTGGCGCCACTCTATCTTCTCGAGGCTAATACTTCAGGCCACCTTGGTGCTCAAAATCTTTGTTGCCAGTTAGTTGTCAGAGCCTGCGTCTGAAATTGCAGAAAATGCTCCTTTGTCCCCTAGAAATGTACACACAGTTTGTGACAGGGCCAAATAATGTCGCCTCGGATTTCCAACACAGTAACTAGAGCTCGGGAAGTCGCATTTCTTAATCGCAACGATCGACAGCTCAAGTCTATACTAAAGTCGGGAAATGGGTTGCTGATACTCCAGGCACAGCTTATTTGGCGGCCCTAGCAGCAGCCCTACTTTAAACATGCCGACTGACAAGCAACATGTGAACGTATGTCAACAGATATGTCAGGTATGAAGCCAAAGATAAAGAAAATCTTGGCATTCCGCCAAAACAATGCTAGATAAGAATAGTCTTGAATACACAATTGGACAATGTGCTCAAATTCTAAAGTCTGCAAAACAAAAAAAATATTTTCAGCTAAAAAAAAAGAATGCTTTTGCAATTTAATTATTTGCATTAATGGCACCTTGCATGTGGAATCTTATGATAATGCCAAATCAGCCAGGGGGCAAAAAATTAGCCTTAAAAAAAACAAAACAAATCCAGCTGAACTCGCCAAGGTTATTTCCAACCTTTTGTTTGTCCACCACCATCCTGTACTTTAAGCATCAAATTCCTAGCACATTAAATCTTATGCTGTTCTCGACAAATCTAAATGGTTGAGCTAGCAGCTTTCGGTGCTGACACATCCACAGCAAGCAATATCAGCTTGCTGCTGGGACAAAAGAATCTCCCACTTCTGTCATCCAGATGCAGATTAACTAGCAAGGGCAGCTGCTCGGCATTGTATTGCAAGTGTGTCACGACACGAATGTAAACTCAAAATCAAAAAGTTGATCTGTCATGCAAGATGCCGGACACCTTTTGAAACCCAATTTCTCAGAAATCATTCACACTTTGACAAGACAATCAACACACAGTACAATGGGCCCTCGGTACAATAAGTAGGAAATGCACAGCTTGGGGGAAAGAATGGCTTTGCTCCTCTCAACGTAAACATCTTTGAACGCGTCACACTTGCACCCCTTGGATTTTAATGAATGATTTCCTCGCAGAGGAATTTCGACTTGCTGCCCTTCAGACTTGGCGATCTTCAGCACGTTAGGTACGAAACCCTCCCCAACTCAGACAGACCTTAAGCAACCTTGGGGCAGCCTAAAAACAAAAAATAAAGTTCTTAAAAAAATAAATAAATAAACACTTTTTTTGTATAGCCCAAAGGTGCTCTAACTACGTAGCATTTATAGGCCTTCTGAGTGTCATGGTGTCACGTGACCACCAGAAAAGCTTATGGTCACGTGACTTTACGTCAGTGTCGTCATGCTGTCGCGTGATGCGACACCGCAATGTCACGTCGCGCGATGTCTATCTTGCATAAAAAAACGAAGACCCGGGGACCTGCTCTCTTATATCTACCACTTTTCCGGCCCTGATGGTCAGACACAAACCATTGTAAACACAATGACACCCTCGGCGTGATGTTACCAGCAGAGGCCACAAGCCAGGCAAAAACACGAAAACCTTAACAGCCGGCCCCATAAAAGCCATGCATCAAAAATACGGTTTGGTTTGAAGGACGGCAAAGGCCACGTACGTCTCATGCTGTTCTTGTTCCCATGTCCACATCTCTTGGCAGCACCTCTTGTGCTTGCACTCCACAACCCCAGCCATCCGCATCAACTGTCTGGTGGACTCAGGGACGACAGGCCTGGGAGAGCACAGCAAACGTCGCACATAGATCTCGGTCTGTCTTGCGCCGAATGAAGGCGCCGCACTCCACGTCCGGAAGTAACCCCAAAATGTCTCGCCTATAAAGGGCTTCGAATGTCTGCACCACACAGGTGGGAAAATAAGAATCCCCCTCCAAAAATATTGCCACGTAAGTCGGCGAGCGAGCGCGTGCGTGGCCGAGTGTGTACCACGCTTGACTTTCGCGTGGAGGCCCAGGGTTCGATTCCCGGAAGTTATACGAGTCTTTTATTTATTATTACAGTTTAATGTTTTGGTAAATTCAAGAACGCTCTTGCTTGTTCGAGGTCCGAATGTTCTAATCGCCCATTCTTCTACGCCAATTGTTCCACAAGCCAACGCGGGTCATAAGGAGCTCTGCGTGGCAAGCCGCAGTCAGTCTTGCCCCAGCGTTCGCTCCTGCTGTTTCGCCGCCATCGACGCTAGCCTATGTCTATTTTGTCTTGGGCACAAGCTTTCCCCATTAAACTTTAAGTTTGCTTCAGTTTTCATCGCCTCATAATGTTTAAATCCAAATTATAACGAACAAGATAACGTTTAAATCCAAATTATAACTAAACAACCCAACGGTTCCCAACTCTTTCCTTACCGCCCCCATGAGCCACAGATTATAGATATAACAGACGGTTTCCACGTATTGCCAAAATTTTTATTTGGCCCACCGGAACAAGTTTCTCCATCTCGTGGATAGCCTAAGAAATACAGTTTTGCATTCAATGCAGTTTCGTGCTTTCTCACAAGGTGCTGAGCTACCAGAAATAAAACTACGCACGGCAATGGAACTTGCCAAACATAGCCTCCCGCCTTCCTCGGCCATCAATACAAAGGAGGTGTCAATTGCGGAGTTTGACTCGATTTGCTGCTTGCTTTTAGGACGACAGCAGCAGTAAAGACTAGATGTCATGCAACTTCAGCTGACAGCGACGTTTCGAATTGTAGGCTTGGAGGTGTTTGCTGGCAAGCGTTGCCATGTATATGTAAAGAGAGTGCCACATGTCATAAAGAGGCAAGGTAGAAGAGGCGAAACTACAAGCACAGGGTGTCTAGCAAATTATTATCTTGAAATTCCCTTACTTTTCCAGATTTTCCCTGACAATTTCAGATGAAATGCCCTGACCACTGTAGAGGCGGTTAAGTATATAAGACCATTACAACACAACGCATTGAGCACTGAGCACATTGAGGATCATTTTGCATGGGCTTAATCCAACTTGCATATTCCGAAATATTCGGGTTCGTCCACCACGGAGAGACGAGCACTTTCTTGCCGCCAACATCGTCAGTGGAGAGGCCACTTCTGGAAACACGATGAAAACACGACGCTCAATTACACGTCAATAACCGAATGGCAGCATGGCCGGCAGGTGCACACTTTCGGCTTAAGGTTTGGATGAAATGACTGTCTGCGACTTTGCCATTTGTTACTAAATCTAGTAGCGCTAACTGAATCTAGCCTAGTGTCGCCCTCTCAATCCAATCCAAGGCTTGGACTGGATTTGTCAGCTCTTCCCTTTGCATCAGGTAGCATACTCTACATCGGGTGAGCACAGCCCGTGCCCCACTCTAAGCAGAATTTATTGCCCATCTTTCTGCCCCCAAGTCGTCGAACCTTTGCTCAGGGAACTCGATGCCGTTTCCGGCTCATTTTCCCCGACAGGGCTCACTTTTTGACAATATCCCTGAAAATTCCCAGATTTTTCCCGGTAATTAAACATTTCCCTGACAATTCCTAGTTTTCCCGGTCGCTAGACACCCTGAAGCAGTGCTATAGCAGAACCAAAGTCTAGCATGAAATAAATGTGTGCTGCAGGACATGCATCGCTGAATGCTACCACTTGTCCGAATGCAACACTTGTATCACAGAAATACCACTCAAGGAAGCAGTATCAGCTAGTGTGCTTGGACTTACGGAAGTGATAGCGGTGGGTGCAGTGCACCCTTTGTATATCTAGGATTTTGAAACATCTGCAGTATGCACTGATGTAGCTGCAAATGCTTTTACAATTTCTTTCGTATGTAAATTCAAGGTACAACAATTAAATAGTGAAATTGTTTTTGACAGACTATGGTAATTTTAGTTTCCTTCTAGGGAGCAGCTAATTTGCTGAATTTTCATATATCATAATGATTCACACAGGATAATAAATTCTAAAAGAGCAAAACAAAAAATTTAACTTTCAAAAAAGAACTTTTTTTTACTTTTTTGGTCACTAGTACAGTTTATGCAGCAGGCGTTCTTGCCGTGTGGTACTCCCAGCAACTAGTTTATTGTCCTTGGGTACTGGTCTGCATGTTACTGATTGTGATCGTCGAAATGTCTACGAGCTCAATGAAACGAGTGTGTGAGAGAGCGAAGGTTGTCCAGACGAGCTGACCCAGATATTTTTGGTTGTCTTAACGGGCCCAAGCACCTGCAATGAACATGAGAAAATGAAGCGAGAATCGCGACGACGAGCTAAAGTTAGGGTTAAGGGCCTTTCATGCAGGATACAATCCACTCCAACTTCAGATGAGCACAACTTTTGCCAGACAGAAGTGTATAGGTTTTCGTCTGCTCCCGGTCCCCTTTGAACCCCGAGAATGCGACAGCGTGGTTGATGCCTTCGCCGAAATAATGCAAGCAAGTTGTAACACCAACAATTTTTTAAAAAATCGACAAAAAATGTTGCTATGCGCGTGACAAATGGTGTTTTGTGCTGACAGCCCTGCGACGAGAAAACTAGTTATTTAGTTTGCTGGCAATCCACCAAAAGGCAACGGACCGCAAACCGCTTTCCCCGTGTCAAAAACAGGAAGCTCGTCCTACTGACCTTGGAAGAAACAAGTCTCCTTTCTTGGGATTGCAAAAATTAAGTTATAAAAAGGGGAGGTCAGGGGCCGAGGAGGAGGGAAATAAACTGAGGGCTCAACAGGGAGCTCGGCGTTAGGCTCACACCCGGCCTCGAGAACTTTGGGGAGCCCTTGCCCCTCAATCCCCAAACGGAGATGGCCGTGTTGTGTCAGCCTTTGGGTCGGCCACGCGGTTGGTCAAGTTGCCCGGCCAGGGCCACACCAGCAGACTGTCGAAAATGTAATTCAGTCATCTCGCGTCTTTCCTTGTGATCGCATGAATAGTCGCAACGGCCTTTTAATTAGAATTGAAGGCGACCACATGCACGAGACAAATTTAATGATGTGCCGGCTGCACTAACCGGTAGCCATTCTTGTTCCCGATCGTAGGATCAAAACAACAAATGCTGTGTGTCAATTGCACTCACATTGCATCACGATGCAAGATACATATTTAGGCGATGCCACTCGCCGCGGAGGAGGCGTGGACGAATTGCATTTGGAGCTAACCTCTAACCAAGACTGGTTCGCTTCACGCCGACACAGAGGGCGCTCCGACCAAGAGGCCCAGATTCGCAAATGGTGCGGTGATGCCGTGAAGGTGAGCAGACCTCCGGAAAAGGAATTCTCTTTGCTGATATAACAGGGAAGAAGCGTGCCGATTCGGGCGCCATCCATCTGCGTTTCAGAGAAGCGGCAGGTGCGCCAAACATAATCTGGAAGCTCCAGCGGATCAGGTGACATCACCTAAATATGTTTCTTGCATCGTGCACTGCACACACAGTACAAAATATTTAACAGTGGTAAGTGTTGACAAGCAAATCGACGTCTGAAATGGTACGGTCGGGCTCCATAAGGTGCAGTGTAATTTCAAACACGTTCCTCTCACATCTACGCATACTCTGGAATTATTATCATGAAAAATAATAAAGTGATAACCCACAAGCCATCTGTCAGAAAGCAGTGGCTTTGAAACACAGATTCTTTCATGTGATTAAACATCATGCCTGCCGACAGAAGCACGGCACTTGCGTAGATGCTTCACCGCGCGAGATCTGTGATACATATATGTATTCAGTGCGAGCGCGGAGCTATCTCACAACACTGACTCATTTTTGCTTGTGGTCACGCTCAATGTAGCAACTTATCTGCGAACAAAACGACCATCCCCCTCGTTTACTGACGACGGCGGCTGTAATGTTTGCCTTGTCGAGCATGTTGCCGCAGAATGCGGCCAAAACTAGGGTCAAGGGGTGTCCAAACAGGATGCTACAAAACGCACGACTCCGACAAATCGTGAAAATCGAAGCGGACGCTTCAATTTTGACGATTTTTTGCAGGCATCGTGTCGCCCGACGATCTTAGTGGTCAAATCAACATCACGACTTTTCTCCTCGCCTCCTGCACTTTTCTTTGACGTCGGTGGTCGTCAGATTTCATGTCATACGCCACCTGCGTCTGGCTGACCTCGCCAACGATTTCGCATACCTCACCTTCGTGTCGTTCCCTTTCCCGTTTTCGGGAGTTGAAAACGGCGGAGGCCTTGAGCGATTGACCGACAGCCAACAGAGCGTGTGAGTGGCTCTCCGGACCCACGTGATGAGCGGAGCAAGGCCGCCGTGGAGGAAGCGAAGGGGAGATTTGACGGGGGAAGTTTCTTCCCGGCAGATTTGACAGGGGGAAGTTTCCCCTCGGCAAAGAAAAGTGGCCGGAAGTGGAGCGCCGCACGATTTGTCGGAGTCGTGCGTTTTGTAGTATCCTGTTTGGACACCCCTCATTCGTTGAGACACGCCACTTTATAGTAGTGATGGACCGAATCTGCCGTACCTCAGATTCGGCAAAGTTCGGCAAATGCCGAACTTTTGAAGGAAAGTTCGGCAAAGATTTGGCAAATGTCGGCGCACGCGCGAGAACGCGACGGGGCCATGGATTGCAAATGGACGCCGTGCAGTCACCATCGTGCAGTGTAGTACAACTAGCGGTTACGGCGATGTGTGGTGTAGGCAACACGGTAACTGTGCGTTTGTGAGCGAGTGTGGTTGTCTTCAATATTTTCTGCCTCAAGAATAGAAGATCGCACAGTAATTTACGGAGTCCACTGCGCATAGTGACAAATGATGCGGTGTATTCTGGATATATACAGTGGATAACGTGATTTTCATGTGGCCTTTCCAGTGGTGAAACGAGGTTGTTGAAACAATGGCCGTCGCAGCTATAACAATTCTGTTTTCGGCTTAGAAGTAGTGTGTACCAAAAAAACATAATATTGCTTTTTCAATTAGTGTTATTTCACGATTTTCATGTATCTGCATAAAATTAAACAGAACTAAAAAACTCAACGTCTCACTTCCGACATTCCTAACACCAGAAACCCGCATTTTAAAGGTTTAAAACGAGAGGTTGCGAGCATGGGACGCACATTTTTATGCAAAGCTGACGCTAAGTTACTCAAATCGAAAAACATGCATATTTACAATAACATCAAATACGATAATATTGTTATCTCTTCTGCTGAAAGCTCAGCAACCGTTGCGTTGTTTTCGCACACGAAACGGTGAGTACCCGAGAAAGCAAGAACGTAGTATTATTGCCTTCATGTTAACAATGTACACACACATGCAAGCTTGCGATGATGCCTCAAAACCGAAACTCTCGCTTCTACCCAACCTCGTTGTCATGCCACTTCTGCAAGCAGTCACTCAAATTGCCAGTAAACACACAAAAACGACACCGATACAATCACCTGGTAGAATATGACCTTATTTAGTAATAACTGTGTCAATAAGCATTACATGCTGCATTTAAAGGGGCCCTGCAATCATAGTTAAGCATCTACCTTTTTGCGGTTTCCACGTCTCTTGGGGTTCGGGCAAGCCAGCAGGCACGGAGAGAGTAACTAAATATCAGTGCGTCATATTTAACCGGAGGACGCGGAAACCTCCTCCACCGACGAGGGCGACCCGCGGGACCGAAAGCGCACAAAATGTGACGTCTTTGGTCCTGGGCTTACTACTGGTCAGAGCCGCTAAAAGCTTTCTTTTAGTCGAAATATAAAATATAAGTGTTGCGAACCGTTTCAGTTATGTATGAAAGTAGTCTTTGTTCAGTATTTTAGATCATAAAAGAAACAAATGCAGTTTATAAAGTACGGAAACAAGAAATGACCCGTCGACATACCTGCCACCAAGCAGCGGAAAAGGCGGCGCATATTAGAAAGGGCTATTGGGATGAGGCGCTGCGAACGGCGAGCGTAGAAAGGTCCCAGAGCGTAAAAAGGCCATTTGGCGGTATGGCAGCGCAAGTGGCTCCCGTTCTGTACTGATCTTTACCCCGTGTTTGCTGTCGTTTGTGGCCAATGAAGTGTCATGCCGAAATAGTCACAAGGGGGTGCGGGGGGGCGGACCGCCCCGGGTGCAGCGCTCCAGGGGGTGTGCGTGGCGGGCCGCGATAGGGGGCGGGGGTTGTGGCGAGCGAAGAGCGGGGGAGGCGGGCAACGCAACGAGCCGGGGGGGGGGGAGTGAGGGGTGTAGCCGCGGGCCACCGCCACGGTGCTGCTGACCCTAGTGACGCCACTGGGTTCACGTAGTTTCCTCTGGGGTCTCTCTTCAGAGACCAGCCGCTTCCTCGGCGATTGTCAACTTTGCAAGGATTAGCCTCGTCGAAGGTCGCGGCGAGCGATCGACACAAAGGACTGTTCACCGCGGGGCTGACGGCGAGTGTAGCAGCGGAGTGGGGCAGGTTTTGTTGACTTCACAGTACCTCCAGAGACGGTGTCATTTTAGTTCTCGTAACCCCGACAGGCGGCTGCAGATCGGCAAGTAATTCGTTTTTTGCTTTGCGATTACGCTGCAGAATAGCAGTTCTTCGGGGAAAGGTGACGCGTTTTGGTCACTTAGGCTTGCATCAACAATATAAAAAATGCAAACGGGCAATTCTTTCAACATTAAAATCGTTGCACAGCCCCTTTAAGTTAAGAAAAAAAGACAAAACCTTTTTTTCGCCAGAAAAATCTCAATATCAATGTTAAGTCAGGTAACAATGTATTTTTGCCGAATCTTTGCCGAATCTTTAGAAAAGTTCGGCAAAGATCGGCTTAGCCGAATCCCAGATTCGGCGCCGAACTTTCGATTCGGCAAAAGTTCGGCCCATCACTACTTTATAGTATGACTGTTCGACGAAATATCGTTTTTTCACATTTCATTCGGCGAGTTTCAAGTGAATTTGGCGCGCCTGAATTATGCTGCTCGTATGCCACGCAGTGTTCTTCAGATAAGCATGAACATGACAAGTAAAGCGAATGCACAAAATCGTCACCTGGAAGGGGAACGCGTTCGGCCGTTTGCAGATGGGGCACTTCGACAAGGTGGATCTGAGACTGTCGTCCAGGTCGTCGTACAAGCACTGACTGCAGAGGTAATGCTGGCAGCTTCCGAAAACGATATTGATGCTTGGACAGAAGCATATCGGGCAGCTGAAGCTGCACAAAGAGAATAACACATTAGCTTGCGACGAACGCAGCTAGTTCGTGAGCGGTATGTCTATGTAGAGAGGTATAAAAAGAGGCAATTGAACTTACGCCAAATCGAAGTCTGTCCGTTCCATTTCGAATGTGACTCTCGTGCCCTCAGAGACGGGATACGCCTGACAGAACAGCCGCGAGCCTCGTAAATGCTCGTAGCGTGAACTTCCTTGCTTCGTGCTGTCAACCGGCTGGCTCCCGTGATTCTCGCAGACAACAATCAGCATTTGGCGCCAAGTGTTGTGATTGGTCAATAATATATCACATGATCAAACGTTGGTAGTTTAGACGACTAGACGCTGGACCTATTGGCTGGACAGCTCAATGGAACCTTCGTAACACCACAGATTCACAGCTTGCACGCACAAGGGGCACAAGGCGGCTGGACTGTTTTGACGGCTAAATAGACAAAACAAATTTGCCTCCGAAACGTGCTTCGCCTGCTTTGCATGCACATGATCATCATCTGCGTGACACTTTTGCGATTTTTTTTCCTATAGCACATTGTTGATTCTGGCTAGGAGTTAAGGTATGCACCTAAATTCAAAGGTGATATCGCGATGATCGCGATAAAGCTATTCTTATCTGGCGCTCGCTTATGTGCGACCGATTCCGTAGGATTTCGTCAGAGGCTGTTATGAGTGTTTTGCATTCGTACCAGCAAAGATGTTCCCCTGGCCCGGCTTATTTCAGATGCACCACGAACCGAAGAAGATGAGCGAGGCTCACTTTTCGGGCTTGCCGTCGCAGAGCAACATCTACGGAATGACAACTTTGAACATCGGCGATGTCAACAAAGTCCTGGTATCGTGCCTACAGAGGAACGTGTTTTGCGTTGAATACACCAGGAACAAGAAGAACATGCTCACGCCGTCGTCCAGGGAAATACATTTCACTTATCTGCCGGGTAAGATCCGTTCGTAAGGCCTTCTCGCTGTTAAAGGGGCCGCGAACGACAGAACGCTGTCAAACGAGCCGGAAAAATCGGCGCCTGCTTACGGGCCTGTCCCCCCCCCCGTGTTGCGACGGCTTGACGTAAGTGAATTCAGTTTCCTCGCTAAATTTAGCGTCAAAATTTGTGTCACGTGACCTATGCACCTATTCAGTTTCCCTGCTAAATTTGGCGACAATGTGACAATTGTCATCATATTGTCAATAAGCAGCACAACTACCACTGCTTAAACGCATCACGCCGCACAATCGTCCCCCCAATTTTTTAGTACACAAAGTGCACTGCCTACAAGCACCTCTGTAGTAATGAAATCGCAGAGCATTGCATTGGCCAACCGATGTTGGCGGTTCACTTCATTTAAAGTAGATGGTGTTACTAGTAATAAAAAAATTGGTTCACGCAGTAGAAAAAAAGTTGGTAATTGTCTTTGCACGTGTCCCTTTCAAATCAGGTATAAATAGTTTTTCCTCTAATGCATATTTATCCCCTAACCTTTTTCCTTTTTCTGACAGAGGGAGCGGACGTGATTGCTATCGACGCTTTCAGCAAATCTGTGCCTGACAACCTGGACATCATCATCGGAATTGCCTTCATAAGGGTAAAAGCCCTGCCTTCTCTAAACCATGCTGTACAGAAATGCTCTGTTTACAAACAGGCAGCAATAATGTGGACACTGGGGCATGATCAGCAGCTGCTCCGACCCATCTATGAGGTCATTGCACATGCCCATGCCCAAGCAGTGTCGTAAATGGGGCATCATTCTATGTGGTGCAGTGTCGCCACTTGTTACTCGCGACTGGAGACGAAACGACGAGGAGCGGCATAATTTTACGCCTGTCTATGTCCCACGACAAACGCAGTGGCATGTGCAGCAAAATAAAACAGAAAACCCACCAAAGTAGCAGACAGTGCAATGCTTGTGTGTTGCACCATCTGCCTTTCACCTACAAGACATATTATTGCCATGGGCTTTCTGGGCATAAACCTTGGTGCATTCACCTCTGGGCTGACAGTGACCGTCGCGACATCACGAGGAGCTGTACAGTTCATCTCTTTCTCTATAGAGCATTGCTGCTAACACTACTTCAAAAGGATGCACGTCAAATCTTTCAGCCAGGAGAAAACCAGCTGCAGAGGCACTACCTCAACATCTACTCCCAGTCCGAGCCCGGGTGCGGCCTTGATCTGGACAGGATCGCACGTGAGGCAATGCTTCTCTTGTTTTAACGCGGCGTGCATTATGTGGCTGGCTCCTAGCAGTCTCCTGTAGCGCAGATTCCTGCAAGAAAGAGCATTGCACGAGTGCTGCGTCAGGCGGACAGCTGGAACTCGATTCCTCGCCAATTAAACATGGGTCGCGACCGAGCGCGAACGCGGCGCTCGTATCAAGTCTGTGTGTGACACGGGCCTTTGCTAGGCCGGTACTATGGTGCTATGGTCTTGTTGTGTGGATCGGGGGTTTCCAAGTCCCGCCCTTGGGCCATGACCGCCCCGCGAACAACCACAATCTTTCCAGTTACGCCCGGCCCGCTGCTACCAGTGGAGAAATAAACCCAAGTTAGAAAAGAAAAAAAAAAAGAAACGCCGTTGGGAGGCACATTAAAAATGCGAAGGAAGACATCAAAGAGCACGGGGACAACTGCACTGAAACGCGGGTTCTCTCGCCACACTCTTTATCGTACGTTGTCGTTGCCGGCATTAATGTTTGTAGTCCCCCGTTTCATGTCGGTGTAACTTTCTTCAAATTCCTTTGCATTCTCGTGTATATATCGTGCTTAGTGCCGTGTCTCCTAACTATTGCATGTCGTCGTCATAAGATCTATTCTCACCCCCTGTGATTGTGCAAAAGTGCCCAGAGTGCTTTATAATTAATTGATGCCTGGCAAGTTTTCTGGGTCAGAATTAATTTAATTTTGAAATGTCCTTATTAGCACCATATTGAATTAAAAATATAGTAGTATTTACTTGCATAATGAACGCACTTGCATAATGAGTGCACAACCCCATTGGGTACCAATATTTCGGACTTTTTGCGTCCCTCACGTAATGAACGCACCTCCAATCTTCGTCTCCGCTGAAGTCTCGGATTGGGTCCAACTTAGCTGGCCACCAAGCCTACCAGTCCAATTTTCTTTTGCCGCCAAGCGGTCCAGGCCAAGTAAGCCAAGCCAAGCCGCTCTCATAATGGCTGCAAGTGCGTAGCTGCGGAAGTGATCAACCGTGAAACCGAGCGACGCACACACTTGACGACATCTTGGGTCGAGGAATTGCCCAGCCCCGGACATTCTTCGCCTCTCGGATGCATTGATGTCAACAAACATGCCGTCGTCTGTGGTCTGCTTTTGGACAGTGAAATCGTGAAAGTGGTTAGGCTTAAGAACAGTCGTGTTGCTTTCTGTGCTGAGTGAGCTTTGTAGGGCACTTTCCTTTCGGCAAAAGGCATGACAAAAGCGCCCTAAAAGGTCCGCGATTTATAAACCATTGTTACTGTGGCGTGCCCCCGACCAGCCGTGGGTGCGCGCCTCCATCAGTGAAGACGTGCCACAGTACCTTGACATATCATATTGGTAACTAATATGACATTTGCACAAAGTGTGCAAACGCCGAAATTTCACCCTGCGTAATGAACGCACCCCCAAATATGTGTCAATGTTTCGGAAAAAAAAGAGTGTTCATTATGCGAGTAAATACGGTATATATATGTATATATATATTCATCCAACTTACATATTTTAAATCTTTGCTCTAGTTTAGATTTCTGTATTTCACTGCATAGTTAGGTTTAATTATTTACTATTTTCTAATTTATATATTGTCCTTTTATTTTCCAGCCCTCTAGCTAAGACGTTTGGAGACCCCCGATGTGGGTTTTGAGCAAGCGTGCTCTCGTATACAACGGGAGAGTATGCAGCAGGAGGTGGAAAAAAGAACAGCACATGCTTTGGAGGAAATGGCAGACATAAACAGCAACTCATCTGTTGCAGCTCGCAATGTGTGACCGCAAGAGATGCAAGCACTCCTCTCCCGCCAGAGTGCTAGTTTTGGCAGGGCCTTTTCAGACACGACACATGACAATGTTTGTGTCATCGAGGCACGAAATGCGTATATAGTTCATCTGTGGAACAACAAATACGTTCTGTGTTTATACCACTGCTTTTGCCACGATAGTGTGGGAAAGGGTGCATTTCTTTTTCTTTTATTGAGGTATCTAGTTTGTTTGCTGAAACAGCAATGTAACCGACTTAATAAGGCTAAAGACATACACTCAAGTAAAGATCTGTCATAGCTTGAAATGGGAAGACCGCACCTACTACCCGATGTTTTGTCTGATGACCACTTTTTTTCTTCGACAGAGGGCTGTCAGAGTTTGGAGCTGAACTTCATTCCGTATCAGCTGACCCACGCATTGTAAGTACCCAGGGGTGTGGACCAACATGGTGCTTTAGACGAGCTATCGATCTATTCTATAAAGAGACTTTGACCCAAGTCATCTACGGGAGGATGTAAGTCGTGCATAAATGGTTGAATGCCTTCTTTCCGTCTCCAGGTTGTTTCCAAATCAAATCAACCGAAAGAACGGAGAGTTTGTGTTTTTGCTCTGTGGGAGTGACTCCAGGATCCATCTATACCAGGAGGTTTGTGTGCTGCCTTAATTTTCATAGATTCACAATATCGTCGCGAATAAAAACGAGGTGTCATTGCGAAGGTGCACTTGTCAGTATCGGCGATGAACACGTTTAGCCTTAATTCTTTTTGTATAGTAGTTCTATGCTCTCTCTTTACGGCTCTGGTTCAGCTTGCAGAACCATATATAGTAGTGCACTGAGCTTACAAAAAATCGTTGCCGAAACTGCTTTGCATATTGCCGTTGAAATGTGACGGCGTTCTGTACCGGCTTGTACTGCGTGAAACTTCTCTTCTTTAAACTGCATAGGAACTGCTGTGGAAATTCTAGGAATATTATTTGTTCACGTTCATAATGGAGGTGGTGCAGCCAAAGCTCCTTCCTGCCGTTCTCACCTCCTCAGTGACGATAGTGATCCTAGCTCCCTCTGCACAAAGGGGTGGGAGGATGCCGAAATGTTATTGGCTGCACGTCAACTTCCTCTAGTTCTCATTTTTTGTTTTAAATCTCTATTTGATGCCGAGCATTTAAAATTTTTGCCGTCAGGATGTTCATCAAAGCTACACCGAAGTGCCTGTCAACATCCATTTTCCAGAGTTTGCTGATGTGCAGGACATGTGAGTGATGCCTCAATAGTACATGTTCATGGTAAAAAAAGGCTGCATTTGCACGGTGCTCCGCCGCAAACTATGTTTAAATGCGACGGAATTTCAACGTTTCTTCTATGACAGCCATATGTTCCACCAATTAAATTGAGATGGACCTGTTTCTCTTTGTCGGCCCCAGTTCGTGGTAGGATGGGCCTAGCTTGCTTCTCTGAAAAGAGGGAACAGCCAAACGCTGTTCTCTCTTTTCCGGCATCTCGTTAGCACGACAGACACACTGGACTTCCCTGGGTTGCTGCTCCTGTTCAATGATGTCTTCTTTGGTCCGCTCCTTTCTTTTGCGAGGCATTCTGAAGAAGACTAGAGCATTTCCGGCAAGCGTCTCACTCTTGTGAGTTATTGTAAAGAAGAGTGGAGCTCTTCTAGCAAGCACCTCACTTCCATCATAGAGTGGAGCCCACTGCAATCTGTGTGTATTCGCAGAGACAACTCTGTATCACGCCACCTGTAGTCCTATGACGCACGTACTGAAGCAACCTAGGACCGGTGCATGCGCGTGATAAGTAGAGGGGCCAAATCGTTATTTGTTACAGAGTAGAATTTTCCAACGGAGGCTGCTTTGCAAAGCTCCCTGTCTGCACAAGCTCTGGCACAAAGGAATGCACTTTCAAGCCGCGGACTCACGCCCGTGCCTGCCAGGACGCTGAACAGAAGAACTCTTTGAGAAGAAAGTCAGAGCTGCATAGAGCCGAATCTCGTTAATTCAAACTCACTTAATTCAAACTTGTGGATAATTCAAACGAACATGCAGGTCCCATCCTATGTGTCTCTAGTGGGGAAACTCCCGGTAGTTCAAACTTTGCTTTATTCAAACAAATTTTCACTCCCCCGAGAGTTTGAATTAACGAAATTCGACTGTATAGATAGAATTTGGTCAGTGGGAGGAGCTGGCTAGAGCCGGGGTGGAGTGGCGGCGCTGCTGTACCGCATATTCTCCATCTGATGATCCTGCGAGGTCAAAATATCTGAGATGACCTTGAAAGAGGCGTGTACCATGGCCAGGGGCAGATTCAGAGGGGGGTCCGGACGTCCTGACCCCCTCTTGAATTCTGCATCTGTAAAAATTTAGGGCGTGGAAATGGGAAGGGGGGGGTCCTTAACATATGATTTGCTGACCAACACCTGACCCGCGTCTCTGACCATGAAATACCTGCGTCCGCCCCTGACCATGGCGCAGGTATTTTTTTGTTTCTGGATGAGGTTGAACGTACATGACAGATAATTGTAAGAGATTGATGGAAATGGGGAGTTTTAAGGTGCTGAGTGCGTTTACTGAGCCAGGAAAGGTGACATTGACGTGAAAAAATTCCTGAAACATAAGGCGAAACTGCAAACGTGGGGTGTGCGTTCAAGGTTAGGGCCGAAACTTCCATGGAACCGAGTCCGCTGTTTTTACCATCCGTTCCTTCGTGGCTGCGACTGCAATCGAGGCAAAGATGGAGTGCATTCTGAACGTTGCCGTGACGGCAACGTCATGTGCGTTGCCCTTTCAGTTACGAAGGGTCGCAGATTTCAACTCTATGGCATCCTGAAACTAAGTACTCGAATACATCCTTACCCAGAACTTTTGATTGGAAAATATAAGTTAAAGGGACACTGACCCTCTCCCTCACCCTCTCCCGCGCTCGGGAGAGGGTGAGAGATAAGAAGCGCGCGCACCGGTAGCTGTGACGGCGCTGTCCAAGCGTCCTATGGTAAAGATATAAACAACCGTTTAGAGTACCGTTGGTTGAGACTAGCTGAGACGCCTAGAAAGTCTGGTGCGGTACCATTTTGAGTGTTTGTGCGTATGGCGCGTGCTTTGCTCGCCTTCCCTAAGTGACACAAACGCACGTGCTGGAGCTGCGGAGATCGTGCGCGGGGCTGTGAAAGTGTCAACAAATTTAGAATCGCCTCAAGAGTGGGCTGGCGTATCTAGAGTGTGCCGGCCACCTGACGAACGCGCATAACTCCGCACCGTTTGATGCTATTCGCATTAACGTACATAATCATTCCAAAGGATGGGTTCTGCTGATTTTTTGTTCTCACGGCCCCGTTGAGTGCGCTTCTTTCCGAGCACCGATGCACCGCAGAGAA
Organism: Ixodes ricinus; assembly: GCA_037355805.1. Classification (NCBI taxonomy): domain Eukaryota; kingdom Metazoa; phylum Arthropoda; class Arachnida; order Ixodida; family Ixodidae; genus Ixodes; species Ixodes ricinus. Next base: position 122,547 of record JAZHYW010005015.1, read on the forward strand.
GCAATACCCGTGGAGCATGCGTTCGCGAGTGTTGCTTCTCCGCAGTGCACCGGTGCTCGGAAAGCACTCAACGCGGGGCTCAAGCGAGCACCCATTAGCGGAAAACGGGGTTCACATTATGTGCTTCAAGACTAGCAATAATGACCAAGACGACATCGAGGATGAGGAACAGTTCACTGGCATCATGCTTTCTGGCCTTGAAGCACATAATGTGAACACCGAGCTGGCGGAACATGCTAGTCTTGACGACGATGTGTGTGTTTGTCGTGATGACTAATTAGAGGACATAGCACAGGAAGTAATGCCAGCACAGTGCAGCAGTGAGAGTGAAGGTTACGATGAAGAAAGGGATGACCCACTACCAACTTTCACAGCCCCAGTGGCCTTTGAGCACATCGCTCAGCTCCGAAAGTTTGTCTGCAAAGGAAGAGTCCCGTAAAGAGCTACTTCCATTGGCTAATACTGAAAATTTTGTTTTGAGGTCTCATGTGCTGACCACCACAGTCCCCAATCCAACTTTTTTGCCGGATGAATAAACTTAACGTCACAGTTTTCACCAGTGTGTTATGCCCGTAACTTGCTTGTAGTGCTAGGCCTGTGTAAAGGAAATTAGAAAAAAATCTGCTTTGTATATGTAGCTATTGTGGGGATTGTGATCCCTCAACATTCTGTCGCGTCAGCGTTTCGGCTCGCCGTGGCGGCCGCGCTGGCGTAGCGAGAGGTGGCGCTGCTTACCACCGTGAGTGGCTTCCTCCTCTCCCCCTTTGGGGCGATTTCCATTACGAACCCCCGCACAAAGGAGATCGACGTGTCGCTCCTTGATTGGCCCCTTCGCCTCCGCTGTTATCTTAAAACCAGCGGACGGCGGGATCTCTGGGTCTTCTTCCTGGGATTTCGGCGGCGGCAACAACGGGGAACCGTCCGGCGCACCGGTGAGCTTTGACCCCCGTCCTTTGTATCTTCGTGAACGACCGTTCGGCCGTGGACCACCTCCACTCCGACGGCGTTCACCAGCTTATAGCCGTTGACTTTTGTTATTTGTTTTGTATTGTAAATAAACAGAGTTTATCACCGTTACCAACGTGACTGGTGTCTCTTTGCGCTCGACGAGCAGCATGCCACGCGAGTACGAACCCGCTTCGCGGTAGAGCGTCTCGCCGCGAACGTGGTACTCCCAAAGGCAGTGGCCCTAAGGAGAACCACAAATTGGCGCCCAACAAAAGGGCTGACGACCAGAATTCCGGTACGTCTGTGTGTGGCGACTGCTGCCGAGTGACTATTCCTCGCGCAACCAGCGCTTACCGTGGCGATGCAGACCGACTTCTCGGATTTGATCACGCTGGCGACCGCGGCCGACGCATTTGCGCGGTCCCCACTTCAACGAGAAGGCGAAATGCCAACACTCCAACGAGAAGCGCCCTTCGACGCACCCCTGGAGCCGAGCGTGGCTCCGACGCCATTGCGGACGGGCGCCATCGCTCCCGGATCTTCCCTGAGCGCACCTGCTCCGCCGCCGGCACAAAGCGAAGCCTACCGGTCTCCCCACGGAGAAACCGCTGCGGCGCCTCATCACACCTTGCTCGAAAACGCGGAACGTGTGATTGAGAGTCTGACAGGTGCCTTGCGAACGACAACACTCGCACCACAGACCCAACGACCTCCGGTCCGAATTCCCGTCCCGACTTATCGGGGTTACGCAGACAGAGCGAGCGCTACGGACTTCCTTGAGGATTTACGGAAGTACCAACGCGCGATGGGAATGTCCGATCGTGAAATACTGGAGCGCATTCTGCCAATCGCGCTCGTCGACGAAGCAGCCCGCTGGTTCCGACTTGTCGGTGACCAACCCGGAACGCTCGATCAGTTCCGAGAAGCGTTCCGCCGCGAATTCCTTCCCGCCGACTACGAGAGAAGGATGCGGCGGGAGCTCGAACAGCGAACCCAGCACCCGGACGAGTCCCTGCTGGAGTTCGTACGAGCCATGCAAGAGCTCTTCGAGCTCGCCGAACCCTCAGCTCCCCATGCAGAGCGAGTGGAACGAGTCATACGCCAAAGCCACCCGACTTTCGCTGCGTATCTCCGAGGCAGCCGTTTCCGCGACCTGAACGAGCTCGCCTCCGAGGCCCGGCGCCTTCAGGGAGATATTCTCGCTGCCCGTGCGTACCGGCCTCCACCTCCAGCGTCAGCGGCCCTCGAACCGCGCTGCGCGTGGAGCGGGGACACGTCATCCCGAGCACCGAGGCGCTACGATTCCGCAAACTATGCGGAAGATCGGGGCCGAGACACGTACGAAATCTCAGATCGTGCGCTCGACCCGTACTCCTACGGTAGACGAACAAGCCGGCCGACGCCGCAGTTCAGAACCACCGACTCGCGCCCCAACGAGGCAGCGAGGCAGGAGGAAACGAGGATCCCACAATCTCAGCGAGCCGATGCACGCTACGACAGAGCCGGCGAAAACCAAAACGCACGGCGGAACCCCCGGCGAGGCGACGACAGAAGATGTTTCCGGTGCAATCGCCCCGGTCATCTCGCCCGCCAGTGCCCGGAGCGGCCGAACACGGAATCGCACCGCGCGGGAAACGAGCAAAGCCACCGGTAAACGGCCCCTGGATGGACCGACCGGTGGCTAACAACGAATCAGAGGGCCCCATGGCCACTCTTTTACCGACCGCCTACAGAATAGGCTTCCCGACCGGCACGCCGGCCCCGTTCATTTCTGTGACGATCGCCGGCAAGCCATTCAAGGCACTCCTCGACACCGGAGCAAGCGCTTCGCTGTTCGGCGACGAAGTGTTGACTCACCTCCGACAGAATTCTGTCCGACTCCGAGAATGCAACACTGCCTTTCGCCTCGCCTGCGGAACCGCCCTTTCGGCTGGTACCGCGCGGCTGGTCGCGAGATGGGAGAATCGAGTACGACGACAACGCTTCGTTCATCTCCCTGGCCTGACGGTGCCCATTATTTTGGGCAGAGACTTCCTTGCCAAAACAGGCATTGTAATCGACGTCAGCAGCGCAGGCTATCGGGAGGGCACGTTTGCACCCCTGAAACCTTTCTGCGAACCCCCGGCCGTACCGCCAACGCCACCATTGGCGCAAGCAACGAACAGCCGAGAGGAAGCAAGGGACTCCCTAAACCGGGCCATTGACCCCAATACACCGAGTCCAGCGCCGATGGCAGCGAGCGCCGCCCCCATTGGGGAAATGACGCACCCACTGCTCACGCAGTCATGCAGCGTGTCAGGGCGAGAGAAAGCCCGACTGTCGTCGTTGTTGCGCCGCTATGACGCAATGTTCACGGACCGACCGGGCTGCACAAACGAAGTGCGACATCGCATTGACACGGGCGACGAACTGCCAAGAAGGCAGAACGCGCGACCCGTAAGCTTGGCTAAACGAAAAGCCATCGACTGTGCCCTGGACGAAATGATCGACACCGGAGTTGTCCGGCGATCTAACAGCCCCTGGGCATTCCCCGTGGTGTTGGTCCCGAAGAAAGACGGCAGCTCACGTCTTTGCGTGGACTACCGCCGTCTGAACGACGTCACACGAAAGGACGCTTACCCGCTACCGAGCATCGACTCGATTCTGTCCAATTTGGGCAGTGCGCGGTACTTCACCACCCTGGACGCTAGCCGAGGCTACCTCCAGGTTCGGATGGAGCCAGGTGACGAGGCAAAAACAGCCTTCTGTTGTCACCGCGGGCTTTTCGAATTCACACGAATGCCCTTCGGTCTGTGCGGAGCGCCCATGACGTTCCAGCGACTGATCGACCGAGTACTGGGAGAAGCCAAATGGAAACACGCAATGGCCTATCTCGACGACATCGTCGTCTACTCCAACACCTTCGAAGATCACCTACGTCATCTCGAGGACGTACTCGACCGGCTAAAGGCCGCGGGAATGACCCTGAACCCCGAAAAGGCTCAAATAGCCGAAACTCGCATCGCCCTGCTCGGGTTTCAACTCGATCGCGGGCGCATTGCGCCACATCCCGACAAACTACAGGCAATCCTGGAGTTTCCTGCGCCAACCGACGTGAGCTCCCTCCGCCGCTACCTGGGAATGGTGAACTTTTATCGCCAATTCATCCCAAACTGCGCGACGCTTCAAGCACCACTGACACGCCTATTGCGAAAGTCCGTGAGTTGGAGCTGGGGTCCCGAGCAGGAAGCGGCCTTTCGCCGCACCTCCCGAGCGCTCGCAGACACAGCCGAACTCAAGCTACCCGACTTGAACAAGCCCTTTCTGATCCAAACAGATGCCAGCAATCTGGGCTTGGGCGCGGTCCTGCTCCAACAGCACGAAGGTGTACTCCGACCGGTGGCTTTTGCCAGCCGCTCGTTGACGCCAGCTGAAAGGAATTACAGCACATGCGAACAAGAGTGCTTGGCCATCGTCTTTGCACTCCGGCGTTTCGACATTTATGTCGACGGGACCACCTTCGTGATCGAAACAGATCACCAAAGCCTAATATGGCTCTCCCGACTTCGCGAACCCGCGGGTCGCTTGGCAAGATGGGCTTTGATGCTGCAAAAATACGACTACGTCGTGCGGTACAGGAAAGGCAGCACAAACGTGGTGGCGGACGCATTGTCACGAGCCCCCGTAGACTGCACACAGATTTCCGCAAAGACCCAGGCCGAGCCAACGACACTCTCAGTGCCAGGCGAAGCCGTGACTCAGTCCCAAAGGGGGCGGCCGAGTTGACCACCCCGGACGAGACGATCAACCACCTAGACGCAGTGAGCGCAGTGGGAATCGTGTTCAGCAAAGAAGAGCTTCTGAAAGCGCAGCAGAATGATCCGTTTTGTCGAAAGGTGATCGACGGACTCGCGGAAGAGTCGGACGCCGTGGAGGCGGGCGGTGCGACCGCCGGGCGCAACACTACTGGTATTGTAGTAGGCGCCGAGTGCCGGGACGTATCTGGTATTGGTGCGGGCACGGAGGATTCATATCTGCTGAGCAATGACGGGCTTTTGCTGAGGTACATACCCTCTGACAACGACTCCAACGAGGCGTTCAAGGTAGTAGTACCCCGCAGTCTGAGAAACGCAGTTTTGCGCTACTATCACGACTCGCACTTGGCCGGACACGCGAGCGGCTCCAAGACTTACTCAAAGTTATGCCGCATCGCCACCTGGCCGGGCATGAAACGGGACGTTTTCCGTTACACCCGCACGTGCCACTCCTGCCAAAGCTTCAAACCAAGAGGCGGCAAACCGCCGGGCTTAATGCAACCGATTCCGAGCCAGCAATCATGGTCTCTAGCAGCTTGCGACGTGGTCGGCCCCCTACCGAGGAGCCCGAAAGGTCACCAGTATCTGCTGGTTGTCACTGACCACTTCAGCAAATGGACGGAACTTTTTCCACTCCGTACGCTGACAGCCCGAGCCATCACGGAGAAGCTCATGGAGGTTTTCACCCGTTTTGGATTCCCCGAAGCTCTTTTGACAGATCGAGCGAGCTACTTCGTCGGGAAGGTATTCGTGGACGCGTGCAATGCCCTTGGCATAAAGCACAAAACAACCACACCGTACCACCCGCAGTCGAACATCACGGAGCGATGTAACAGAAACATCAAACCAATGCTTGCCGCCTTCGCGGAAAGGCACCGTGACTGGGACGCATATATCCCCGAGATCGGGTTCGCACTTCGGACCACTCTCAACCGTTCGACGGGCTTCACCCCCGCGTTCCTCACATTCGGGAGAGAGCTTCCGAACCCCATGGACCGTGTCCTAGGGGCGAGCGCCGGGGTGGACAACGCGCAGCCGACGCCGACGCAAACGGACCACGCGCGCCAGCTACAAACTCGGATGACGGAAGCCTTCTCAGAGGCACGTCGCAATCTCGGGGTAGCACGAGCTAAACAAAAAGCTCAGTACGACCGCTCGCACCGAGACCTCCGCTACAAAGTGGGCGATCTCGTCCTCAGGCGGAACCATGTTCTGAGTGATGCCAGCAAAGGCTTCTCGGCCGCTTTGGCCCCGAAGTGGTGTGGCCCGTATCGAGTGCAGGGAATTCTTTCCCCACTCGTGTACAAGCTGACAAACTTGCAATCAAGAAAAGTCGGTGGGCCGGTACATGTGTGCGATCTGAAACCCTACCATGAGAGGGAAAACGGGGCCAACGAGCAAACTCAGCCCCCGCAAAGACATGCACACGCAACGCGAGATAACGCCGACGACGAACAACAGGCGTCTCGCTACAATCTGCGTAGACGGAGGAACTATTATCCGAAGTTTTCGTAGAGGCAGCCCCAGTATGTGGCGAAATGTCACATTAAGGGAAGTGCAAAACACAATGCATCTGCTGCCTTCGCGAACGCGCCAGACACCATTGTTACTGGCAAGCAGCGACCTAAGTAGGTCACCTCAACGTTCGCTCCCCGATCAACCCGTAGGGGAATCCCCCTAACAACGGCTTCCGAGGGAAAGGGTAGGCGTAACGGACATTGGTCAGTTATCGCCACCTACGCTCACGTGGGCCACACGTCACCGTAGAGCGCGGTGCGAGCGTCGTCACAAGCGGTCGGAGACCAACTGGTCATTCTACCGCAGTACGTCTCGCACCTACGAAGAGGACGGACCTCCAGCCTTTGCTTCGCGCCGTTCGGGAGCTGCTGTCTCCTGGCTACGGCAGTTCAGCGGCGTTCATGGACCACGACTGCGCGGGACTCGTCAGGCGGCCCCGCTACCCCAGCCAGCCGCGGGCCAAACCAGCAACCCGTCGTTTTCGGGGGCCGATGGGATCGACATCCGGCCAGGGACTGCCCGCTCGTCATCTTCGGGACCCGCGCCGCGGTCGGAAAGCTTGCCGACCAGGGACCAGCTGTTCCCGTTCGTCCCGTGGACAAGTCCCTGCGGCTGTGGGACCTGCGCTCTCCCAACTGCCAGGGGGTGATGCACCTGACGGTACGTCCCGTGGGCAACTTCGACCTGGAGGGCCTCATTTTCGCCGTGCGGCTCTACTCGGCGCCGGTCGAGCTCTACGACCTGCGCGCCTTCGACAAGGGCCCCTCCAACACGTTCCAGCTGCCCCAGAACAAGGAGTGCGACTGGACGGGGCTCAAGTTCAGCCCCGACGGGAAGAGCATCGTTCTCGACCAACGGGGCGGTCACCCACCTCATCGACGCCTTCCAAGGCGGTGCCCCTGGAGGCCTCCTTCCCCCTAACTCACAGTTCGTCTTGAGCGGGTCGACGGACGGCCGTGTGGAGCACGGCGGAGGGCGTGGGGGGTTCTACCGACGGCAGTGCTCAACTGCGACCACACGGACCCTGTTCGCTGCGTCCACTTCAACCCCCAAGTACAGGATGCTCGTGGCGGCCTGCTGGACGATCTGGGCGACAACGCGGCCGTAAGAGACTGGGGGGGTTGTCCCGGGCATTGTGGCCATTGGCGGCCTTTTTATTTTTTTTATTTATTTTAGTTAGATGTTGTGTGTTTGTTTGTGTCGGTCTACCCGTTTGCGGGTGACTATTGGCTAAGGAGGGGGAGTGTGGGGATTGTGATCCCTCAACATTCTGTCGCGTCAGCGTTTCGGCTCGCCGTGGCGGCCGCGCTGGCGTAGCGAGAGGTGGCGCTGCTTACCACCGTGAGTGGCTTCCTCCTCTCCCCCTTTGGGGCGATTTCCATTACGAACCCCCGCACAAAGGAGATCGACGTGTCGCTCCTTGATTGGCCCCTTCGCCTCCGCTGTTATCTTAAAACCAGCGGACGGCGGGATCTCTGGGTCTTCTTCCTGGGATTTCGGCGGCGGCAACAACGGGGAACCGTCCGGCGCACCGGTGAGCTTTGACCCCCGTCCTTTGTATCTTCGTGAACGACCGTTCGGCCGTGGACCACCTCCACTCCGACGGCGTTCACCAGCTTATAGCCGTTGACTTTTGTTATTTGTTTTGTATTGTAAATAAACAGAGTTTATCACCGTTACCAACGTGACTGGTGTCTCTTTGCGCTCGACGAGCAGCATGCCACGCGAGTACGAACCCGCTTCGCGGTAGAGCGTCTCGCCGCGAACGTGGTACTCCCAAAGGCAGTGGCCCTAAGGAGAACCACAATATCCATGTAACAAATCATAGCGTTGTCTAGTATCATATTTAGATGAATTTCTGATAATTCAAACTTCTGATAATTCAAACTAAAATCTGTGACTTCCCGGAGTTTGAATTAATGAGGGTCTACTTATTATGGTGTCAGAAGACTACCCAATCAATATTTTGCTGCAGCATCACATATATTTTTATTAAAGTAAAAAAACGCAACTGCTCGAAACCAAAACTGGACTGGGTAGGAAGAAGGAATATAGGAGGAGGAGAAAGTTACCAAAAGTCACTAGACTGCGCTACTTTTTTTTTTTTCAATCATCGTATTTGCAGTTTTAAGAAGCCACAGAAAATGGGTTTCATATTTTTTTGTCTGTTTTTAGTATTGAGCGTCTGCTTTTGATGACTCACGACTTTGATTTTCTTTGGTGGTTGTGTCTAAACCATAGCAAAACGGCACATAACCACGGAGAAGAGAGTGAGCGCGACTCAAACCGGCCAGTTCTCGATCGGCGGTTTCCGGGCGGAAAGAAAATGAATTTCGAGCCGCAAATTGTGTTCTGGGTAGTTGGGCTCTCATATGTTATGTACAAATTTAAAACCTTGGCGAGCATAAATACCCTGTCAGTGTCCCTTTAAGCTCATTGCCTCCATTAGGAGAATATTCGTGGCTCGTGGTTGATCGCAAGTGCTGTCTAGTAATGCGCTCCAGGTCATTGAAACAATTTGGGAACATGACATGCCCTTATTCTTACCAATTAATGACCGAACTCTCTACATATACGGCTCTGGATGAGAAATAGTGCAAAGCAAGCTACTCAAAAAGACACGATGCGCAAACAGCACTGGAGGGCTCGTACCTCTGGCTTTTATGTATGAAATTTTAGTGACATTGTTTATGCCCTATTTGTTTTTACGCCCATCTTCATTTCCAGTGTTCTCATGATGTCTCTGAAGTACGTCGAAAACGAGACTAGCCGCCTGTCGGCCATTGGCTGCGAGAGCGGCCTCGTCCAAGTCTCTGTAACGACATTGAATGGAAACGGTCAGTACGCCCTCTCAGCCATGTGCTTGTCTTAAATTGGATAATATTGATTGGTTGTGGCACTTTTTACTTCACTCGTTTTACTTCTTGCTAGGGGTGTGCAATCATGAAAAGTTTCATTGAGGATCCAATATAAATATAAATATACTGCGAATCAAATTTTTATTTTTTCGAATACAAATATTTAAAGTATAATGTGAATTGAGTGTGGATACCTTTAAGAAATCGTAACTGGAAATCTTTTCTAGAAAGGATATGTATCAAAAGAAACAGTTTTATTGCACAAAGGACATTTCGCATACTTGTATTCAGAAAACAAAAAAAAAGGCCCCGACGTGTTGGGTGAAATGCGCAAGACGACGAGCAAATGAATGACTACCTTAATTATTTCGGTATTAGTCCTAGGTTTATTTTTCTGGCACTCTCCTTTAAAAATCTTGGGTTGGACTCTAAAAACAACCAAAGAAGGCCGATCTAAAACCGTCAGCAAAATCTCCGAAACCATGGAGCTAACCGGGACGCTTTGACACGTCGGCCGTCTCTCGTAGCACGCCGGCGCAGTGCGAGGAAGCTCGATGCCAGAGCACCGGTGTGAAGCAGTGAAGCTTGACGCGAGAAATCGGAGGACTCCAAAGACGTTCGTAATTTCCGAATGTTCCAAAAACTTTGTACCGTGATTAGCATTTGCTATTTAATTCAGTTTGCAGCACGCTTTCTCCAGGTAGATATTTGAGATATTAAATATTGGAAAATTACGAATATAGTGTCCTCAAAATTCTCCCGTTTCTCATGTTAGCTTCGCTGTTTCGTAGTAGAGCTGCGGTGCTTCGAACACGACTCTGTCTGGTGTGTTTAGCGTTTTAGTCCACCCATGCATCAGATGTGGTCCCAAAGTGGCAACAAATGACATTGTCATGGCAATGTCCATGACTTAGGGCGTGGACATTGTCCACGCCCCAAGTCATGGCGGGGACCTTAGCCTTCCCGCCGAATAATTCCTGGCTATGCCACTGGAGCTCGCGTTGGAGGCAGGACTGCCGAAATGTCTCCCCGCCGTTCCGTTCTCGCTTTCGTTGACAACCACAGTAGAGATAATCGAGCCAAATAACTGTTTCGTGGTCCCCTAACGAAAGAAATCCAGGTGGTGTCGTCTTGGAAGGTGGACCTCGACTCTCCCGTCTCCGCGGTGCAGTTTTTTGAGGACGCTGTTTTCCTGCCGATCCCCGAGTTTCTCGAAAACGGTGAGCCACCGTGCGGTGCCGGCGTGTGGTGTGCGACTTCGCAAGGTGGGATCTGCATACGGGTCGCTGCAATGCGGTGTGCGCAGACGCACCGCTTGTGCGCTCGACACGACGGTAACCGATTTGCACATTTACGTTTGAGTGTGGCCGGGTGCGTTGTACCCACTTGTAGCGGTTCACGATGAGAGGACACGATGGTGCCATTTACCAGGAGCTTTGGAACGCTTTCGATCCATGTATAATCCGACGTCTGACCACACTGAAACCTGTCATTTCCCTTTTGGAGAAGACGAGATGCATCGGCAAAACCTCCCAACTACCCCCTCGCCCTAAAAAGGCCATGCCATAGTGTAACCACCCCCGCTTAGCTGGCTTCGAGAAACGTTCATCCGCATGTCCATATTTTCTTTTTATTTTACGCATCATACTCTTGCCGCGAGTTCGAGATACTTCTGACAATGCTAAAAATGATCATTCCTCGTAGGTAGTGCGTAGATAAGATCTTGCAAATACTGCAAAAATCATCCGAAAAAATTTACATAGTGTTTTTTCTCACAAATATAAACTATGCTTTGCTGGGCACTCGTTCGCGGCACGGATGTAGCACCAGCAGTCCGAATCAGATGCCAAAGTTTCAGAACAAACCATTACTTTGCTTGAAAGTTACGTTAGTTTCTGAAATTTTCAATGGGAAAGTGGCGGCCAACGGACCTCTTGAATACGCGGAGCGGAATGGCCCCAATTACCGAGAATAGGCAAAAACATGCCCCATTTCTCCTGTTGAAATTTTTGGAAAATCACTTTTATAACTTTTAAATGAGATAACGGTTAGTTCTGAAACTTTGTCACCTGTTTCAAACCTCTAGTGTTACATTTGGGCGGAGAATGAGTATACGGCAGATGCATAGTTTACTTATGCAATGAAAAATACTGTACTTTTAACGTGCCTGGTTGCACTCAAACGGAGATATGTGAACCAAACTTTAGACTAAACATCAACGCAACAAAGACAGCTACCCTCTCGACACTCTTACAAGAAGGATGTGCTTTCGATTTCAGCCTTAAGGTCACTGTACAGTTAGAATGTCCGTCTTAATTTTGAAACAAGCATAGTTATTGCATTAGTTACCTTTTATTCATTGGATCTAATACTAGCTTGTTTACTTTTATTACCGTTGATTGGACAGCCATGCATGCAAGTGCATTTTTAGTGGAGGATAGCGAAAATCAAGTCAAAAAGTGTTTTTATTTCCAGACAAGTTGTTTGTTCGTGAAACATTTATGAAGACATTTATTCGGGCAGGGGTTCCAAAGTTTGAAATTGAAACGCGATTATCGACGCTTTATTTTTGCCCAGCTGGCATCAAGAAAATTCAAGACGATTCCACCGAAAGCTTCAGAACTCATCTTTTGGTTGGGACCACTCTGGGAACGTCATTCATTTACCGGTAAGCGGGGTTCCTAATTTCGTCAGTTTGCGATTCGTGGATGTTTACGTTAGTGGATAAAGAATGTTCTTCCCGAAAGAAAGCCATCCTTTTAGAATTTCCTTAAGGAAGCATATACACTTCCTACACTCTCCTCCAGAAAAGAAAAAGTAATTTGTAGAAAGATATATAGATTGCCGCGAGCGCAGCTGACTAAGTAGGCAGCGCGCTCGTGGCCTAACGGTTATCGCGCGTGCCTTCCACGCAGAAAGCTCAGGGTTCGATCCCTGGGAGCGCCGCGTCTTTTATTTATTCTTCCAATTTAGATTTCTGGTAATTTCGAGAACCGTGTTGCTCGTTCTAGGTTAGAATGTTCTGCACGCCGAATGTTCCAGGCCGAATGTTCCAGAAGCCCACGCGTGCACAAAAGGGGCTCCGCGTAACCATCCGGACTCAGTTTCGCCCCAGCGTTCGATTCTGCTCTTTCGCCGATTTCGACGCCCGCGACGCTCTGCTGTTATCTACTGTTTCCTTTTTATTTTTGGGCACAAGTTCGCCCCCATTAAACGTTTCAGTTTTCCAGTTATTCTTTTGTTTCCTCGCCTGTCCATTCGTGACAATATATGTACACTCCTTTACAGAAATATCTAATCCTTGCAATTGTTTTTATACAATATTTTTATGCCTTAAGTTTTGTGTGGGCCAAAAGAAGATATGCCAACCAGTTTTTTTTTTAATCATTCATAATGCAGTGGCTTGCATGAACAAACAAGCCTTTATTTTGGCAGCACAATATAAGCACTATGTATATGGCACTATCACTATCGTACCCACCTTACATGTCAAACTTTAGAAATGTCTACCAAAATCAGTGATCTCTATGATGATAGAAATCGGTGACTAATGTACAGTTTCTTTTTTTTTGGGGGGGGGGAGAGGCGACTTCAGCTCGTTTAACTTAATTAACTGCCATCATCATCACAATAATAAATGATGATGATGATAATGATTATATACCCACCCTGTCAGCCTAATCTGGAATGAAAATTGGAATTGACAATTGGCACCCAGCGCCCGTGTCTTGCACATGCCAGTTTATTTTAGACATTTTATTTATTTCTCTTGCCGCGTCTTGCATTCTACAGAAAGACACGCATTTCCCCAGGAAGTTGTGTCTTGCGTGTAAACGGCTTTCTGAAGGTCAAAAGGTATGCGTGTCCATAGGCGCTTTGGTCATGCTTCGAGTGACCATTACACACTGCCTTTCCCGTGCCTCACCGAGACGGCGAGCCGCTGAAGCCGATGACGACGAACATGTGCAGGGCGTACTTTGGTAATGACACTTCGGCTTTTGAAGACACTAATATTTTGTACGAGCACGGCAATCGAATGAAGCGAGCAGGACAAAAAGCGAAGGGGAGTTACGGCTCTCACAGCTGCCCAATAATGACTTTACTCAAACAGATATCCTCGAAGATGCTTTCGAGATCAACAGACGAATACTGATGGGCGTCCTTCATCATCTCCTCAGAGACATTCTTTCGAGAGGTTTCGACGCATACGCCACGCTCCCGTGCAGCGACCAGTTCGACTCCGTCACCTGTGGATGCATCGCAGACATCGACATGGACGGGGAGAACGAGGTTATCCTTGGCACTTACGGCCAGGTACGTCCTGTATTGCATTTTCAACTTCGGCGAGAAAGAATTCTGCAGTTGAGACATTCGTCTGAAGGGACCACGAAATGAGTTTTGATTCTTTATGCTCATCAATCTCGTTTTGTGCACCAAAGTAGTACTTGTAGGGCATACCTGTTCTCAAGAAAAATGCCACAATTAGGAGCATTGTGTTGAAGAAAAGGAACTAAAAGATTACGGGCTCATGGGGGTATCTTGGCCGCCACAAATCCGTTGGGACATCGTACTGATATATTTTTACAAATGTTTAGGCTGGCAGCAGATGACGAAAACATGTTCGTTTGATACAATGAAAATATTTTCTAAAGGCTGGGCCATGCATGCGAAGCCTGGCGCACCACTATCATCGTTGGCTTCTTCGTCGTTGTATCTTTGTAGCTATAGCAAAGAGGAGCTGTAATGCAGTTCCCTCAATACTGCGGTAGCAGCTTTGCATGTCATCTTTTGCTTTGGTGAACGAGAGACGTGTCGTAGAGGTACAGAAACAAGCAATTTTGTTTGGCAGAAGAGAATGATGCTGCTCTACTGCATCATTAAAGGAGCCATGAAATGGTAGCTGGAGGTCACAACCAGATGACCCTTCTTCCTCTTTCAGAAACAAACATAAGGTAATCTCTCCCAGATGAATGATTAATTCAGCCAGGCTTCCACAAAATGGAAAGACAAAGGTACTTCATGAAGCCAAATTAACAAGGTCCACTCTACTACTATGTCGTTCACTATGACATTGTCATGGTACTTTTTTATGAGACTTGAATGGCTATTGGCTACAGGGGTAGAGCTTCTTTCTTTCCATCTTATGGTCGACTTCTTTGAAGCACCTCCTCCATCGTCCCAACTTTCCGGGGCCTTGGTGAATGGATAACCCATCCTGAAGTGATTATCCCATTCCCGCTGGTTTCCGAAGGAGCAATTAATTAGACTGTTTCCTTGTAACACATCTTCCACATTTTTGAAAAGCCGGAGACGACGGACGAAAAAGGGGACAACACACAAGACATCTCAACATTGAGACGTCTTGTGTTGTGCCCTTCTTGTCCGTTGTCTCGGTTTTTCAGAAATGTGTAAGATCAACCAGCTCGCCTGCCTACTCATTCTATCTTCAAAACATATTTTTTTTACAAATGAAATGATTAAATTACAAACACACACTACAGTTGTGAGGAACGTCACAGGCCCGTGAAAACCTCTTGACATCTCCTGTTCGTTGCTGGCATCGCCCGATCGTCAGCGTCATCTTTCGCGCCTTGTTTGATGCAGGAAGTACTCGTGTACAAGTTGGAGCGCTTTCCGTCGGGCAAGGAAGCTTACGCCCTCTTGTGGCAGCAGACGGTGTCGCACCCCATCCTCTCGCTGCGCTACCTGGACATCATGGGAGACGGTGCCTGCGAGCTTCTGGTCCTTTCCACCAAGGGGCTTCACATACTGCAGGTGGGCTACTATCATCTGTTACAGGTTAAGAAAAGCGGGTCAAGCTCCTCCCACAAAGCCCTCCACTTTAACAGAGCAAACAATGGCGGAGGAAACTACCAATCAGAGAGCTTTGTGGTGGGGGGCTTGACCCCCTTTCTTAACCTGCAACAGGCTATGCTATTAATGCAGAGTTGCATTTTAATGGAAGCCAACTGAGATTTTATGTTCGTCCGTGGTGTGTGGCACGTCACAACTCGTAGTGCAAAGTCATGTCGTCACAAGACACCGCTTTACCCACAGTATTATTGGGCGTAGCTGAAAGGGAAGCTGAAGCGGTTTTGAATTAGATTAAAAATGCTAGATTCTTTTTAATCCGACTTCAAAGCATCACGAATATCACGAAAAGTAGGCTATTTCATGCCCGCATTTGCCTAAAAAGATGCCTTTGAAGTTGCGTCGAAACCACGCCTTTCAGCAGGAGAGGGGAGTAAAAGGAGAAGGGATGAAGTGACGTCACGAAAGGACTTCGCGCGTGCTCCTTGGCGCGCAGAGCCAGCGTCGTGCGTCATCGATACTTGCTGTGACTCTTTGTAGCCGAACTGGTTGGTGATTTAAGCTTCTGAAAGATGAAATACACAAAAGAGAGAGAAAAGAGGACAAACACACTGTCGGACTAGCAACCATTTACTGAAGATAAACGTTTTCTTCCACACCCATTAGTTGCATATCTCAGAAGTAGTAATGGGTGTGGAAGAAAAGGTATATCCTCAGTAAATGGTTGCTATACTTGGGAACTTTTGCCAATGAAGCCAAAACTAGGATACCTGTGCGCTCGCGTACGTTGCGCGCCGACCACAGATGGGCTTGCGCTGAGCTTCACTTCTTCGGAAATGCCAGAGAGTTGTCCGCGAGTACAGTCCAGCAGTGTGTTTGTTCCGAGCATCTTTCTACAAAAGAGGCAGGCACCTCGGCGAATCCGAGGAGCTTACCCGAAGCAGAGACAAAGCGAAATAAAGATTGCCAGTTGATCGTTCTGTGAAAGATGCAATTAGGATTGCGCCTGGTCGTTTTATTGCATCACGGTTCTACCAACCAATGACACTGGGCGGCGGCTACAAGTGGCTGCAGGTTTTTCAATATTTTTTTCAGATTTAGTGTTGTTTCGAGAACAAATGATTGCAATATTTAAATTCTCCAGGAAAAACTACATATGAAAGAACCATTAACTCCTTTTTTTGTTTTTTTACCCGTTTCTAGCTCACCCTCTCCCGCGCTCGGGAGAGGGTGATGTGCGGCCGTGCTCAGCCTCACGAGAGCGGAATGAGCCCTCGTGCATGGAACGCACACGCACCGGTAGCTGTGACAGCGCTGTAAAGCGCGTCCTATGGTAAAGATATAAACAACCGTTTAGAGTACCGTTGGTTGAGACTAGCTGAGACGCCAGAAAGTCTGGTCGGTACCATTTTGAGTGTTTGTGCGTATGGCGCGTGCTTTGCTCGCCTTCCTAAGTGACACAAACGCACGTGCTGGGCTGCGGAGATCGTGCGCAGGGCTGTGAAAGTGTCAACAAATTTAGAATCGCCTCAAGAGTGGGCTGGCGTATCTAGAGTGTGCCGGCCACCTGACGAACGCGCATAACTCCGCACCGCTTGATGCTATTCGCATTAACGTAGATAATCATTCCCAAAGGATGGGTTCTGCTGACTTTTTTCTTTTACTTTTAGATGTATTTGCAGGATATCCAATAAGGGATCTAAATATGTTCAATATGGCATTGGGGCTTTTGTTAGATACCTTTTATGCTTCCTGCAATAAATAATTTCGAAACCAGAAAAGTGTTTTAAAAGAAACCTATAAATCATCCCAGAGCTTGAATTTATACCTTATTGCATTCAACAGACCTTTTAGTCGGCGTGTGTAGGTTTTGGCCGAATATTTTCTAATCTAATGTCGAATTTTCTCCAAGCTTTTTACTACCGTGCACCATGCTTAAAGGGACAATGAAGACGATTTTAATAACTTTTTTAAATGGTCTTTTTAGGCTTCTTGGGAACCTAGCACGCTGCCCAATTTTTTGTTGACATTTGTGACACGTATTTCTGTCCCTATAAAGAACTGAAGTAACCGAAACTGAACTATCTCCATTCTCATTTTTGGGCCTCTGAAAACGGAGATGACGTAGGGAGTGACGTCAAGTGTGAATAGTCGGTATCGGTAACATTTAGGAGATCGAGACTCTGGTTACCTATGGCGAGATATAGCACCGCGGTGGCGCGGTCGTTCGCCGGATCTGTCAAGATGGACGACAATGCCGCTCTCGCGAGCGAGGTTCAGGCTACTTCGTACTCAGTGCCTAACCTAACCTAACCTAACACCAACGGAACGGGAGTATGTGTGTAGCGGCCTCCGTCATGCGACGGTGACCGCCCAGCCGGCAACGAGTGGCGAGCAACATTTGGCGCGGCCGAGACGAGAGCGGCGCGTTGCCGAAAGACAGGGATGCGGGGGAGATGCCGAGGGGAAAGCGGTAGCTACGCGTGCGGGAACCGGTTCCTCCGCAGGGACGCTCCTTAAGAAGGAGAAAATAAACAGCACAATTTTTACTTTTCACCAGAGTCGGACGTCCTCTCTTTTCATCGTCAAAGAACTCGAACAGCAACCCACATGTGAAAACTAGTGTCGCCCGAACGATTACTGGTCTTCAGTCGACCGTTTGAACAACCATCTACAGCGCACAAATATGGCAGGGCTACCACTTTGCAGAATCCTTCGAAGTACCGTGTTCCTAAGTAAACACGTACACCGACATCTGAAACCAAAACCAAACGCCTCCAGCGTGTCCCGTGCTGTGTTCTTTTTTTATTTATTTTGTTTGCCCGTAGTTGCTCGCTGCCCGTTTCACGTCTCCGCGTAGCAAAGAGAAAATAGTTATTGTATTTGATTTATGGCTTAGTAATAACTTCCCGTCCGATTTATACTTTTCATGGTTATTCAAGCGGAAATTGGAACAGCATTCACAAAAATCGCGAACCAAAACGTGACCGAGGGCACGTCTCTTGTTTCTACGAATCGCCGACGCGTCTTTTGTGACGTCGCGCTCTGGCCTCGCGAACTCCGCTCTCCTGTCTACTCCCGCAACTCTCGGGGTGTCGCTGCAAATGATCCTAGTACGTTGGCTGAAATTTTGGCTGAAATTCGGGCAACGTTGCCAGAGACGTGCCTGGAACCCAGTTCAATCGTCAAAAAAATATCCAAAATTGCCTTCATTGTCTCTTTACTGACCTCACCGTTACGCTGAAGCCGACGGCGCTCAAGCCGGAAATGGGCACCTAAGAGCTGCGCTCGAAAAGTTGATCTTGAAGAATGACATAATTATATCCACCAATCTGTCCCACTTTTTGGTATAAATTCCATTTTAGTCAATCTATCGTTTGATAATGGCAATACAGTGAAGGCTCGTTATGCACTTTTCCTGACTAAAATTTAATAAGGAATGCGGCTATGAAATATTTTGTCACTGTACGGATGTCTTTTTATAAAAAATGTTGACATTTTGTCAAAGACACAGAAGACCAAAATTTGACCAATTTTGCAGAAGGGAAAGTTTTAGAAACAAATGATTTTTTTACAAATATCTTTTCATATGCATTCTGCTACATATCTAGCGAATAAAAATCTTGAATATTATGGTAGTTTTCCGACGATAGATTAACTAACAATGTAGGTGTGTTGCTGATAAAAGCTCGTCTAACTTCCTTCCCATTTAACCGACAGACGTGAAATTTTATTATACACCCTCATGCACGACCACCAGCCTACCCTGTAAATTTCATTAATTTTAAGCCAAGGGTTCAAAAGTTGACCCTCCCAGGGGCGTGCCCCTTAACATACAGAAGTAGATAAGACAACCATAATGACAATGTGAACTCGACAATCGTGATGACATTGTGTTGCTTGCTTGCAGCATGACCTGCAGGAAACTGCTCAAATCTGCGTCGACAGAATAAACAGGATACTGGAGCTGATGACCAACAAGCTCCAGGCGGATACTGAAGAAGAACAGCACCCAGATCCCCCAGTTTAAAAAATGTAAGTTTAATGTCGTGCAAAACTATGTTACAAGATGTCAAAACGAAAAATAAAAGAAAATCCTTCGGTAAGAAGGGAAAGTGCCAAGTGTCATTCACTTGAGGCGATAGAGCATCTTTCGCTGCATCCGATGTTGGATCTCGCCCCGTCGGATCATGTAGTGGAGCACCTTGTGAATGGCACGTTCCGGATATTTCTGGTGGTAAAAAAAAACAATAAAGGATGCATATTCGGCAGGTATTTTGCCTCCAATGTACACAACACCACACTGTTAGCGCATACAAGCAATTGCTTTTCTTTTTTTCTTTTAGAGCCAAAAGGTTGTTATCAAACTACCTACGATGTGGTGAGAAGCACTCATTTGCTGCGCAAACTTCAACCTTAAAACTTGGTGCGCGCTACTAGCCCTTTGATATAAAATGCAAAAATGTGCCGACATATGTTGCATATGCGCTAATCTTGTCACAAAATATGTCTGTGTGTATATACAGGGTGTTTCAGAGAACTCAGGCCAAATCGCTCCTGTGAAAACTACTTATCGCAACGAAAAAACGCTCGTGTCGTTTTGGTCCTGGGCCAGGGGCCCATTTAGGAAAATTATTAAAGTCCGCGATAATTAACATGTTAATTATTTTTGCGTAATTAACTTTTTAATATTGTGTTTAAGGGCATGGTTTCAATTAGAAATTTGCTCAGCATCGTCGAAAAACAGTAAATCAACAAATTTCAGAACGATAGAAGGCACGCGCATCATTTTACGGCTTTCTGAAAAACCGCACAAATTCGACGGGTTTTAAGTTTCGCTTTGCTATCGGAGCGCATCTCGGCCCCGGCGGCACCGCGCCCCGTGGAGAGATAGTGCAACCAGCCTCTGCTGCGCCGTCATCGCGCGACGCAGCAGAGGCTGGTTGCACTATCTCTCCACGGGGCGCGGTGCCGCCGGGGCCGAGATGCGCTCCGATAGCAAACCGAAACTTAAAACCCGTCGAATTTGTTCGATTTTTCAGAAAGCCGTAAAATACTTCCCGTGCCTTCTATCGTTCTGCAATTTGTTGATTTAGTGTTTTTCGACGATGCTGAGCAATTTTCTAATTGAAACCATGCCCTTAAACACAATATTAAAAAGTTAATTACGCAAAAATAATTAACATGTTAATAATCCTGGACTTTAATAATTTTCCTGAATGGGCCCCTGGCCCAGGACTAAAACGACACAAGCCTTTTTTCGTTGCGATAAGTAGTTTTTGCAGGAGCGATTTGGCCTGAGTTCTCTGAAACACAATGTATATATATATGTATATATATATACATACATTGTACTCAAGTAGCGCTGCCAACCCAAGCCAATCCATGTGCAGCCAACATAGATATCAAAATGGCCGCTTCTCGGTGGTGTTTCCCGCTGATCGCTCGTGACTGATTTTGTCAGAAAAATCAAACTTTCGGACTTCAAGCTGTCTGAAACATTGGTCGTGAATATGTATTATTTCTATCGGGTAGGTCACGGTCCCTCCTTTAGGTCCAAATTATCGGCGTGTCAAAAATCGGTCAGCGACTGTAGTACCTATAGAGATGAAAGAGTCGCCAATTTTTCTTTCGGTATACTTTAATTCTTATTATTAGACCAATCTCGTCTGTTCTCATTAGGTCGTTGCCCACGTATACGACACCAACAAGCGACGTGGAAAACCCGCATCACTATGCACTATGGCCTTGTTATGTAAAAAGTACTGCCCAGAGCCGCTCTCTGCAGAAAGGAGGAGAGTTTCCCTCTTTTTGGACAGAAAGGAGTAATTGAGGCGTCGTTGCCCCCTTTCCGATTGTTCGTTCAGCTTCAACTGATCCCTTGGGTAGCGTACGAAAAGAAAACAAATCCCAGTTCCTCGCTGTGTTCTACACATAAACTTAAAGGGACCATGAAATGATTCTTCAACTTCTTCCTCAACTCAAAGCAAAACAAGAAATCATGCTTGAGCACAGGATGCGGTGACTCGAAGCTTCCACTGTGCTTTTCAAGCACCCCATGGAACTTCTCATTCTCAACTTCAAGTGATGATAGGCACCGTCACGGCACTCACTGGCCACGAACGCGAATCAAAATATTCGTCGACGGATTGATTGTGGATAAGCGCATACGTCCGAGTGACGCGGTCCTCGTGTGCAATGCGTGAGCTTGGTTCAGTTGACGATGTTTGGGCAGTGCGGATGCATCACAGTGAAAAGGTGGAAAGCTCTCGAAGGAAAGCGAGTAAGAAATGGTCCGCCATATTTTAACGTTTTCGCACCGAAAAGCAGGCTTTTGGCTTTCTACCCTCATGTACTAGTTCTCTTTTACAAGCCAAAAACAAAAAAAGAGGTACAAAGAAAAGGGGAAATGTACGGAAATGTTCTAAGGCTACCGGCTACCCGATAGACGAAGCCATCATGTTCTCTCGTCTTAAGGGGCACTAAAGTGTGTTTTAAGATCCTCGTTTTATGGTCATAACTCAATCTACAAGCTCTAAGCATCCTAAAAAAAAACACGAAATTACGTTCATTCGCGGTCGCCTTTTGTTTTAAAAAAGCGATCGAAGATCCCGACACTTGCCGTCAGTGCAGAACGACAGACGGTGCTACCGAACCTTGTCGAATACAGTCTAACGACGGACGGCGCTTGTCAACCACTGGGGAGCGATGGGCTCCCGCGTGGGTGAGCAGCCGATCGGTGCCACTCGTCCATGCGGAAACCCATCGCTCAGCGAGTGGCCGACGAACGCCACCCAGAAAAAGAAATTTCTGCATAAAAAGTTGATTTTGAAAAATATCATATTTACATCCATCAACATCTAGAAAGTATTGCCAGAAAGTTTCATTAGTTTACACTGCATAGTTAATTTTTTATAAATTATTTTCGGTCCATCAATGCTAAAGAAAAGGTAGGGGTTGGAGCACCTTGAATGCACTTTTCTCCATTCCATTTTTTGGCATAAATTCCTCTTTAGGAAAACTATTGGTTGTTAAAGGGATGCTGAACCGAGTATCTGAAGTTGCCGAAATAAGCCCCCGGACAAGCTTCCCGGGACCGCACTATACCTCAAAATGCTATTCATGTAAAGGGATGGAGATCGGATTATTATATTTCTTGGAATGACGACCGCCGATTGAGCCAGAAGCGCCAGAAGCCTCCGACGCGCGCGAGGCCCTCCGGGATTACTCGCAACGGAACTGACGACAGCAAACCGCAACGGAACTGACGTCAACAAGTCGAAGCTGCCGACGCGCCACAGCGTGGAAAAAGTAGCGTTTTGAATAATAGTAGACGGATGCCCGTCCGCGTTGGAAAGTTTGCCAACTAATCCAGCCAAGTTAGCTGCGCACTACCTGCCAGTCACCCGGCCACCCCCAGTCCACTTCTGCACCTGCTTCGTAGCGACGGGCGGCGACTTTGGTCTGTGGGTTTTCTCAGAGTTCGGCGATTTCTTTCCTGTCCCGATAGTTTGGCCATGACGACGTCTGACAGCAGCGTTCGCACGTTGCATTTCCGTTTCGACGTCTGACGGGGTTCGCACGTCGCATTTCCGTTTCGTCGTGCCACCACGCGGCGTGGGCGCACGCTCGGAGCCAACGAGGTGGGTCAAAGCCAACTTTGGTGGCTCACTATAGCAGCGTTCTGCGTACTACCAGAGTTTGTTGTCGTCACGAAACGAGCTTTCAAAGAACTCACCAGGTGCACCTTATAATATTTATTTCCATAAATCATACATTTTAGACTACTTTATTGTTTCAAGTACCGTCATTTAAGAGCCATTCGTGTGCTGTAAATATCAAAACGACAAAGAATTTAGATTCTGTTTTTTCGGTTCAGCATCCCTTTAATGGGACAAGAGAAAAGACTCACTCATTGTTTTTCCTAACTGGAATTTTATGGGCAATGCAACTGTGGAATTGTTTTCTGACTTTGTGGATGTCTTTTATAAAAGATGTTAAGATTTTGTCGGCGACATAAAAGGCAAACAAATTATTTGATTTTTCTCTGCAACGTAGCATAAAATAAATTACTTTTTGGAATTTTTGTTTTCACAGTTGCACTCTCCAGGCATACTGCTGCATATCTAGAGTAGAAAAATGTTGAGTATTACATTAGTTTCCTAACGATAGTTTTCCTAAACAAAGTTGGTATGTTCCTGATAAAAACGGCTATAATTTATTTTAAGGCTATAATTTATTTTAAAATTTATGTGCACAGATCAAACTTTGCATTGCATTCTGCCTTGCAACTGCCAGTATATACTGTAAATTTCATTCATATTAAACCATAAATTCAAAAGTTTACCCTCTTGGGTAGTGTCCCACCTTAAGAGACCATAAGACACTTGGTCGTAGCAGGCGGAAGCTTGTGGACCAATCTCTACCGTTTATGTTATAATTTTACAGAATATTTTTCATATTATCGAGACCCTTTCTTGTGTAATACACAGAAAGGGGTCCTTGACGTGTATAAATATATAAATAAATAAATAACCCGGTTTGGGAACCGACCTGCTTGAGAAGTCCTGCACGATGTTGTGCTCGGAGACCTGCGATCCGACGGCGAAGCGCCGCTTCAGCTGCCCCTCGATGCGCAGCAGCAGCTCGTGTTCCTCCTGGGTTGCAAAGCCCTCGGCCCCAGCAAGCTTGCCCGTCATGGCCGCCTCCAGGGTGGACACCTGGAACAGCCGCAGCGCCTCGTCCACGTGCCGCTCCGTCGCAAACGCCGCCAGCTCCATCTTGGCCAGGGACTCCGCAATGCGCACGATGGCCTCCAGTTGCCTGAGCAGGAGATGCAGACGCAGCCGATCAATCGAAAGCTTATAGCGCGGCATTAACTGAGGCTAAAACTTCGAGCAAACAGTTGGAGGAAAAGGTAAACCGGTGCCATCTATTAGGTAGTTCTCGGAAGAGAGACATCCTGCAGAGAGTGCAGAATGTCCTAAGGCACCTGTTTTTGTAAATGAAATTTGCAGGGGAGATTTAACGTAAGATGCAGGTGTACTGTGCAAACTTTCAGCTCTCTAGTACAACTTTACGTGCCTGCATAAGATGTGTCACTCTTCGTTAAGAAATTTGATATGCAAATGAAGCTATTAAGTACCATTTTGACTGCTAGAATATAAAGTGGGTGATGTGGAACTTTAGGCTATCTAGTTTTTATAACTCTAATGTAAATATATCAGTAAGAGTGATTACCTCAAAATATGATATGCATATCTGTCCCATGTCAATTTCTGAAAATATAGTTTGTTTTCAATGAGGACTTCAGCTTAAAACAAAATAAAGCAGGTAGCCCAATTCCCCAGTAAATTTCAGTTTAGAAACATCTTGATTGTGGTATCGGAGTACTTCTACCTTCGAACAAGATTCCTTCGTATGAAATTTGCAGCAAAAAGCGGAACTGAGATAAATGCATTCAATCATTGAACTCCTTTACTTTGTTACTGCCTCACAATCTGTTTAAAATATTTTATAAAAACGTAACCATTTGTCATGTGGTTATCAAATTTAGTGTCGGGGTGTATAATTATTTTTCCGAAACCGAAAACCTCAAAATTAAAAAATGATTCTTTTTTTAAACAATTTTAAATTTAGGTTTTTTGCCCCTTAACTGCATTATTAATTTCTTACAACACATATCAACAATACACAAACAGGACAGTTCAATCAAAATTCTACGCTCGACGCTAAATGAAAAAAAAACTAAGCGCACGAATATCACTGATTCTCTACAACAAGTAATGCACAAACTAAAAAATAAAAAAAAGCATATACCGTAGAATATTGCGCATCCGCCCATTCCACATTAAAGGGGCCCTGCAATGACTTTTTTACTAATTTTTAATTTGCACCAAACCTGAGCGCACTGAACGTAGTAACTTAATGAAACTTTTCTTTTCTCGAATTTCGCTTTATTTTAAAAGTTATAAGCAAATTAAAATTACAAAAAACAAGCAAAAAATAATCTCCTTCATGACGTCCTTGGTTGCTTGAGTGGCCGTGAACTAGACGAGGGGTAGTGAGCTGAGCGAGCGCTCACGGCTGCCGTACTCCGTGTCGACGGCGCGAGAGGGCGCCACTAAAGCGTGTTCTGGATAGGCTGTATGTAGCAGGCAGCTAGAGCGGCTCTCATTGCATTTGCTGCGCGATTAAACACAAATTCGGCATGACACTTCATTGGCCACAAACGACAGCAAACACGGGGTAAAGATCAGTTCAGAATGGGAGCAACTTCGCGCTGCCATACCGCGAAACGGCCAAACCGCCAGACAAAGCTGCTCACCGAAGGCCTTGGGAAAGCTCAGAGCCGGTCGGGTCCTTCGGTCCCTACGGCCGCAGCGCCGCCGCGTACATCCGGGACCTTTCCGTGTCGGCGCCTGATCCCACTACTCCTTTCTAGTATGCGCCGCCTTTTCCACCGCTTGGTGGCGGGTATGTCGACGGATCATTTCTTGTTTCCGTACTTTATAAACTGCATTTGTTTCTTTCCTGATCTAAAATACTGAACAAAAACTACTTTTATAAATAATTGAAACAGTTCGCGCCACTTATATTTTGTATTTCGACTAAAAAGAAGCTTTTAGCGGCTCTGACCAGTAGTAAGCCCAGGACCTAAGACGTCACATTACGCGCGCTTTCGGTACCGCGGGTCGCCCTTGTCAGTGGAGGAGGTTTCCGCGTCGTCCGGTTAAAATATGACGCACTGATATTTAGTTACTCTCTCCGTGCCCGCTGGCTTGCCCGAACCCCAGAGACGTGGAAACCGCAAAAAAGGTAGACGCTTAATTATGATTGCAGGGCCCCTTTAGCGCCCACTCCCAAATTTGTAAGATCTGAGAAAATATGCGCAGTATATTGATATGTAAAATTCATGACTAGCCAAGCGCCCATCCCACATTTTGTTTAGATTATCTCTAAATTTTGAGTGGGCGCTTGCCTGGTATTTTACAGTAGTATGTAAAGATGTCTTTCCTGCCTTTGCCCCTTCCGTCTATTGTTACGTACTGGTACAATCCCCTTTGAGAACATACAAGCATACACTCAAAGTTGGTTCTTTTAAGGCGCTGTCTGCAAGTTATACAAGGCCGTACGATAACAAAGTCGCCATTCAGCATGGCGGAAGCTTTCATGATGCCATGCCTACTACATACTAATTCTATTTTCGAGAATTGAGGCTCTATCTCCGAGTTCCAACGTGGACACCCTCACCTGATGGTGATGGGGATGCTAGACCGCTTGACGTTTTCCTGGTCGTGTTCCCGAGTCCCCGTTGCGCATCAGCACGTACCGGTTCTTCAGCTTCTCAGCGGCAGCCGCCGAAAGCCTGGGACCACATTTGCTGCGAGACAAGGACATCGACAGTTGGTGCAGTTCTGCACTTGCATTCTTGAAGGAGTGCTCTGCAGATCTTTTTATCTAAACCAAACGAAGTACACCAAAGGTTCTATGTGGCAAAATTACCTATCCAATGTTTAATCATCTTGATGAATGGACTACAGTATTTACATCATAGTATTTCTCAAGAGATTATGTTATGAATTCATGTGAGATTGCTTGCAACAATATACATCTAGCAGTGGCTCTCAACCACTGGTGTTTCCATCAGAGAGTGTGTGCGTATGCACAATTACAGTGACAAAAGGATAAATGAGGAAAACCAAATTGCATGTAAACCACTGTGAAGATTTGAAGTGAAAAATAATCTACCCTCCTCACTTAGTGCATGTAATTTGATCTACTTCAATTTGTAAAACAACCATCACAAAAAAAAAAAAAACTTGAATGCATGGTTTGATTGGTGTTTGAGGTCTTTGCGTGGCCTTAAAATTACCCCAAAAGGCCTGTGGACCCCCTTTTAAAACTACTCGTCCAACACATGAAACCATCTTCAGATTCTGAATCAGATCTTTCACGGGCAATAACGTTAACAATAAACCCAAACCAAAGACTCCGGTTTTAACGTGTACAGGTTTGACCCACTCGCTCGCTTATTTCAGCGCTCGACTTTGATTAGCTCTCCCTAAGGTGTTAAAGGGGCCCTGCAATGGCTTTTTTACTAATTTTTTATTTGCACCAAACCTGAGCGCACTGAACGTAGTAACTTAATGACACTTTTCTTTTCTCGAATTTCGATTTATTTTAGAAGTTATAGGCAAATTAAAATTACAAAAACAAGCAAAAAATAACCTCCTTCATGACGTCCTTGGTTGCTTGAGTGGCCGTGAACTAGACGAGGGGTGGTGAGCTGAGCGAGCGCTCACGGCTGCCGTACTCCGTGTCGACGGCGCGAGAGGGCGCCACTAAAACGTGTTCTGGATAGGCTGTATGTAGCGGGCAGCTAGAGCGGCTCTCATTGCATTTGCTGCGCGATTAAACACAAATTCGGCATGACACTTCATTGGCCACAAACGCCAGCAAACACGGGGTAAAGATCAGTTCAGAATAGGAGCCACTTCGCGCTGCCATACCGCGAAACGGCCAAACCGCAAGACAAAGCTGCTCACCGAAGGCCTTGGGAACGCTCAGAGCCGGCCGGGTCCTTCGGTCCCTACGGCCGCAGCGCCGCCGCGTACATCCGGGACCTTTCCGTGTCAGCGCCTGATCCCACTACTCTTTTCTAGTAGGCGCCGCCTTTTCCACCGATTGGTGGCGGGTGTGTCGACAGATCATTTCTTGTTTCCGTACTTTATCAACTGCATTTGTTTCTTTTCTGATCTCAAATACTGAACAAAAACTACTTTTATAAATAATTGAAACGGTTCGCGCCACTTATATTTTGTATTTCGACTAAAAAGAAGCTTTTAGCGGCTCTGACCAGTAGTAAGCCCAGGACCTAAGACGTCACATTACGCGCGCTTTCGGTACCGTGGGTCGCCCCCGTCGGTGGAGGAGGTTTCCGCGTCGTCCGGTTAAAATATGACGCACTGATATTTAGTGACTCTCTCCGTGCCCGCTGGCTTGCCCGAACCCCAAGAGACGTGGAAACCGCAAAAAGGTAGACGCTTAATTATGATTGTAGGCCTCTTTAACACTTCGCTCATTTGTTGATTTTCTTCATGTTTTACATGCTGAAAATATCAGCTGAACAGGGCCTTTTCTAAGCACCAATGTATTTCATAAGGGATTTGCCCAAACCGCTTGTTCAGAGCATTAAAATGTTGCATCAGTCAGCTTTTCTGCAACCCAGACCAACGAAGAACTTCAGTTCGACTCACTCCTTGCAGAAGGCGATGTACTTCTTGAGCACACTCAAACTCAACTCCCCTTCAACCGCAGCTTGCCCGTTCGTCTGCCCGGCGTTCATGTGGAGGTTGATGACGTGCTTTGCCATCGTCTGCAAACCAACACGCAAAAAAACAAAAAACAGAGAAGGTTTGCTTTGGTTTACACTGTTTTAAAGTGGAATATGTTCACATACTGGTCTTGCTATCTAGAGTGCTACGAAACAGCACCAGTTTCCCTCGGTACCTGCCAGGTGTCTACAAAAACAAACACCCATCTCAAAACTTAGAAGCGCCAAAACGTCTGACGCTAAGCATGCACAATGCATTCTGCGTCTTTCAGTTTTACCTAAAGAATTGAGGTAAGTTGCAAACTTCTATGTGTATACAGTAGAAATCTTTTGACAAGTTCTCGGATGACACATTTTCTTGGCTGTTATGCACACAAATTCCAGTCACATTGGGCATTTACAAGTACTGGTAATAATCAGCTTTACAAATCTCCGAACTGATCTGTAAAATCTGCTTATGGAGTCTTAGTGCGCTCTTGATCGGTGAAAAGGTAAGGTTAAAACACTTCTCGTTTGAGGGCAGCAAAAAAAGAAAAAGCAAGAAGTGCATTAGGTTGTGCAGAAACATAACATGTAGATATTTTTATCCATATTTTTTTTCTTCGTATATGCAGTTTTTATTTTAATGTCTTTAGGGTGATGTATAGGGATCGTTCACAGTTGTTCAGGGAAATACGAAAACATAAGTATTTGGGTGTCCGAACTGTATTAAAAATCCTCAATAGGAGTCTGGCATATCTGCGCCATGCCTGCGGCCTTACCGCGTCTCGCTTCTCGTCGTGGACATCCTTGACGATGAAGATCATGTCGAACCGGGACAAGATGGTGGGCATGAAGTCAATGTTCTCGTCCGCCTTGGTGTCATCCCAGCGACCGAAGACACTGTTGGCTGCCGCAAGCACCGAGCACCTCGAGTTGAGGGTCGTCGTTATCCCGGCCTTGAATGACGATGATAAAAGAAAAGGGACAGAAAGGCAGGAGGGCGTCAATGTCATATACTAATCCGTTCAAACCAGTAAAGAGGCGACAAAATAATTCTGAGGTGCAATTTTTAAAGCGATAGCTTCACGGCCGACACTTTGCAGGGATTTCATGGTAGGCGTTGGCAGTCGTCTTTCGTTGCAGCGGAAATGGAAAAACCCTTCTCTCCTGTCATGACGCGAGAAGAGAGAAGTTGGGTGCTTTTACTGTCCGTGCCGCACAAAGAGAGGAAAGCCCCGACGACCCGCCAATAACGGTGCGACGACGAGGAAACGTCAGCGGAGCTTCTTCCCATGTCTGCTAACGATAACTTCAAAACAAGTGTTTTCAAACATTACTCACATTATACGAAATCCCCACTTAGACAGTATCCAGTTGCTATGCGTAATCTTAGAGGCTTTTCGAAAGTTCCGCCGCTTGCGACTTCACTACGACATCTCCACTTCTCTAACCAAACTCGAAAAGTAAAATGAATGACAATTGATGAGGCGACGAATGACTGTGGAAACTAAACGTTTAATTGGGGCGAACTTGGGCCCAAAACTGAATAGGAAAAGGCTAGCATTGCAGGCGTCGATGGCGGCGTAACAGCAAGATCGAGCACTGGGGCGAGACTCGACTCCGGTGCGCAATGCGGAGCCCCTTATGTAGATGCGTGGGGTCCTAGAACAATCGGCGTAGTCGGTTCGGCGCGTATAACATTTTTACCTCGAGTAAGCAACAGGGTTCTCGAATTTACAAGAATGCAACATTACAGCTGCACGCGCAGCAATAAGTTCTGCTAAACCTCATTGCCTTGCACCCGCCTTCGGAGCTTTGTTTCAATTTGCCCGCATGTGTCCCACTCTCCGCTCTTTGCTGTGAACGTTGACGTTACTCCTCCCTACACTGCTCAATAACAAGGGGAAAACCTGCACCTCCGCTTGCGTCGTCACTGCTGCACACTCTCCCTAATGATGCTGCCGCCCGAGGCGCGCTGCGAGCGCGGAGGGAATGGCTGGCTTCCACGGCTCGCGGGTGGCGTCCCGCCAACACTGACAACCAACGAGAGGCCGCTTGTACCACGCGTAGACGACGATATGAGGGTCCCGAGGTGTGCAAAAGTGCTACAGCTATTGCTTTCACCTCTTCATACATTATGAGTGAAAAGGACACCTTTCTTCTGGCAAATGTTGTGCAACACGACAGAGCAATTTCCTCCTTTCCAATGTTCACCCTGCTAAAGTGGAACTAGAGCAACTAAATAAGCTACACTTCAGAGTAACAACACTACCCATTGTGGTGCTTAAAGTCACGGTTGCCAGTTATCTGAAGCTTTACCTGAAATTACAGGGAAAGCTTTTCAGTTCTAAACAAATGTTTAAACAGTTTGCTACAGAGCAAAGCAATATGACTTGAGCTTCCTAACACTGAATCTAATGCTGAGGAAGTTGCACTTTTGAATTAGTATGAAGAAGCAGCTGACGTGGAGGAACGCCTTGGTCAGCTGGGAGTGGTTGGAAGCCTGAGGTGGGCACCTGACATGCCCTTAGCTTGTTTTTCAAATGTTTTGAAAGTAGTGGGTGGGTGCTTAGACTTAAGTGAGTGCTCAGTGTTTTACGGTAATGTTGGGAACAATGAAGTGTGATGCCCACCGGAATTATTGAAGGCATTGAGTGCAGGGGATAAAGAAGTTCATAATCATGTCTATAACATCATTTTCATGTCCTGACTAAGAAGTTCTCCAGCTAGTAGAGTTACTTGTAACTTTCTCTGAATGTGCAAACCAGTCATGTCGGCTAAAACTATACAACAGTCAAACTTGGTCATTTAAAGTGGTCCTGAGGTTGGAGCTACGTTTAAAAACGTAGCTTCAACCTCAGGAGCCACGCAAGCATGAAATGTGTAGGTCGGTCAATCCGTAACTGCTAAACGATCTTGAAAAAAACGGCAACCGGCGCAAGGAACCAAAACCCAGTCACCGGCGTGAACGTCGAGTGCGCTGCTGACTGACCTAGGGACCGAGCACGTAGGAATGCGAGGAGCAGAAGCAGGTGGTGTGACAGAGTGTTTGGAACGAAGTGGAAAGAGAAAGAAAGAGGAATGGAAAGGCAGGAGAGAGTGCTTCCCCTTTCTTAATGACCCAGAAAAGTCAGCGCAAAGGCTTTGTATTGGGGTGATACTGAAGGGAAGCGCATGCAGAGCCGCAAAGAGACAATGATGTGATGTAATCTGTTTCCTTACAAAACGCTACCCTGG
The DNA here is from genome assembly GCA_037355805.1 of Ixodes ricinus. Classification (NCBI taxonomy): domain Eukaryota; kingdom Metazoa; phylum Arthropoda; class Arachnida; order Ixodida; family Ixodidae; genus Ixodes; species Ixodes ricinus. Next base: position 154,031 of record JAZHYW010005015.1, read on the forward strand.
GCACCACCTGAACTAAGAGCACCACCCACCCCAGGCACTTAAAGACTAAGGGTGATCCTGCCCTAGGCACCACCAAACTAAGAGCCCCACCCACCCTATAAACTTATCACATTTAAATGCATTCGGCAGAATGACCGAACACGCAGTCAAGCTTTTTAACACAGAATGTGCTATATGGCTGGGACCCAACCATAGCCGGTGAGGTGCCAGAAACGAAAATCGAGAGGCCGACTGCCACTTGACCACCAACGCATCACTCGTCCCCTCACTGATTGGACACCAGTGCAAGTCGAACCTCTTCCTCGTGTGCTTTTGTGTTACTCCTGGCAAGAGTAAACCATCACCACTTCAGAGATACAGCAATGAACTGCTCCAAGCTTACCCCCAAAAAAGAGTGCAAGAGAGAAAGAGAGCGACAGAAAAGCATAAAAAAGAGTAGTCTTTTGCAGCAACAGCTTGAGATAGTTCACTGTTTCATTCTCTTCTGTCGCGAGCTGGCGCCAGGGCTCTGCTTAGCACTGCCGCGTTTAACTGTTTCGTTTTCTGCACTCTTCTCTTTTCCACAATTTTCTTCACTAGGTGGCAATGGCGAAGTCCACTCAAAAACAATTGCTCAGTATATTTCTTCACTGCAATTCCCCATTCGTAAAACAAAGACCTTTCTCGGTGTGTGTACGAGGGCACAAAGCTGACAAAACGCAAGCTGCCTTCTCTTCTCTACCGTATAAACTCGTGTAAGAGCCGCACTATTTTTTCCTGATTTGAGGGCAAATTTTCGAGGTGTGGCCCATACACGGATAAAAAAAAATATACAGTCTAAGTCTCGTTATAACAAACCAAGGTTTCGGTTTGTTTTAAGGGGAGTATGTTGTATGCAGATACCAAGTTGAGTCAATGGTATGTAGAGGAAAACCAACCGAACTTCACAAATCGGTATGTTATATCCAAATGTCTGTTGTAACCAGGTCTGTTATAATGAGCTTAGACTGTATCTGTATCCACATTCCGAAATGAACGTACATGAGCGCGCTCGGCTGCACTGGTCAGAAACGCCTTCACTACGGAATCCAAACTCAGTCATCAGTCGGATTTAATTAGTTTACAACTTAACTTACTGCGCAATATGCCTTTTTTTTTTTTCTGCCGTACTTGATAGCATGCACGGCAACTTTCGACTTGAATCTTGTATGACTGTTGAAGTGGTACTTGCCCATAGCTCTCAGATTGCACGAAAAGGCAGACAAATCACGACGCTTTGTCACGAATCGAAGAACAAAAGGAAACCTCCCCAGAGCGTACAGTGGCGTTCGTAAACCTGAGTGCACGCGCAAGCCGAGCCCGCTGAATCGCCATTCCACGCGCTTGCCCCGGAACCTGACACTGACATATCCTTTTTCTTTTCTCAATGCCTTGCCGCAACATAAATGCATCCCGACAGTGCGGCCGACCACGACCGAGGTCGACAGCCATTTTGCGCATTTTGCCATGCGGTGATACGGATGAGTGGAGAGCAAATATCGGGGATGCGGACGCTACGTGCTCGGGCGGTGGCTAGCGCCACGTAGCAAAATAAATTCATAGAAGCGTGGCATTACAGACAAGGGGGTGCAGCGCAAATGCAAAAACTTTCTGAACTTTTTTTTTTTTTAGTACTTTGTTTTAAGTACGGGGTGCGGCCTTTACATGCGATTATACCGTATGTCTTTTCTTTTGATCTTCCCAGAAAGGGGGGGGTTTAAGGAGTTGTGAGTCGCACATAGGCTTCCAAAGGGCTCAATAAGGCTCGCGAGCTGGGGCTTGGCCACCCCCGGTTTATAGTGACCGACAGTTTAAGGAATGCAGACGCGTGTGGCTTATTATCACTTCACAACGAGGTTGCAGCATCAGTCGGTAAGGACACCGAAGAACAAATCACGAAGGAAGAGCACAATAAGGCACACCCCATGCTGCTTAGGTCGGCAATTCCAAATGAAGAATGCAACTAAACGACACGTGTTTGCGGTGGCTTTTACGTCTTCCCGAGGGCAATCCTTACCTTGGCAATGGAGATGGTCTGCTGCTCCATGGCCTCGTGGATGGCAACCCTGTCATCCTCTCGCATCTTGTCAAACTCGTCGATGCAGACGACGCCACCGTCTGCCAACACCATGGCTCCACCCTCCATCACGAAGTTGCGCTACGGGGTGTTAAAAGAACCGCGACAAACTTTAAACACTAAAAAGCACTTGCCACCACCTAAAGGTGACCTCAACAAATCAAGTACACTAGACGCCTGCGTCTTGTCCCACACCATGGCTCTGCCTTCCATTGTAAACTTGCACGGCAAAGTTGAACGGATTAAAAGTCATTCCTTGACAATTTCGAGGTATCTACAACAAACTGAAACACACACGACACCAAAAGGGCTAGCCATCATCTTCTTTATAACTAGCCATAATAACAACATAGGATATCCAAAGTTGCAATACTATTACCGCCATCTGAAAATTGTTAAAAAATCCTCGAACTAACACGTTTTGATATTTATGGACGTGTGAAGAGAAAGAAATAATTCTAAAAATGCAGTTTTCAGTCTGAAACGTACTGCAATATAGTAATGCCCCTCCTCCATCGCCGTATCTTTCAGGTCAGTCTTGGACCACCCGAAAGGCACGGTGACAAAATACTGTTCGGTGATGACCACAATGTGTCGGACTTACGCATATTCGGTCAGAAGCAAACAAAACAGATTCAAGGCTCTCACCGTCGACGGATCCCTCATGACGGACGCAGTCAGCCCAGCAGCACTGCTGCCTTTTCCGGACGTGTAGACCTGCAAGTTTAGGGCCAAAACGTTAAGGCTCACAAAACTAATCATACATTCAGTGCCACTGACATGCCTCGTTAGTTCATAGGTAGGTGCTCTGCACCTTTCTTGTCATACAGCTGCAATAAGAAGCAGTTAGCAGTAATCCCAGCAAATGAGAGCAATGAGACTTGCATTGAGTGTTATACTCGCCAGCAATAAAAAAGAAGAGAGATTTGCGCATAGTTTATAGGCTGCACAAAGTGGTTCTTTTAAGATTTAGTCGTCCGAGGAAGAAACAATGCTTTTGCGTATGACGTGTGTACATTCTGATAAATCAATGTACAACTGTTCTTAAGGGGGGACACTTAGGCCCATGTCCCCCCTTAAGCACACTTACGAGCATCTTGATTCGCCACATAAAAGGAAATTAGTAACGTCCCACGAGGACCAAACTTTATTTTACTGCAGTTCTTGAGGCGAGTAAGAAACCGTTCGAGTTCAAGGTTTTTGCAGGCTTCCGAACAACCTAAAGCAAAACTGAGCTTTCATGGCACAGAAAAAATAAGAAAACAATGCTATACTAACCAAGAATTAGTTTAGCCAAAGCAAAGAAGGATGGTGGTCAGTTTGTAGCAAGAACTCAAACTCGCTGAATCTCAGAATCCTCAAACCTGCAGCTTCTGTTTTCTCTTTATTTTATTTTTTCTTTGCGTGGTTGGCAGAGCTTGCGGCGCAGGTTTTAGGGAGGCGGCAAACTAGGCCAACTTTCTTCAACTGCGACAAGCTTCACTTTTTCAGACTGAATCCAAGTTTAGCTTCAGCAAGCATGCATTTCTGCATTAAAAAATCTCCTGGGAGTCTTAGAGTGGCTATCAATGTTTCGCTAAAAGACTAAGCTGCCCTCCGAAAAAGCTATAGTCAATAAATTACTCCGAATATGTAATTTCATTAGAATTATACACCTGCTCTGTGTCAAGAGCGCACATTATGGCCTTCGCTGATTCACTTACGGCAATGGGAGCCACTCTTTCCACAAACTTGAGCATCTGACTCTTGGCAGTTCCGGGGTCACCGAGCAGCAGGAGGTTGATGTCCCCGCGACGTCTTAGGCCGTCAGGAAGCCTGTAGAAAAGTACAGCCCATCACTGATCTCACCGTCGGGATTGGAGGTCTCAGAAGTCTCACGGACAGCGCTCTAATCTGGTGTCAACGTATTGAGTGTTTCGGCGAAGGCTTTAAAAATATTTCCGACTAATAGGGTATTTATCAAAAACACGGATGATAGGAATAGCATCCGCATTTTTGCACCGCCAGCCTTGTGCCTGCTCTACAAGTGGTACCTCTAGCACACGCCTCTTGCTTCGAGTCTTCCTAATATTGACTGATTTAGGCATTCCGACAATGCTCAGCAAGTTTCTAATCGGAACCATACGTTCATTTTCACAAATTAAAAAGGTAATTTGGAAATGTCTTAATTATTTATTCCATTCTTGCCTCTGCGAGTCTCCAATTGCGTCCAACTTAGCTAGCCACCAAGCCAGTTTTCTTTTGCCGCCAACAGTGTTGGGAAGTACTTTAAGTACATTGTACTTAAAGTAACACTTCAAGTAGGTTTAGGAAACTTGTACTTTACTTGAAGTACATTCTCTGAGCATGTATGTACTTTACTTAAGGTATTTTCTGGTACTTTCCGAGGAAAGTACAATTCCCGACTTCAAAGTACGTTCCCCAGATTTGATTTTGTTAAATTTGTATCGCGAACTGATGCTTTGTCAACTCCGAAGAAATACTGAAAGGGATATTCTACTCTCACCAGAAACGCGAGCAGATGACGCATTGCTCCGTTTGTTCTGAGAGCGGCTTTCCCGTAACTTTTTGAACTCTTGCTACTTCTTGGTCGGTCAACGCAAGCAAGGAGGTTTAAGATATCAGGAGAGCAAAATTAATCATAATGTAGCACCTGAAACTGTAGTACGGAAAAATTAAATTTTTAAGTCGTAGTAAAAGACAACAGAGGAGAACGTCGCCATGTTTTGAGACATTCTCTTTTGTACTTTCCCTCAATTTGAAAGTTCCTTAATTTTTCCACACCCCAATCTCAGGTGGCACATTATGATTAATTATCACCAGCGCGCTTACACACTCACTGTTTTTTTTTTTTTTCATTTCTTTCTTTTTTTCACTAAGGAGAGGACATTTTTTTATGAAAGGATTGCTTGCTGAAGCTACGAGCTGATGTCATGCTCTCTCCTAGTACATTTAACCCCTTTGGGTGCAACAATCCAGTGCAACGGGTGCCAAATTCAGAAGACGGACTTCTGAATTCGGCTCTATTGCAGAAAATCACTACTCTGTGGCCACTTGACTTTATCAAATATTCGCCGCCGTTTTTGAAAATATAGGTCATGCACCCCTGATTACCCCTGGGCAATGCATACCAGTTAAAAAATCACTGTATAGGGAGTGAAAGGGCATCATGAAAGATTGTGTTAAAATACTTGTACTTTACTTTGAAAGTACATTGTATTTATAGTACTTCAAGTATGTTGCGCCCGGTGTACTTAATACTTTACTTAAAGTACATCACGTTTCATTTACTTTGACCTTTACTTGAAGTACCTTTTAGATGTACTTTACCCAACACTGGCCGCCAAGCGGTCAGGCCAGGTCAAGCCAAGCCAAGCCGCCCTAGTAATGGCTGCTAGTGTGTCGTTGCGGAAGTGATCAACCTTAAAACCAAGCAATGCGCACACTTGACGAAGCTTGGGTCGAGAAATTGCCCAGCCCGACATTCTTCGCCTATCGGATGCATTGATGTCAACAAACACGCCGTTGTCTGTGGTCCGCATTCGGACAGTGAAATTGTGAAAGTGGTTAGGCCTAAGAACGGTCGCGTTGCTCTCCGTATTGAGTGAGCTTCGTAGGGCACTTGTTTTCGGCAAAAGGCATGACGAAAGAGCCTCAAAAGCCCCGCAATTTACCGTATTTACTCGAATGTAACGCAACCACGATTGTAACGCAAAAAAAACTTTTTCACAGCTCAAAAAAAAAAAAAAAAAAAGGACACGAACGTAACGCGAGTAAAGTGAGGGAAAAAAGTCCTTTAGTTGTTGCACATAGCGGCCAACACCTGCATTTTATAAAAATAAAATGAGTTTACTCGTCGCTTTTGCCATCGGCGACGGCCACAACGAGGTTCGCGGAAGCCTTTTCGGCCGTGCTCACACTTGAAGAGTGCTTCACGCTGGAGCCTCCACCCACAGATAGTACGATTCTGTCACATCTAGCCGTCGAGCCGCAGCAGAGTTCGCGTTTTCCTCAGCCATCAGAATTGCACTTCTTTTAAAGCGGGCGTCGTACTGAGCTCGTCGCGTTGCCATTTGCTCGAGTCCAGTCGCGGAAGCACGACGCAGCAGCCCACGAAACTCAGGGACGCAGTCGTGCTTGGGCACAACAAGACTAGGATTGGATTGGCTGCTGTCAGCGTGTATAGGTTGCCAGCACAAGATTGAAAGATTGCGAGATTTGTCGTAGCCGTTTTAAAGAGCCTGTGCCGCGACACCGCCAAGGCAAATTTTGAGGCGTTTCGATTATAACGCAAACCCCCAAATTAGGTGAGGAAAATTTTGAAAAAAAACTCGCGTTACATTTGAGTAAATACGGTATAAAGCATGGTTACTATGGCGCTCCCCCGACCAGCCGTGGGTGCGCCTACATCACTGGAGATGTGCCACAGTACCTTGCGATGTCATATTGGCACCTAATATGACATTTGCACGAAGTGTGCAAATTCAAAAATTTTACCCCACGTAATGAACGCTCCCCCCAAATAGTGTAAATTTTTAGGGGGAAAAAGTGTGCTCATTATGCGAGTAAGTACAATAAAATGTATGGTGGTTTCACAAAATGCCTTTTCATTTTGGCAGGCCTGGCTCTGCGAAGTTCACAAACGGTGTCCGCCATGTTCCCCATTTGCTTACACGCAGATGATTAGTCACTGGCGTCGTTTTTGGCGTCGGCGAAACACAGAACTCTGACGAGCGACTTTGTCGACTACAAAACTTGCTAAGTACAACCGGGGACTTATTTGAGCTGTTTAAATCCATGCTCACTCGACTTATCTTTCTCTTTCAAAGTCGCCCTGACGGCATCTGCCTGAACCATTTCGGCAGCTGACGGGTCGACTTCACAATTGCCAGAGGCACGTACATGGTGACTATACTTGTACACTACTCGTATGTACTTGCATGATGACTATACTCGTAGCACTGGTATATTCATTCGGAAAGCCAAAACATCCTGAAATGTCGCACGTTGTTCCTGAAAACACCGACCTTATATTAGAGATTTTCTACTACTGTAAACGGCTTGATCTTTCGGGCTCAACGGCTCGCATTTTGGAGCAATATTTTATGTTTTCATTACGTTGAGGCGATATACGGTAAGTGGGAGGTAAACGGGAGTTTCTTACGTGGATGGCAGAACACGAAGCTTGCAGTGCTTGATAAACGTCGACTGGTTTTTTTGCTGTTTTGTCAACCCATCGTTTTGCCAGGTGACATTGCAAATGTGGCTTGTGTTAGATTGTCCCATTTTTAGTGGTGGCTCTTGGAACCGTTGCGAGTGTCAGGTAACAAAATAAAGCACGAGACGTGCCTCTTTGACTGCAACGGGGCTGCCCACCTGCCAAACGACCGACAACCACCGAACTGTCCTTGAGTCTGCCGCATTCTTCGGAAACCACGCCCCTTACCTTGTTCCCTTCTGTGATCGGGACGTGTGTCAAGCATTTGGGTCATGCGCAGATTTTCCCTGGGGATTGAAGAATCCCATCCCTGTGCCCCGTTTTCTCCAATGCATAAACCTGATAAACGCTGTTTCTATTGCTAACTCATTAAAGGGACAAAAAAAATGCTAAAGCTGTGGTAAAAACCTACCTAAAAAACAACCCCGAATTCGAAAAAATAAGCTATGAATTTATGAAGCCCCAACTACGGTATTTTGTGAAATCGAGGAAAAAGAAGCAGTTCTTGCCCCCTTATACCACATTGCGGAATTGGCGGTGCTCCGCGTGAAATGACGTTGGGATATCCCACCTCTTGGCAGAGCCGCTGAAGAGGAGGCAAGCAATGGCCTTCTTGATGTCGGCAAAACCGTAGATGGAGGGTGCGATGCTCTTGGCGATGCGCTCGTAGATGTCCGGGCTGCTCGCCAGGTGGCGGAAGGTCTCCTCCTCGTCGGGGGTGAGCATGGTGCCACCCACCCTGCCGGCACCCTCCGTGTTCACCGAGATCCCCACGATGCGCAGGTACGGGGCTCGGATCCCAATGTTGGACTTCTCCTGCGGGCGTCCCTGCAATAGCCGTCGATTCGTTTTATGGCGGCAGCTGTTAGTGTTCCTTTCTGGCGAAATACGGCAGTGCTCGCAAGCAAAAACCTCACGCGACTGTGGAGAGAGTAACGGCGCCGCCACGCTATCGCTTTCTCTCCATTGCCGTCGCATGACCGTGTTGTCTATGGCTAGGCCACTCTTGTTCACATTACTCAAAAAAGTAATTGATTACAATTACTATTACTCTCAGTTAAAAGTATTCGATTAGATCACTTGAGAGGAAAAGTAATTGACCGTGACTTCAAGAAGTAACCACTACTTTTTCCATTACACCAGATTTTTAAAACGGCATATATCTTTCTGCCGGTTCGCAAATGGGCCTTCCATGCTGTCCATTATTAAATTCGATTTACCGAGTGCTCATCTTCGCAATCCACCACTTTCGGTGGACCGTCCCCTTTCAGAGAATTGGCTAGAGAATTCCCCGGTAAGGAGGTTGCAGAAACGAAGGGCACCGTTAGGAAGAGGCGGCCCGGGCGGGGTAAACAGTAACGGTTACAAGTAATTTCATTACTTTGAAAAAGTAATCAGACTACTCCCCCGACCACTTCCCAATAAAAGTAATCTCAAATGATTACAAAAATTACTCCAAAAGGTACTTGATCACAAGTAATCTGATTGCTTGTAATGAGCTGCATAAAAGTCTGGGCTAGCTGCGCTGTCGCTCCATCTCTCTCGGTCTCCACAGCCGTAATATCCACGAGCGTTCTTGCAAAGCTGTTTGGTTCACACGACCGCGACTGCTTGCGACCGTATGCTTTGAAACTTCTCGAAATTTCTTGCGACGAACAAACACACTAGCCCCATCTATTGCATATCGGGTAGCCGTTAACACTCGCAATGTCCGTATGTTTCCCTTTTCGCGTATAATTTTCTCTATGTTAGCTCGAAAAAATTTTCACAATGACCTAAACCTCGGGTCGGCAACCTAAGGCCCCCGTGAAGCGAAAATATACGGCCTCCAACACGCCACAAAAAGGCCCCCCCTTCCCAAACAAACACTTCGGGACAAGAGGTATGTTTGGTTACAAACCATGTGTAATCGGACGTATTGACTTGAAGAAATTGGTCAGATAGAGTTCGCTGCTCAGCTGGTTTCCAAACAGACAATAAGCTGAAGAGTGCATTTGCTGTTCCCTTTTTTGCCAACCATCTCGGATTAGAATGTTAAAATCTATGAAATTTTGCATTGGCCTTGATCTAAGCGTTTGCTACCACACATACATACCTGGAAAGATACTTTTTCGAGATAAAATTTATGAAGTCGGACGCGTGTTTTGTGAATGCCCTACGAGCACCTCTAAGATGTTTTAACACTCTCGGTTGAAAGTTCTAATGCAAATGTTGCAATTTGGCAAGCTATAATTTAACACCCAAAGTATTACTGAAAGGGGGCTCAAGTAATGCTACGCTACGTGTGCCTGAATCAAGGAATCATCTTTGCATATCACTTCAAGTATGTAACGGCTTCTTTTTCTTTTTTTACCTTTTATTGCTATGGTTTGATCCATCCCCACCCTCCGTCTTTCTCTGTCCCGACCCGCTCCATCTCCGCTTTGTGGCAATTTGACCCGCTGCGTCAAAAGGTTGTCGACTCCTGCTTTAAACTATCATTTCTCATTGACAGTGTGCTCACAAATACTGCACAGCCTTCGCTCTTGTGAAATGCAGTTCCAGGGCCACCTCATGGATGGCAACAGTGTGCTAGTGAATTCTCTAGAGAGCCAGTATTAGAGATTTTCCAACAGCTCAATCGCGCTGTTGGAAAATCACGTGGTTTATGGGCCGCATTAACAGTACGAGCAGCGAGAAGGTGACAAACGCGTCGGTCGTCAGCGAACGTACCCGCCTTTCCGCTCGCTTTCCTCCCCGCCAAGCGACAGTGGAATGCATGCACACTTGCCACCAATCTCCACGGGAAGCGTCTGCCGTTAAATTGCAAATGTGCCGGTGGTCCTAGATGGACCCTCTCTTCAATCTAGGCCCTCTGGTGCTCTCATCGTGAAACATCGCGAAAGCTAGGTCCTAAACAGATACAACCGTGTCAGCGGGCCTTTAGGATGGTCCAGAATGACACTGTAGGTCTTTTTGTAAGAAAGCACACATGTTCCCATATCGTGTTGATGTGAAAGGATGCATGCCACGCCCGGTGTATTGCAATGCAGTACCCTGGAACGTCCGGTCCCCTGCTTCTTGATGGAGTAGACGCCAATGGCAGTGATCCTGTTGCCGGGAACCACACGCTCGCAGAGGTACCTGCAAACAAACCAGAACTTTCGGTCGACTCGGCTGAAATCTGTGACAGCAGCTCCCATACTGTAGTTACTCAAGTCAAAGGACAACCTCGAATCTAACACGACCCCTTCCAGTAACAACAATTACCTAATATCCGAATTTCATTTATAGCTGAACAGAAACAGGTTTGGTTACATTGGGGTTTGTATCATCTAGGACCCCCCCCCCCCGTTTAAAGACTACGAAATAAGTTCTTTATGTGAACCACAAAATATGAGTGTTAAGGCACCTTCCAGTTAATTTCTCACCATGGTCGCATATTTGTTAAGAAAAATAAAGCGAGCTGAGTACTAGTCATAAAAGCTGTTTTAGAGCCCCTTCTATCCATATACTAATAAATGTCTGTCTCAGGTGGCTTATTACTTCACAAATATAAGCGTCAACTTCGCGAGCGAGCTAGAAAAAAAAAAGGCAGGGAAAACCGTGAGGAACCAACCAACAACCAGCCGCTTTCTTGCAAAAAAAAAAAAAAAAACTAAATTTTAAGATAAAAAAATATTGTTTTTTTTTTGTTTGAGTTACTGGGTTAGTCTACTGTAATTGCACCGCTAATTACTCTCACATTTGCAGCCATTCGAAGTGACGCGTCAGGAAACGTTTCAGGTGACCCACCGGTCGCAGTAAAGCTGGAGGTGACGAGGCATCTCGCCGTACGGAACTTCTTCGGGAACCTCCTGGAGTTTGAGCACCTGGAAGTCGACGCACTTGCACTTGTCCGGCACAATGAAGAATGGATCTTGGGGGCAACGCGGCTGACCAGCGCGGTCGCTGAAAACGCCAATTGGCACAGTCTTTTCGTCACCACAGTCTCACACTTTCGGTCACAGTAGATCACGCAGTGACCGTAATCCCACTAGATCATAAGCGCTGTGCAATGTCAATGTGATTGTGCAATGTACAACGACAAGCTGTCTTCATGGCTTTCTTTGCCAGGGAGACCACAAGATTGTATGTGCTGGCAACGAAACTTTAAATCATGCAATGGTCGTCGCAACAGGCTCCCACTCCCAATCACAGTAGTACAGTAGAATCTCAATAATTTGAACCCGAGGGGGAACAGAACTTTGTTTGAATAATGCAAAGTTTGAACTACCGGGAGCTTCCTTCCTAGAAACACATAGGATGGGACCTGCTTGTTAGTTTTGAATTATCCATGAGTTTGAATTAAAAGTTTGAACTAATGAGATTCCATTGTATATTGCACGGCGACCGTCAAAGCAGTAGATCAGTCATCGTGCAATGTGACCATGTTATGTGTCATCACAAAAGTCTCTCACTCCCAGCCACGGTATCCACCCCCTCCCCTGTAATAATGCCTTTGGAAAAGCGGGGCAATCTGGAATAAATAAATTAGACGGAGAGTGCGATCGTTTCGGATCACAATCACCGTGCCACGTTTCTACACAATGTGGGAGGTGCCCCAACCCACCCAGTTTTCTGCCGTATTCTGTTTGTGAAAAAACTCACAAAGACAACTCACCCTTCGAAATCGGGATGCCTGGGTTTAGACGAGCTATGCAATGCGATAAGTGAATCTCAATCTGGATAACGATATTGACCGTGCTCAATTTCTTTAAAAGATGGGAGAATGAACAGAGCTACTCTCTGGTCTTCGAAATGATATGACGCTTTTGGTGCATAACGTTGTAGCTGATGCAGGCATAAGTGGGCGAGGAACAAAGTGAAGCAGTAATCGCGCACCACATGTCGACACACCCTGCCTTTTTCACCTATTCTTGTTCCAACTTTATTGGGAGGGCAGACTACCTTTCAAGACACTCCCACAGCTGAAGCGCCTTAAAACCCGCAAGGATCGCTCTTGTCATCTTCTGAATCTAATATAACGTAATTGTTTATCATTTCGTTTTCTAGCACAGCGTTATTGAATCTAGTATATTGTTATTGTCCCACTCCATGAATAAGCATTTCATGGGAAAGCTAGACTTCAATCAAAATGTCTTATGCCGGTGCTTGAAACAACATCTCATAGTTAAAAAAAAAAAAAAAATGCAGTGTGGATTTTAAGGAAAAAGTTGCACATACACAGAGATGAATCGCGTCTTCCTCTTAAAAGGTGTCATTTTCTCAGTGAAAACTTCTGAAAATTATTTAAATCTTTTACTCACCGAATTGAAGCCTGGCAGAAGGTTCATGCCTTCTGCCAGGCTTTGGCTACACATCCGACGAAGTGTTATCAAGGGCCAAAAGCCTCCGTTTGGAGGCAGAGCATCTACTGAATTCTTAACCTGCCACCGACCATAGTCAACTTCTGCAGAAGTCGACGGCACGTAGCAACTACATTGGAAAGCTGTCACGGCAGGTTTGCTCGCCAGCTTTTCGAGCAAATCAGATTCTCACAGCGCCTGGCGGTCTAAACAAGAAGCCGTGAAAGCAGGTGCAGAAACATACAATGAAAATCGCCCTTTATAGTGTCGGGATCTTACCTGTTGCATCGTCTTGGCAACGCGTATCCTTCAAGGCCGGGCTTGACCGGAATGTTTGGGACGGTCTCCCGGCACGAGCGACACTGGAGCGTAAGGCTCAGTAGCCTTGGCCTTGATCCCCGAGGCGGCTATGACAATGCCCGGCACCTTGACCAGCTTTGACACTTGGTCCGACTGGAGACGGGAAAGCAAAGCAAGACATGAAGGTCAGTCAGTCAGTATTCCTCTTAAAGGGATGCTGAGCCGAGAATTCAGATTTCACAAAATAAGATTGCATAAGCGTTCAACAGGGTGCCATAAACCACAAAACATCACTCATATAGCCATATCTCGAGCGGATGGCTGTATTTCTGAAAAATAAAGGCGCGAACGAGGGAGAATGTTGACGTCATCTTAGCGCAGAAGAGTTTAGAAAGAGGAGAAATGGCCTCACTCCCTTTCCTCTCCATGCCCTCGTGGAGTCAAAGCGAAAAGAGGAGGAAATGAGAATCGCAAAGTCATGCGTCTTTTCGGCCTTGTGCAGCGCGCTCTTCTTTTACAAAAATACTACGATCCGTTGGAGATACTGCTATGAGTAACGTTTTGAGATTTGTAGCGTCCCGCCTATAGGTTCTTCATTGTTTTCTGAAATTCGATTTTCGGTTCAGCATCCCTTTATGAAAAAAAGCTCGAAAAAATTAGAGGAAACCCTTTCTGACAGGTAGATTCAGAGTAGACCCTTTTCGAAACTCAGTCTGGCAACTTTGATCACTATCGTCGTACAAGTGTATGGAATCTGAGCGAAATTAATGATGGCCTTCTTGAGGCTGATGAAGGAAAAAGTTGAACATACTACCAAGCGTAAGATATTAGGTCTTTACGTTCGAGACGTCAGTACAGCACGATGGACGAATTAGATACAACAACTGCGTAAACGTTTATTTCGAAGTGTGGTCCAATCAATCTCGAGGTACAAGTTTGGCTCTAAAGCCTTTTGACTTTGAAATTCAGTCGAGGGGCTTATGGGTCGCCACCTTGTACTGGTCACCACTGAAACTGAAGCAAATCAAGAAAGAATGAGGAGATGAAAGAAGAACCAATTCTTATCTGACATCAATATATGAAAGTGAAGGTGCTCAATGAAATACAGTTTCATGACCGCCATTAGTTTGTCAAAAGTGAAACTGCTTTTTGAGCCGCCAGACGGCACTGAATTCTGAAAATGGTCTTTTGCCATATTCGAGTGATTTCTGCAAAACAAGTTGTTCACACCATACTTGCACATGGCACAGCTCTATTAGATGTTACTTGTTCCAAGTGAGCGTGAGGCTTTACAATTAGACCTTACAAATTCAAGGCTACAAATTATGAAGTCCTTACATGCTTGGATTTTAAATGACACAACAGCGAACACAGGCAACAAGAGTTTTAGTTGACTAGAAACAAAAGGGGAGAGAATGTCACAAGTGCTTATGTACTTTGCAAGATATAGTACGAGATGGCATGGTAAATTTGCAATTGGAAAACTTCTTTTTTTTTTTTTTTATCAGCAAGGCTTTTAAATTGAAGCAAACAGGCTCACCTTGATGTCCCGCATGGGAATGGGGTGAGCATCGGACTTGAGCAGCACTTGGATGTCGGCAACGTCCTCCTCACCCTCCGGGCGAGGCCTGGTGATTTCGTCCACTACCTCTTTTGCTGCCTCTTCAAGCTTTCAGTCGTTTAAAAAAAAAAAGAAAAAACAACAACCGAGAAACAAGCTTGACTTATTACAAATTACCGAGCAAGGACTTATGCACAAGTAGTAGATAATCGTGGATAAATGAGGACATGCACTTGGTTAGGTCAAAGAGCAGAAGGGGCACATGGTATGGTATGCGGAGTGCAAGTTTGTCTGCTTCTTTTGCAAGGGTTGTAGTGACGTCAGAATGCCGAGCTCTGATTGAAGATAGTAGTCGGTAGACATCAAGGCAGCTTGCTTTGAGGTTTACCCATTATTCTTCAATCACAGCCAATCAGAGCTCGGCGTTCTGACGTCACCACAGCCCCTGCAAAAGAAGCCAACGAGTTTGCGCTCTGAATTTCCTTGTTTGATCTGACAAAGCGGTATAGGCCTGTTTCTCTAGGCCAGACAAAAGAGGAGCCTCCGCTAGCGTCCGTGAGACGCGATCACTTAATGCTGACGTGCTGTGGCATCCTAGCGTACCGTCATCATGCACGATACACGGGCGTAGACTAGCGTCTGCTTACGGGCAATGACAGAGCATTTGAAAGGATGCAACACGACGCACAAAGGAAACGTGACCCAAAAATGTCAGATTTTGCTTGCAAGGGCGCTCTCAAAAGTTGAGAGCTACATGTCTATAGAGCAGTGCGGAGGTCTAATGGAACCAGCAATATTTATGGATGGATGGATGGATGCTAATGGCTGTACCGTACCCTTTTATCGGGCAGTAGCTTGTGCCACCTAGTCTAGAAATTAAAAACCAAAAGTATGATTCCTCCCTTCGCCCTTCTAAGCCAAATTGCTTCTTCTATGAAATTTCCTAACTATCACCAAGCGGTGTGGGATATCATCAGGGGCCCTGTGCTGCACGAAGGGACCAAGCAGGACCAAGGGATTGGGACGTCGTCGTCTGCTGCAATTGGTCAGCAGCGCGGCGCTGTCCAGGTTCCTTGGTCCCCCCGTGTAGCACAGGGCCCCAGGACGATCTTTGGGGGATCAAGAAAAAACCTAAAAACGTCACCCTCCCCTCCCCCCGGCGAAGGAGTCGCCAATTTTCCTCTGGTCAAACCTAGTCGGCGTTACCACAGCGCCAGTAGGTTAACGAGCTCCCCAGAGATACATGCGCCGTCCGAACAGGGTGACCCAAATGGCATGAGCTCTCCGCGTAGTGCATATAGCCATTTCCAGCCGAAGTGCACGACGTAGCGCTTATAGCTTTACTCAAAAATAAATGTCGTAAATATCCCCAAAAAACTCAACAAAACAAAAGGTCGAAAAAAAACCCCCAAAAAACGTAAGTTCACAATGTGGATTGAACCAGGTCCGCTGCGAATGAAGCAGACACCTTTCAACCACTTCGGAAGCTCGTTGTAACTATTCGTTTTATACGAGTTTCGTGTCGTGCGTATAGCAATTTCCAGTCGAGTTGCACGAGCTCGTGCGTATCTTTACTGTTTTAATAATAATAATAATAATCTTTATTAGCACAAAGAGCGAACTGTGTCCTGGGGGCGTGCGAGGCGAAACAGATAGGCGAAAGCCCGTACGCAAAAGCGTCTGCTGGCCGACCCCCAGAAAAAAAAAAAAAGAACGAGCAATTAGAGAAACAACAATCAAGCAACCGGGAAAACAACAATCACAAAATTTTCGAAAATTCCCAAGCAATCTTAATGCCCAAACCTGCAGAACCTCCAGGACGGTGAAAGACCCCCCCCCCCCCCCAAGGTGCGACATTAGGGACCCCCATCCCTCATCCTGCCGGCACCCCCCCCCCCCCCCCTTGTGGTGGGAAGCTTGTCCCTTCACGAAAAGACGCTGTCAAGAAAGGGCGTGCGCACCCCGTCTCCCAGCTCACCCGGAGACGAGGCACACACGCCCTCCCCCTACCGCGGCACTCACCACGTGATGAGTTAGGGACATTGGTTGCCCCGGGCTTGCGAGAACGCCCGACACAGAAGCACCGAGTCCTGCCTGTCCTGAGGTAAAGGGACGCGAATGTCTAGGGGAGCCGTCAGGAAAGCTTCAATTGCAGCTGGGACAAAAGTGTGGCCATGACGGAGTGTGCGCGCCCTTAGCTGCTCAGGTTGCCCGGAACGCCTGTTGATCCGGATAACACTCTCCAAATAAGTGTCGCACATTGAACCGTCCAGGAGTCGGCACAAAAGTCTGACGCGCGCTACGACCCGCCGGTGCTCAAGAGAATGCCAGTTCACTCCCCTAAGTCTATCGTCGTATTACTGTGACTTGGCAAGTGGCCAGCGATACAACAAAGACAATTCCATTTTCTCGCGGATCAACAGGTGTCTAGCTAATGTATTAATTGGCCTACCAAAGGCAGATGTTCGGTCGGCTGCTTGGATAGCTTGTCGGCCAAGACCTCATCAAAGCTGGATATGTCTTCCATGGACACTTCCAGCCAGTACTGGCCCATGTTGTAGTGTTGTTTAAGTTGGTCTCTGCAATCGAGGGACAAAAGGATCAGCCACTTAGTAACATCAAGTGAAGTATTAAGGAAACCGCCCTAAGTGTACAGTTAATATACCCAAACAACAGGCGAATTGGTGACAATTCACTGGTTCTACTGACATTCACATGATACTGATTGATAGGGCGTTGGGCCTCGTGGTGATGCGATATGGTACGCCGATGTTTTGTTATAAAATCACATAGTAGCCAGAGTCTCAAGTATATTTATATTTAGAATTCGGAGGTAATCTCGCTGCCAAGCAGAGAAAGGTGAGAATCGCACTACCAGCCCTTTAACGAGCTTGCAATGAGGTGAAAGCGCGGGAAAGGTACCTGTATCGGTAGTTGAAGTTTCCTTCGTGAAACTGGCGAAAAAAATCTCGGAATCGGCGCTTGATGGCCTGAAGGTTGATCTGGCTCTCGTCCTGCGTGTTTTCCGAGCCGAAATTATCGCTGAAGAATACACCACCATCGTCAAAACCAGCCATCGTGAAGCGGTCGCTGCGGAAACGGCGCACAATGCAAAATTTGGCGGGAAACGGGGGATCTTTAATCGATTCTAACGCCGCCTAGCGTCGCTTCATTATGATTGAGTTTGGTTCGTTCGGTTGCTCAATTTTTAGCGACACTAAAAGATACCACGTGACCTATACTTTACTAAATTGGATGTAAGTTTTATACATTTATGGCATCACGGAAACAAAAATAAAACACTAAAGAGTTAAAGAAATGGTTAAAAACCAGATCAAAACATCTTGTCATCAATTTGTTTGTTTTTTTAACTTTGAAAGTTTTAGCTTTAAAAATTTGCGTGACTCCAATTAAACTGTTAAAATAATGTTTATTCCGGTGAACCAATTTTGTTTTTAAATAATTGAACAGGTAATAAAACGTTTGATTTTGGACCAATAGCAGACGCCGTCGCCTTCTCTCGGCCGTTGCCGCCGTCATCGCATCGCTCGTCGTCTGCGCTGAAAATACCAAAATTCTCACGCAGGGAGCGAGCGCGGTATAATATTTGCCGGCTTGCTTCCCACAGGTCAACGGCGTAGCATTGCTCGGAAGCGCCTTCGCATAGCATTCCAGGCATTGTCGCGCCGTTGCGCTGCCGTCCTGCACAAGTCAAGCCGTTGCATGCATGCAGAAACTCCGAGCATGAACCGAACGCACTGACTTGCACAAACATCGCTCAAGCAGACGAGCTACGTTCCGTCGAACACAGGTATCGTATACGGCTCCGAAATATTCGGAATCGTTACTGTTTGGTTGCTGCTTATGTTGTAATATATGACATTTCAGTTGTTTCGTGCTTCGCGTTCACGTCTAAATATATAAACGTTTTCGTTGGGCAAAACCTAAACCATCTGAGCTCACTTGCCGCGATCATGGCAAGAGACCGTATTTTGCTCGGTGAGCTCAAGGTCAACATGCGCTCCTTTTATCTTGTTTATGTCCCGGGGGAAATGAAATACGCGAAAAAAATATCACGGTCGTTTTTGTTTTGTTTTTATCCTTTCTATTTTTTTCTATCGTTTCCTTCGAGAGGATGGGAGGATCGCACAACCAACGCGGACGTGCATTGCACCTTATTGAGTATCCTTCGAAGTCGCGCATATATGACACAAAAACGTAAACGACCCCACGTGCAAGCGTTTTTCTTGTGTAGTGTGCATCCTGAAAATGTCTGAAAAAGTGAGCACGTTATTTCCGTTATAGGAATGTCAGAGAATTCGTTTGTTAATTTTTATATTTTTCTTTTCTCGTTTCCTTGTTGTGTGCAGTGTCAATTGCTTCATAGCTGGAAGGTCTCCGAAGTAGGGCACAGACTGCGCGGACTGCACTTTGCACAGAGGCTGTTATTGTGTCCTTAATAGTCCCGGGGAAAAAAGAAAAGAAAGAAAGCCTTTTTCTTTTCTTTTCCTCCTATCTGTCGCTTTGCTTTTCTTTCTTATTCTTCCTCTCTTTTCTCTTTCATCGTACCTTTACCCTTCTTTCCCTCAGCATGAGTTAGGCAAAAGATTGGAGGTAGTCGTTAGAAAAATAAGATTGAGGAGACATCAAAACAAAATTAATCCGAAATAAAATTAAATAGAATTTGATTAAAAAATTGAGTAGGAGAACAAAAGTTATTAGAAAAATAAATGTGATTATCACAGCACGTATATGAGGCAAAATATGAAGTAAAAATAAAATGCAAGTAATATGCTACCTGCGAATTTACATTTGTTTTCCACACCCTTTGAGTTTTCTAGCCAACGACATGCTTGCGCCTATGATATATAACATCGAAACGTTCCAATGTTTTATTCACATTTAGCGGCAATTCCAAGACTTTGTAACAGTTACCTTTTTGTGTGTGTATGTGTTTCTGCTTCATGATGCAAGAGAACATGGTGTTTACGGACTTTACTAATTAAATGAGGGATCAGGGAGTTCTCGAAAGACAACATGTAGCATGCAAGTTTGAACACCTTCATGGAATATATTACGGGGCATATTAGAATGATTTCCTAGCTACCTCAAAGAGTCAATGAAAATATGTCTTGTGATATGTTATTGAAACATGTATAAATATTTAATTAGAAAAGGAATATAGTCTGAAAATATTTGCCAGCACATATATTGTTTGCAAGAAATCCTTATCTGGCACAATATCACTTGTACAATGTACCAAAGTTGCTTGTCATGGTGCACATTTCCATTCAAAAGTGCATGATTGCATGTATTCAATTCTGCATTGTGGAAGACCTAATAGTTTCTGTAAAATATTGTTTGTTTGTCAATACACAGTACAATAATCACCATGTAGATCTATTTATATGTGTATGGTCCTATAAAAAGACATAAAAAAAGTTTATGTGGTTATTTAGTAGGTATCTTGGCTGAAGTGATAGTCTGAAAATACTTGCCAGCACATATATTGTTTGCAAGAAATCCTTATCTGGTACAAATCACTTGTACAATGTTCCGAAGTTGCTTGTCATGGTGCACATTTCCATTCAAAAGTGATTGCATGTATTTACCAATTTGGCATTGTGGAAGACATGGTAGTTCCTGTAAAATATTGTTCGCTTGTCAACACACAGTACAATAATTACCATGTAGATCTAT
Source organism: Ixodes ricinus (assembly GCA_037355805.1). Classification (NCBI taxonomy): domain Eukaryota; kingdom Metazoa; phylum Arthropoda; class Arachnida; order Ixodida; family Ixodidae; genus Ixodes; species Ixodes ricinus. The sequence goes on from JAZHYW010005015.1 coordinate 174,232, forward strand.
TTATGTGCGTATGGTCATATAACAAAAAATTCGTAAAACAAAAACATTAAAAAAAAGTTGAAGTATTTAGTTAGTATCTTAGCTGAAGTGAGAGATTAATACTAACTGCATGAGCACTCCCTAGCCAACAAGTTTCACAAGTGCAGACGTCAAAAACAATTGATTAACTCGAGATACAGGTGCTACTGATTAACTGAACGTCAAGTCTCTCACTGTGGCTGATTAGCTGATTGACCAAAAGCATTGGATGTGAGTCAAGGACCTCAATTATTTGATGAGTGGGCCCCCAAGCGTTTCTTGGCAAGCTCATCTGTAAAGAAGTATGAGTGACACACTCAAGGAAAGGTACAAGGGTTATCTGATTAGGAGTCTTGAGGCCTTGCTGACACAGTAACCTTGTTTTGGCGTCCCACCGACAGTCATCAAACAAGTGGCGTCTGGCTGTCGTGTCTTTCCAACCGAGGGAATCCCTTTGTACCGCATGCCTTGTCAGCCAGGCAGTCACCTCTCGATATCAGCCAGAGAGAGAAAAAAACAAAGATTAAAAGGGAGTCAAGTGTCTGTGCCCTTGCCTGTCACACATCCGCGTTTCAGAAGGTCGTGGATTTATCAAAGTTGTCGGTACAGATATCCCTTCCCCATGACGCAAAGGGGCAAGGAACGAAGAAAAAAACGCTGCGCCTTTAAACAGTGCAGTAAACGCTTCGTCTGCGGCGGATGACGCTCAGCTGGCAAGTACCTACACCTGTCTGCTTCAGTGCCTTTCTGTGCTAGCGGCTGTTTGCACTGGGATACGGTCAAGCAGGCAAAGAGAGCAGGGAAGATAAATGACACTGTCATTTTCGTCGATTGCATGTGTACTCGGAGTCTAGCGGATTTGTTTGGTTCTGTGATACGCTACTTTAGCTTCCTGATTATCCGCTGCAGTTGATTTTCGTTTTGGCTGACAGCTGGATTTTAGAAAGTGGCTCTGTCGTTAACAGGAAATGTGTAGCTGCGTTTAGTAGCGGTAGTCTGGTGCAAGCTGGATTTGTTAGGGTTATTTGTAGTTGGTAATATGACTTCCGGGTTTTGTCACATCTGTATAGACGCCTTTTTATTTCAGCCAACCATCTGTCAAGCTGGTTTGTTATGCTGCTGCTAGCATGTGTAGAAATTCTTCTGACAGTGTGCTAGTCCCTCTCATAATTTGATAAAAAGAAATTTCCTCTTTTACCTTATTTTGTTGACAATACCCTACCTTGTTAAAACTCGCCAGATAGGGCACATTCACATGGTTGTGTTATTGTGGAAAAAAAATAAGAGTGGGGACAAAAAGTTAAGGTGCAATCGAGCTGGTGAAGGTTTAACATAATTTAAGACAAAACCCCGAGACTGGGGAAAAGACGAAGAACAACACAACATGGGTGTTGTGCTGTCCTTCGTCCTTTTCCCCAGTCTTGAGGTTTTGTCTTAGATTATGTTAAAGAGTGGGGATTTTTAAAGCAGCCCCACAGGTGTTTCCACAAACCATTCTGAGAGGTATTTTTGTATTACTTTTGCTCTCATTTTGACTTGTCAAAAATGTAAATTGTCTTTGGTGTGTGTTTTTCTTCGTTAAAAAATTCTGGGAGGCTACTAAAGAACTGCATGTCAAGTACAAGTATGCCTGCATCATGTCGCTATCTGAAGCGTATGCATTCAGATCAAAACCATGCCAACTTGGTGTTTATGAAGCTGCAATGCCTGCACAGTCTGGAAAGTTTGACACACATCTTGAAGTCTCATTGGCTGATGTTTTCATGTGATAGTGTGAATAAATGCAGACAGGTTTGGGAACTTAATTTATTCGTAAAGAAGTTACACATGTGGTAAACTCGTCTACATTATAGAACTTTCTAGTGAGCCCCTGTAATTTTAGTTTGCAATGTTTCTGTCTAATAATTGGCTCAGAAATTTGTCCGAACCTGACTCTAGTTGCATTGAGAAGGGGTGAGTAGTTGGATAGGATGTCAAATGCAGTATTGTAAATGAATTTCCACATGCATATACTGGCCTACAAAAGAAAGAAATAAGCATTCTATTGTGCAGCTGCAGCAGATTAAACCATGACGACATAATATGCTTGAAGAGCTTTTTTTTTTAGCCATTGTTGGGATTAATTTAGCAAAACAATAATTAATAAAAGAGCAAAGGGCACATTTAAGCTGGTATGTATAATGTAATTAAACCTTGAGCCTGGAAAAGGAGTAAACTTAGTCTTTAATCATAATTCAAATTATGATTGTGTTTACATAGACTTATGTTGGAAGGAACTTGGCTCTTAATAAAGAGGTCTTAAATTTCAATTGATTGTTTGAATTTGGAACTCATCTTCTCGTGAGGCTCGGTAGAGGAAGCATATGCAGTCGTGCAACTGTACGATTACTTTTAAATTTTAGTTAATGAAAGTGCTGTGGGTGGGTCGATCATCTAAATCTTAAACTATTATTTTCTTGAGGCTTGATGAGAGAAACTACTGCATTTTCTTGCGTATACCTTGCACAACTGTTTATGAAAGAGGCCTCGAAATCACCAAGCTGTGCAGGGTTACTGTGCATGACGCTTACTCCCAGAATCCCGACAGTTTTCGCTTTTATCTTCTTCCATAGATCTCAGTAATAATAGCTCATGCATGCTCAGCAAGAATGGGATGCCTATGGTTGTCCCTCACAAATAAACACTGGCCGTATATCTGAGGAAATATTGCTCAAGAGTCGTCCAGACGTTTCATAACCTCTCTTTGCACCAAAAAACAACCCTCGGTCATCATTGTCATTACCAGAATTATTCTAGAATGTTTAGGCATTAAGGGAGAAGCAACCGCAGAATACCTGGGGAATATGGGTTCAGTCCCAACCCCGCCTGTTTCGATCTGGATGAGCACCTTGCCGACGTGCGGTCATGTATCATGCTGCTGCATGATGCATGTTCTCATGCTAGCGGTGGTACTTCACTGGCTGAATTTCTCGTCCTTGGCGGAGACACGGGATGCTCATTGGGGCTGACTAGCTTCCAAATGTCTAAGCATACACAACATAATTACAATTAACTGTGATAATACGGATGTGCTCACTATGTTTTATATAGAGGGAGTCATGGTTCTCTGTGGTGTGTCCGACTCGCAGCTTGGCAAGATGGGCGTGCTACTGCTGGCTCAGGCCAGCCGCCGAACATCGCTGCTCCATGCCTCGCTACGCCCACTCCTCGCGCAGAGTTCGTCCTACTCGTCCACGCCAAACATTGAGTACAAGCCCATCAAAAAGATCCTGGTGGCCAACAGAGGTGAGGTTGTTTTCGCAGCAGTCGAATTGCCAGCATTCGAGCATTGCACAACTTATGAAATGGGCTCTGGAGAACTCCGCAACCTGCTGTCACACTGCGTCCGACTTGTCCGCAGAGTTCCACTTTAATTTGCTCGGCAGCGTTTTGTACATCATTGTCCCTATGCTTTCAACAGCGTTGGTCAGTTCTCTTCGTTTAGCAGCATACATAAAAAAAATAGAAAAAACATTTGCACATCTTTTGTAACGTCAAGCTGGTTTGACACAATTGTGACTGCTTACGACCGAGTACCGTATGTAACGTCAAGGCTGGTTTGCACACAATTGTGACTGCTTACGACCGAGTACCGTAGAACCTCTTGGGATCTCTTACAACGAGAGAACACAGTGGTGCCCTCTATCGGGTGGCCATGGAATTCTCTTCATTTTCGAATATTTCCTTTTTTCCTCACGCATCCTTTTTTTCCTGGCTAGAAAAAGTTTCGACAATGTATAAGATGATCATTTCTCATAGATAGTATATGTACCTTTTATTTCACAAATACCTCAAAACCTTCACTCTAGTTAATTGCAGTTCCAGGGTCGCCTCATAGATGGTGCCAGCCTGCCAGTTAGTTTTCTCGTCGTGAGAGATCACACAAGAACTCGGTCGTAAGCAAATGCATATGTGTGAAAGGGCCTTTAGTGATCTGCTGAGAAGATATTTTTTAATCTTGATTACTCTTGTGATTGGTTGGGCCATGAATAAACTCCGTTCACCCCTAAACTGGCATTGCGGTGGGAGCTGATGTGCTCGCTGGGCCAATGAACCATTTCTCCTTCACCACCTGACCCCGCTCTCTGCACGTCGGTGCTGGTGAGAGCGTGATTGTGCAAAAGACAGACGTATGACCAGTCCAGTGAACACGAAGCTTCCACTGCATTGTGCTTAGAAGTAAACGGAGCTAGCAAATGCTCAAGAATTTGGTGAAATGCACATATGCACAACAGGTGGGCTTCTTGGGGTGGGTCGTATTTTGGTGTGGGGCAATCATTTGGTGTGGGCCATCTTTTGGGGTGGGCCATCTTTTGGGGTGGGCCATCTTTCGGGGTGGGCCATCTTTTGGTGTGGGCCATCTTTTGGGTTGGTCATCTTTTGGGTGGGCTATCTTTTGGGGTGGGCTATCTTTTGGGACATGACATACATACAGGTCCTTACAATCTTCCAACAAGGCACTCCCTGACAATGAGTGAACCCTTTCAGGGGAGATTGCCATCCGAGTGTTCCGGGCATGCTACGAGCTCAAGATCGGCTCGGTGGCCATCTACTCGGAGCAGGACAAGATGCACATGCACCGGCAGAAGGCGGACGAGGCCTACCTCATTGGCAAGGGCCTCTCCCCAGTGCAAGCTTACCTCAACATCCCCGAGATCGTCAGGATCGCTCAGGTGCCGTCCTTTGTGCTGCTCTTGTTTGCCGTCTTTCATCACCTCTCACAAACTGTTTTTGTTGTAAAGGATTTGCTATTGCCATTCTTTAATGTCACATCTTTGCCGTCTTTCATCCCAAGCAGACCTTCCTACAGCAAGAGCCTGGAGTCTGTGTTGATATCACCACCGTATGGGACCTACCCGCAAAACATCACAATTACAATATATATTAACCAGCACGATCAAGTACCAAATAGTCATGTCTCAATAATATGAACACCTCCGTTTTTCCGAAAAATCGGCGATAATGCGAGTCTTCCACAATAACGAGAAAAAGAATTCTCATATATTTGACCAGTTCATCCCCGAAAGTTTGGTCTATATAGTGGGGTATTCATATTAATGAGGTCCATATTAATGAGACGTGAATGTGCAAGTTCGGTGTTTTACCAGAATTTGGCTTGGTACCAAACACCGAGAACCTTGCATATGACACATCCAATGGGAGCCTTTTTTGAGCTGGACTAGGTACAGCCAATAGCAAACACCAGTGAAATTAAAAATGAAAATTAGTTCTTTCCTTTCTTTTTTTGTTGTTTGAAGCATGTTTACTATGAAGGAAATGTCCACTCAATATTTGGAGATGATCTTGAAAAAATACTTGGGAATGGACGCTTGTTAGGTTCAAAAGCAAAATGCAAAAGGGCCATGTGATAGGGGTAAGCTTCACCAGAGTGCTCGTAGAAGCGGCTAACACAGAGGAGCATCCCACTTAGCCAGGTGGGCTTTGACATGTCATATTTGTACTTTTAGCTTACAGACATTTCAAAAGTAGCACGGGCAGGCACTTGTGACGTGGGCACCCGCTCAGTATTTCACAACAGTTTGAAGCACTTTGCTGTCCCTGGGAACTTCAAGTTCTGCTTAGAGTCGACTACACGTCTCAACCATGGGCCACTTGCCTTGGACATCAGCGATGGCTTGTATACGGGAATTCTGCATGGGCCTTGCTTGTGTAGTGTGTGTCACACCCTATGGCAAGGCCATCGAGAATGTCTGCAAACTAGAGCACAGCTGCTGGTTTGACATCATATGCGTCGGATGCGCCAGTCGGTAGGCAATGCACTGACACCCCACCCAGCCTCCGCTGCATATGGATGGGCTGCACTGTAGGACAGGAGCAGTATATTTGAAGAATAATCTAGTAGGCATGGAGGCATTTCAGAGAAAATGATGCAGTGACCCCATGAAAGGATGTGCATGGATGAAGAAGGGAAGTCCTTTATACAAGGTGTACCCCAAAGAAAATGTAGGGATTGTTTGCTGCTGCAAAAATAAAATATGTGTACCCAACGCTCATTTTCCGGCTAAACGTAGCGCTAGCAGTCCGAACCAGGTCCCAACTGATTTAGAACTGACCGTTAGCCTCGTTCAGAAGTTACAAGTGATTTTCTGGAATTTTCAATAACAACGAAGGATTCGAATACATAGAGCTCGAATGGCGCCAGTCACCGAAAAAGGACCACATTTTCCCACTGAAATTTTCAAAAAATTACCATTGTAACTTTTGATTGAGGTACATGGTTAGTTCTGAAACATTGACATCTGGGATTGTACTGCTAGCACTACATTTGGGTTGAAAGATGAGCGTTTGGCAATGCATAGTTTACTGTTCGCGTTAAAAGAAATGCTGTAAGCTTCTTTTTCCTTTTTGAGACACGCTGTACGTGCAAAACTCATTCATCATGCGTCACATTGTATGCCATTTGAACCAAACGAGGTTTGTTAAAAACCTCGTCGAGTACTGTTGCACCCCCATTCTATTTGACAGAATGGCTGATGCCAGGCAATGTTTTCCTTTTTAAAAAAACTCAGCAGCGAGTCAGCTCTCGGTGGACCCAGTTTTGGTCCCTTTTTCAACGCAGGAAAACCATGTGGACGCCATTCATCCTGGTTACGGATTTCTCTCGGAGAGATCAGACTTTGCCCAGGCGTGTATAGATGGCGGGATTCGCTTCATCGGACCGACGCCCAAAGTGATGGCGATGATGGGCGACAAGATTGCAGCCAGGCAGTCCGCCATCTCTGCAGGTGAGTGGCTCGATGACGCCGCAATCGATCGGCTACGTTTGAGAAACGTGCAGACTTCACATTAACCGTAGAAGCTGTTTGGCCAAAGGAAGCGCTTTACGCTACCAAAATTGGAGTTTGAAAACAATGTCTTCAGCTTTTGAGTGTATTAGCTATTGTACCGTATTTACTCGCATACTGAACGCACTCGTAATGACGCACCTCCCACAACGAGCATCAATATTTGAATTTTTTTTCTCTTGCTAATTTTCGACTTTGATGGAGTCTCAAACTGCATCCAACTTAGCTAGCCACGAAGCCCAGCGCTATTTTCTCTCGCCACCAAGCGGCCTGGCCGTCGAACCGGGCCAAGCCAAACTGCTCTTGTAATGGCTGCAAGTGCATAGCTGTGGAAGTGATCAACCATGGAACCGGCGTTCATACACACTAACAGAAATGCGTGAAAGTGGTTAGGCCTACGAAGCGATCCGCTGACGCTTTCGTCTGAGTGAGCTTCATAGGGCACTTTTCCTTTGCCAAAAGGCATGCCGAAAGTGCCTAATAAAATTTTGCATTTAATAGAGCATGAGTTACCCCAGGCGCACCCACGAGCAGCCGTGGGTGCGCATCCGTCAGGTGGAGATGTGCCACAGTACCCTACCGTGTCATATTGGCACCTAAAATGACCCAGCTGCGCAGTGTGTAAATGCAAAAAGTTTACCCGTGTAATGATTACACCCCCAAATATCTGTAAATGTATTGAAGAAAAAGCGTGTTCATTATATGCGATTAAATACGGTACATATCTAGTTTTCGGGAAAAAGTGTGTTAATTACGCAATTAATTAATAGCAGTTGCCACATAATTGTTGCACCCCCAAAAATAAGCCTCAGTTTTTGGGAAAAAAGTGTGTTAAATATGCGAGTAAATATAGTATATAAATAGAATTCTAATAAATAAGTAAGCGTTATTTTACATCTTATACTTTGGAGAATGTTGCAGGGTGTTCTGTGCAGCACTTAGTTTCGGTAGGAACTGTGAACTTGAATTCATACGGTGAGTCCCTCCCTCTGCTCCCCGGAATGCACATCACATGGTAACAACATCACGCTTTCATGGCAGGCCATGCTGACATAGACATCTCCTGAGGGGGGATGGGGAAACTTTGCTTGGGTTGCACAAGCAGCCTTTGCGTGTCTGGAATCTCTGCAGTTGACAGTATTTTGTCTTACCTGTCATAAATATTGATCTGCGGAGTACTGAAGTGAGTAACTCAGGATCACCTAACTTGTGGCTAGAGTTGTTGCATATCGTCAGGGCATCCGAAGAAGTCTTAGATATTGTGAATGCCTTTGTCCTCAAACACTTCTTATACGACTGGATTTTGATTCCACGTCCTTGCTGTTGCATCCACCCATTCAGCAGCATCTTTCTTTTAGCAGGAGGCAGTTCATCGTCTTCTGCGTCTTACACTAGCTGCCACCATAATCGCGTATAGCCATTTTGTACGCCTCATTCTTCTACTTGTCAGCGTGCACTGAGCCTATTTGTCAAGAATGTGACTGCTAAATGCGTCTGATAACACTGACATCTCTCTCAACTCACTGCTGAATAAATATGGACATTGGTTGAGCAGGGTGTCCCTGCATGGTTGCATAAGTTCTTATCAGCAAATCCCTCCCCGAAAAGCATCCACTGTGGGATTACCCCTTAAAGCAGCAGCCAACCTCTTCTTTAACACAGAATGTGGTTTGTGATGCGTTTTCTATACAGAGGTTGCTTGATGAATAGCCGTCATAATGACCAGAGTACGCAGCTAGCCTCATGAATGAGCGACACCCTGGGAACGTTACAGACATTAAGGCTTTTTTTATAAAGATAACTTTAAAGTTTGATTACAGTAGGACTCGAATCTGGGTCATTTGGTAGCAGTCGGATAGCCACTAAGATATTATATTAGCACAGCTGGTCTGGCTCGAGGATAAACACTTTATTCTAACGCAATTGTACCGATGAACGGCAGGTTTTTTGGTGGAAATTATGACTAAAACAAATAAAAAACTTTCGTGCATTAATATCTCTCGTTATAACAAAATTGCTTTTTCAAATTATGGCTCTTTATTGAGTTCAATCGTGGTCCCGACTGAAATGCACGCATTTTTAACTCGGATTACTCGAAATGCTTATCGGCGACGGAACCACGCTTCCTTAAAGTTGGGTAGCTTGGAGAGTTCGATCAGAGAAACGAGCGCGTCTGTTCGTTGTAACGGGAGGCAATGACTAGTAGCGAAATGGACGAACAAAGCACTCTCTGTCCTCTCATTTCTTGCCGTCGCTCTATCCCTCGGCACATCAGCTTTCCGGTGCTGTGCTGTCGGCGAGCCTTGCTTATGCCGGCTGCATCTAGTTGCTGCCTTGCACGACGAAACGGAAGACGAAGCCACATGCTCACGCAGCAGTGCGGAAGGCTGCTAGCGACCGTATGAACTTAGCTAGGCTTTGACGGTTGACATAGCACGAAGAGCTTGACGTTTAGTATTGTTCAATTACAAATGATGGCTGCAGATTTTTCTTGCCCATAGGCCTCGTACAGTAGACTCTCATTAATTGAAACTAGAAAGCCACCAAATTTGTTTGAATTATCAGAAATTCATCTAAATATGATGCAAAATAAGATTATGATTTGCCATATGAATACACATACAAAGCAGATATTTGATGATTTCCTCTACATAGGCCGACTGATTATAAGTGGGAATGCCACACGTGAAAATTGTTTGAAATGTATGACAAGTTTATTTATCCCTCAAAAATGTTGTTTATTGTAAACTGTTTAGATAGCACATGACAGCTGAAAACAAAATTAAGTTTGTTCATCAGGCCGAGAAGTTGTCTAATATGGACTATTAAGTGAGGGATGCATAAGAGATAAGAATAAGCATTGCACGGCAGTTTTCATAGCAACCAAGGCGGATGGTGTGACGCGGACCATTGGCGTGCCGCCGCGTCTCAGTGTCTGGCGCAAATCGCGACGTGAGATTGGGGATAGTCGCGAACCACCCCAGGTTCGATTTCGAAAGGTTTCGATATTTTCGAAGCGTTCGCATTCGAAACATTTCAATATTTTCGTGCCGACCGAGGTTCTGAAATTGAAAAATCTCTGCCACTTTCGATCACAGTGGAGTTTCGAATACTGAAAGTTCGAAGCTTTCATGGTTTCTAAAATTTCGGAGTCTCGAATATTTCGAATATTTTCTTACTTGAGGTTCGATAAATTCGAAGATTTCGAAACTTTCACTAACTCAAAAAATTCGAGATATTCGAAAAATATAAATTTTTTGGGATCTGAAGTTCGAAAAATTCGAAGATATCGAAATTCTTTAGATATAAAAATCTGCATCGCCTTCGAATTTTTTTATAGACATAAAGTTCGAGAAACTTCGAAAGATTTCAAATTTTTTTCTACATAAAGTTAGAAAAGTTTGAAGGTTTCGATTCTCCTTTAAAGCTAATATTGGAAAAAAAAACCAAGCTCGCGCTGCAGAACCCGGGATACTGGGTCTCAATTCCACGCCCTGCCCGTTTCGATCTGGATTGAGCACTCGTGCCGGTGTGCGGTCGTGTATCACTACTGCGTGGTGCACGTCAAGCGACCCGAGGCTAGCGGTTTTGTACTGCACTGGCTAAATTTCTCATCTACAGCTGGGAGACTCGTCGCGCTTGAGTGCAGACCAAGTTCTAGGCTGTATAAACATACACACAACCCAATTTTCTTTTTTTTTTTTTTGGGAAAAAAACAAAAAAACTTTGAAGATTTTGAATTTTTTTTTTTTATGTGCTGGAATATTTGCCAGAGCAGAGTGACGTGTGACCATAGATCAGTAATTTTGACCGCCAGCCGGGGGGGGTGTCTTTAACGTGCATAGTGCAATAGTGATCACACGGGCAGCACTGTTTTACGATACGCACCTCAGTTCGAAACGGGGCATGAGGGCGGGCAGAAGGTTGAGGCTCAAAAAAACCTTGAAGCGACTCTGGCAAAGTAATTTCCTCTCATCCCCTTGCACGCTGGTAGTAACCTGATCGAACGCCGCCTGTGAGCTGACGCTGCCATATAGTAAGTTTAGTTTTGTAATTAGTTCCGGAGGCTTATTTTCCGGGACGGAGGAAACGCCTCATGCAAAAGTTCACCAGGCCAACAGTCGAACTCCGAGGTCGAGGGAGCGCTTCTGCCAATACAGGCGGCGTCGGAAGAGGAAAATTCCGGGGAGGGTGAAGAGAGGTGCTCTGGCCCCCTTCCCCCTTCCTCTGATGGCTGGACTGTTAAAGGAAAACAATACGGGGAAGAGGGGCTGCGGTCGAGCTTATTCTAATCTTTTCGAAATTATTTATGTAGATGTGCAGCTACTGTCGCTCTTCATCCGCATAAAAGACGCGTGAGAATCGTCGTTTTCGGAAACTTCAGCAGTTGTCCAGAAGGCACTACTTCGTCACAATGCTTATGAGGTTCGGAAGTTCCAAGCTATGTCAGTTCGACCTGAACAATCTGTGCCATTTTGTAAAAGAAAAAATAAACATAACAATGAATGTGGGAAAAAAGCTGGAGAAAAAAAGAAACGATAAAGATCCCGCCGGAAGTGGCTGCATGTTTGCATATTCAGAAGCTCAGAACTCCTCTCAAAACATGTTTCTCAGCATCTTCAAAACGTCTACAGGCTAGAAAAAACATCCTTCCAAAAACGTGAACGACAAAAAAAAAAGTTTTCATGACCAGCAAGTGTTGAATTCGATTAACACTAGAAGTCTTCCCCCACGAGTTAATTCTAGTCCTCATCTCCACATTATTCTGTATTCTGCCCAGATGGCAATTATATGTACTGTCTGTGGTGTCAATTTAAATACGATACCTCAAACAACTTGAGAGGGAAAAAAAATACCACGTTTAGGACATAATTGTTTGTAAATACATGTTTTGGTAGAGGTGTGCGAATATGAAAATCTTCTCGGCACAATCGAATGGATCAAACAGGATTATTGAATCGAATCGAATCGAATATTTTCGAATACGAATAGTAGTTTTGAATAAGAATATTTTTGAAAACAAATATTTTTATTTGATGTGAATTAAGGGGAGACACTGCTCTTTGAAGCAAAAATACACTAAGAAAACATTTTTTTTTAAATTGTGGTTTTTGAAGATTGGCAGGCACTTATCGTCTTGTCCTGAACGATTTTCATTAAATAAGTCTCTTATCTTGAAATGATTGTTTTGGAAACGAAGTAAAATGGGTCAGTGGATGTTTTTTAAATATTATTTCTGAGTGAACTATTTACACCCTTTACTATTTTATGGAAGCCATATCTACTACTTGCGTATATCTAGACTTCTTATTTTATTTCTTTCTCTGGTAGGTGTATGTGTGACATATGCAATAAGGGGTAAAAATATTAAAAAATAGGGCATCAGGCTTTTTTAGGTGCCTTTTAGGCACCCTGCAATAAATCAGTTTGAAACTGGAGAGTTCAAAAGTGTCCTACAACGTTTATAAAGCATCCTAGGGCTTTAATTTATGCCTTATTGTATTCCACATACCTTTTAGTTCACTTATATATATTTTTTTCTTATTTCAGTATTTCAATTTGTCTTATTCCTTCCCATAAACTTTGCAAAATTAGATCTTCAATACTCAACAAAACTTATTAGGCTACATCAGACCCAAGTACATATTTGTAGTCAGATTGTGACTGGTAGATAAGCTATGTAAATTTAATTTGCATTGAATCACAAGCTATATAAAAAAACAATGCTCAATTAAAACATAACTGGAATTTTTTTTTAAACAAACTTTTATGAAAAGGTCAACTTTATTGCAATAAGAAAAATGTCACACATGTGACCGATAAAAAGCAGAAAATAAATGAGTCAGTAAAACACCATTCAAGGAGGAAGCAGAACTTATATGAAGGTACAGAAGTCGAGGCGGGTAGCAAGCCACAACGCAGTCAGATTGCGCCGCGGACGAAAGGAATTCTCGGAACGTGGAACTACTACAAGCGGTGGCGGGTCGGCAAGCCACAATACAAAGTCGAAGATCGCGCGCGCAGCTGCACGATTTTGTGCAAAATCTTTTTACGGTGGTGAACGCAAACACGTGAACGTTAACCGAAGTACACAAGCGGAGGCGGGTCGGCAGGCAACAGCAGAATGGCAGATCGTGCTGGGGGATCGGTGGCCGAGTGGGCTAGCGCACACCAGCTCGGACGCACGTGTAGTCGAAAGCTCGCGCTGCAGGAACCCAGGGATCGTGGGCTCAATCTCCACCCCTGCCGTTCGATCCGGATGACATCGGACCGGTGTGCGGTCGCGTATATCACTACTGCGTGGTGCACGTTAAAGACCCCAGGCTAGCGGTTGCTGCACTGGCTACATTGCTCATCTAGCAGCTGGGAGACTCGTCGCCCGTGCAAGGCAGACCAAGTTCTAGGCTGTCTAACCATACACACAACCTAATCTTTTTTTGTTTTTTGGAGATCGTGTTGATCGTGCGATTGCACCGCGCAGCCGTCCTGACTTTGCGCCATCGCTTTCCGTGTGCAATAGTTCTGCCGATAGAGGGCGAAACAAAGAAGCAATATTATTAAAACTACCTAGTTGTGTCTATTTTGTTTCTTTCGAAGGGAGCAAGTCTCACTTTTATTAGTGAAAACGGGTAGAAATAAATAACAAAAAGAAATACCGGCAAACTGATGAACCGGAAATATCAAGCGGAAAATAACACGAGCCAGATAGTGGCCAGATATCGCCAGTAGCGCCGATAGCCGAGGTCAGTCGTAAATCCATATCCGAATCCATAGTAGTGAGTGGTCCGTCGCGTTTGTGCTTACGACGGCGCACGTGCCGTTGCAAACTTCATCAAATCTATCGCAGCGTTTGTGTCACGACCACTTCGCCGACTCCGGAATCCAAACATCATGGCAAGCAGAGGACAGATCGGGCTTACCGCAAATGACTTTCAATTGTATATATAAAAAAGACACGGATCAGCACTGTGTTGGTCCAAAAACAAATAGGGAACTTCCGACCATGATGGAAACCGCGAATCAGTTCGCGTTATTATTTCGAAGTATTGAAGAATTCGAATACTTCAGTGCTAACTAGCGAAGCCGTCGGTGAATAGCAAGCATTATTAGTATTGAAGTTTCGAATATTCATTTTACCTAATGTTTGGACATTTCAATATTCGAAACTCACTTATTGAGTGGCACCAATAATCACATCTTAAGACGACACTTACCTAGGCTATACATAGATATTTCTTAAAAAGTTTAACATCTTTATCGTAGTAATAGCTTCGGCTTTTAGCTAGCTTCAAATATGGCACAAAGCGACAATGCAGTCAAAAATACCCGTCAGTCCTTCTCGCCCCTTGAGGAATTTATTTTTTTAAAACTGAGCTTGCCAGAACATTGTAAGCGGCATTGTCTTTTGTGAGGCACGCAACACGCATGTAAAAATTCGAGAAAAAAATTACGATTGTATTTTACTACTTGAATTCAAATGAAACGTCACGTCGGTCTTTCGAAGTTCAGCGAGCAACGTCGAGCTTCTACCTAAAAAGTTTCGAAGTTGGATTGAACACGAAATTTCAGTCAGGATTCCGAAAGTTCAGAAAATTTTTGAATTCTCTTAATAAATAAGTTTGAAAAGGTCGAAAAATTATCGGAATTCCTTGGGCGTAGGAGGTTTGAAGGTCGAAAAGCTTCAAGCTTTTTAGTGCAAGAATTCGAAAGTTCGAAAATCATCGAAGTTTTTGGTCTATCAAGTTCGAAAGTTCGACAAGCATCGAATTTTGCAGCGTAATAAATTAGAGAAGTTCGAAAAGGATCGAGAAGTAATTCTAGCGTAACAGGATTCGAGCAGTTCGAAAAGCGTCGAACTTCTTAGTTTACAAGTTCGAAAATTAGAGCTTTCATCGAAGTTTATGATATAGAAAGTTCAAGAATTCGAAATCTTTCCAAGCCACGCTCCGATTCAGATCGCCGAAACTTCGGTTTGAAAAAAAGGTCGCGGCATCGCTCCGCTAGGCAATTTTTACGTGGTGCTCATTTTCATAGCTTATGTGTTGCCCATCTGGGCCATGTTGAGTATAGCTTGCTGCTTTGAGCACCAGGAGTGGGCTGCGAAGAAGCAGCACCCGTGGAAGCAAGCTCTGCGAGTATTGCCTCTCCGCCCCAGTGCGCGAGTGCTCGGAAAGAGAGCACACGAAAAAATATTATGATTTACACGAAAATGCCGTTTGAATTAAGATGCTTATGTGTACATTAGAAACTTAACGGGACAACCTAGGTTCTGAGGTGGTTTTGAATTAACCAGAAGTAAGAAATATCAGGGGCCGAGGTGTTGCGAGTCCTGCTGTACAACGGGTGCAAACTCCATCATAATTTTTACTGATCTCAAGTCCGATTATTAACGCCTACGGGCAGATGTCCAGGTGGTTCCGGGGACGGACAAGCCCGTGGGAGACGGCGGAGGAGGCTGTGGCTTGCTGCAGTAGCCTGGGGCTGCCGGTGATCTTCAAGGCGGCGTACGGAGGAGGAGGGAGAGGCATGCGGGTGGTCAAAGTAATGAGCGTGAGTGTGGCAGGAAGCATTGCCCGACTCTGGGTTGTCCAAAGGAGCTGTTAGCTTTTACCGGCTGGTTTTTCACACTCGCAGCTAGCCCATGACCAGAGAGGCCTAAACCCTTGTTTTTAAGCCTCTTGTGACTGCCACTACGACTGGCTGTGCGGATGCGGAGCCGGTCGTAAGAAGTCGATGAGGGCTTTGGTATTGGATCAGTGTTGCCAGTGGTCACTTGCTTTCACTGACTAGCCCAACAAAGGGGACACAAGAAGAACTTTGTGTCCCCCTGCTCGTCAAAATGGCTCGCAGCAAAGCTAAACAACACAACCAATGTCCCTAATACTGTGCATAAAATGCAAGAAGTTGGACTTTCGAATCATTTTCTGTCGGCTCTGCCTGTGAAGATGTAGGCAACAAAATGGCGTCACTCGTAAGCTGCTTGTGTGGTTGCCAACAAACAACGTGAAAATGCAAATGAACGAATGACTGCTATTCGTATGTTAGTTCTGCAAGTCACTGCATCACCCAACTAGCCAAACATATCTTATGTGTTCAGATCGCTCTTTCTTTTTCTACAAAACTTTTACATTTTCTTTTTTTTTTTTTACATTGCGTTTTAGTTTGAGTTGGAATTAAATCGAATTTGAATGCACAGGAGGTTGAGGAGAACTTCCAGCGGGCATCTTCCGAAGCCCTGGCTGCCTTCGGCAACGGTGCCATGTTCATAGAGCGCTTCATCGTCCGGCCGAGGCACATAGAAGTGCAGCTTTTGGGTAAGCACTATCCTCGGACTGTCATGGTCTGTTCGCGTCCACGTTTGTTTCTGCATAGTGTTGTGGGCAGTGAGCAAGCACCACCTAAAGGAACACTAAACTCCAAAACTTTTCTCACAAAGATTTTAAATGTGTAGCATTTATATAGTGCCCGATCTTAGCACTTTTGTGTTCAAGTTTTGTTCGAGCCTTGCCAGAAACAAGCGAATCTGAACTGTCAATTAAACAATCTGTCGATGGAAACGATATGTGTCGGTGAGACAATCTGTCGATAAAACTCGTTCAGTGAACTGATTGCCACCAGGATTCAAGTGCCAGATCATCTACAACTCGTTCGGTGTGATTCATAATGCTTGCTACAGACTGGTTTCAGACGGATGCAAGAAAGGCATTCAAAAGGCTATGCATTTAGAATGCCCTTAAAAGTTCTAAAAAGACAGACAGATATATATATTTTTTTAAAATTTGTTGTGTTTGCTTGTGACTTGTTTTGATATTTTGCTTTTAAGGTGACAAGGCCGGGAACGTTGTTCACTTGTACGAGCGCGACTGCTCAGTCCAGCGACGTCATCAGAAAGGTGATCGAAGTCGCTCCTGCTGCAAATCTTGACCCAAAGGTGCAAAACTTTTGTACCGTATATTTCCCCGATTTCTGTGTTTGTAGAGCGCTCTTGTATTTGATAGGCTGCCCATACAGTAAAACCTCGTTAATTCGGATCTCATGGGACCGGCAAAAATGTCAGAATTATCCGAAAGTCGAAATATCGAAAGGACAAAGAAAACTGTGCGAAAATGTTTCCCTGTGACATACCTTTGTTTGAGAAGAAATCTGTTATTGCCGCCTGCTTTCTGGACGACATTTGGGCGGAGACGGCAACTTTCCTTAGCGCGGTCGAGTGCTCCACCGCACTCGCGCTGTCAGCTGTCAGAGCTTACGCATCCCGTGCGCTGACGATTTAGCACAGCAAGGCCTCTTCTAGTTTCGGGTGCACCACCTTCCACAGCCGCTTTCTTTTCGCGTTGAGCTTCTCGTTCTCGAAAGCCTGTAGGATCTCGGCCTCAATCTTCACGTACGTGGCCAAAGTGCTTCTCTTGACGTCGTAACTTTCCATCACTTGCTGTCGAGAGACGCCGTCCTTCAAGGCCCTCAGTATTTCCACTTTCGTCACTAAATCCTTGGCCTGGTACAGCTGCAACGGAAAACGAGTAGCACAATTGACCGATGATCGGAGCGACAAAATCGCGACACCCGGCGCTATTTTTCCCGAGCGCGCCGATAGCAGAGTGCCAGTCAGCCAGTCACGTTGCATGTTTCAACGCGGGGGTGGCCAGCGAAAAATTGAGGGCTGAATAAGATAGCTGTGAAAATGCGGGCTTCAGGATGGGCTGCTTTCTGCCGGCCACCCCGCGTTGAGGCATGAAACATGACTGTCACTCTTGGTATCAGCGCGCTCGGGAACAATAGCACCGCGATGTCGCATTTTGCCATTCCGGTCGTCGGTCACTTGTGCTACTCTTTTTCCGTCGCAGCTATGCTTCTGCCGCTTCCATGCCAGGAGAGTAGCGTGCTGACGGACGGCAATCCAGAGCAAAACTGGCGCGAAACACGGAGAACCGGAAGAGTGAAGAACCATGGGAAAACCGGAAACACTTGTGTACACCTCGGATGGATAGCAGTCATACCCTTTGGAACGGACGGTAGCTAGCGCCACCTGCCGAATTCGTCCGAATTAACCATAGCGCGCCGCGTTCCCTCCCGAATTAATGCGCGTTTGCTGCCATTGACTAATACATACGTTTGACGGGACCGGATTGGCAGTTCAGATTATCCGATTTTCCGAATTAGCGGGGTTGAATTAACGAGGTTTTACTGTACTAGAATCGGTACTCTAGGAATTGCGATTCTTCCAAAATTAACATGCATTGTTACTCCGTGCCCTTTCAATATTTTTCTCTTGGATCTAACAAGTGCCTATTCCCAAGCTTTTTAAGATTACAGCCGATTTTGGGTGGATGCTTGTGCAGTTTTTGACAGTACCAGTCTACCATCTGGTGCTTTTGTAACCTACCGTAAAATGCCAAGCATGCACCCATGTCACAATGAGTGCCCAATTGTTTGGAAAATAAGCAAAGGGCATATCAAAAGGCCAGCCCAGACTTCTAAGCCCACGTGGCCAACTGATAAGGTTCCCCCGCTTTGACTGCATTTCTGAGGCCGCCGGTGAAAGTCGTTGAAGCTTATCCTCCACACACAGGTGCAAAGCGAAGCTTCGCTCATGTGCGCTGGTGCAAAGTGGTGAAGCGCAACGCATGCACACTAGTGCATTGTGGTGAAGCATGCCGGTGCAACGCTCGGCGAACTGACACTTGCACTCTTATGCAAAGTGATGAAGTTTTGACGTTTGTGCATTGGTGCAAAGCAGCAAAGCTTCGACGCGCGTGCCTCAGTGCAAAGTAGTGAGGCTCGACATGTGAGCCGGTGCAGGGTGGTGAAGACTCATGTGTCACGCGTGCAAAGTAGTGAAGCCCAACCTACATTGTTCATTCACCCTTTGCATTTTTTGCTCAGACCTAACAGACACCCATCTTCCATTTCCTAAATGCGTTAGCATTTATTTTCCTGGTGCATGCAGCTGTCTTTGGTTTGGATCTGGCAAACTGGCGTCGCGAGGCCACAGCATGGTTGCCGCCATGCTCTTTGCTTCGTTTGTTTGCTCGTTACATACACTTTTCCTCTAGCATAAGAGGGAAAGAGTCTTCTCGCGCGCTTCCAGTGACGCGCCGCTGTTGCCGCACACTTACTCCTCTGACGATGGCATGGGGGCTTAGGCACATAGTTTCGTTTCCCCAGTGTGCATGACATATGCGACAGCATAAAACCGGAGTGCAAGAACGTCGCCATTTGCGTGAAACCGCCGACATCCGTAAGGAAAGATTGACTCTTTGAAGACAACAGTATGTGGACCGTAGGCAGCAATCGAGGGAAGCTGTGGGGGCTGCATCTGAAACTGCCGACGTCCGGGAGAACAAACTGGCTCTACGAAGAGAACAGTATGCAAACCGTTGCGAGGTGGAAGTTCCCATCTTTCGCCAAGTCAAAAACCCAATGCTAAATGCTTACACATTTAATCAAGAATTGGTGTAGCGATGGCAGAGATTTCAGCTGCATTTTGTTTTAGATAATCTTCAAATTTTGGGTGGGTGCTTGCTCTGTATTTTACGGTATTTTCGCCAGTCTTGAAGCGCTTGTATGGGGTCTGTGCGCAAAACTAATCCAGCTGGGCATTTCTTTCCAGATACGCGAGGCAATGCTGACAGACGCGGTGCGTCTGCTGAGGCACGTGGGCTACGAGAATGCAGGCACGGTGGAGTTTCTGCTGGACGAGACGGGAAAGCACTTCTTCATCGAGGTGAATGCCAGGCTGCAGGTGGAGCACACTATCACCGAGGAGATCACGGGGTGAGGTGACAGGCCTGCACTCGTCTGCAGTGTGTGCGTTGAGAGGGTACGATACAAACACCACAACCACTTGCATATTGCAGTTACCTGAACACGTGAATATTGAAAAAAATGAATATTAAATACCGCATTATTCGAAACTAGTATAAAAAATCAATACCTCTCTCCACAAATAAAACTAAAAATATATAGAGCCCTTTCATTTCACATGAAGATGGAGGACCAGCGAAGCTGTTATCTTTACGACGTCTAGGACGACGTCTAGAGGAAGACGTCTAGGACGACCTCAAGGACGATGCCTAGAGGACGACCTCAAGGAAGGCTTCTAGGACGACCCCAAGGATGACTTCTAGGACGACCTCCGAGGACGAAGTCTGCGACAACCTCAAAGACGACGCCTAGAGGACGACCTCTCGGACAACCGTCAGACGGACAACCTCAAGGATGACTTCTAGGACAACCTCTAGGACGACGCCTAGAGGATGACCTCAGGGACGGCGTCTAGGATGACCTCGAGGACGACGTCTAGGATGACCTTAAGGACGACTTGTAGGATGACCTCTAGGACAGCGTCTAAGACGCCCTCGAGGACGACTTCTAGGACGACGCCTAGAGAAGTGGAAGGGCTCTACACTCTGGTGAAAACCAGAATGGAAAGAGCTGGAAAAGGTTGCCGACATATATAAGCAACGGCGGCAGCTGGTTGCCACCGTCGCTCATAGATGGCGGTAGCTGTCTGGAGTTTTGTGGCGACATTTGTTTGTCCGCATGCACAATACTGGGGAAACTGGCCCTTAACAGCTCCGCTGTAAAATTGAGGTTTCCAAATCTATTTTAAATGAGTAGTACGCAGGGCTTTTCCAGTATTATACTTATTTTATACTAGTTTCGAATAATGTGCTATTTAAAATTGATATTTTTTGGAGTGTTCGCTAAATTATATTATGACAACACAGAGGAAGTGTACATGCCACTCACCTTTAGAGCACCTCTTGGGATATACCAAAGAGGCAAGCCATTTTAGTCCTGTTGAGTTCACTTCTCGCCGGGTACTGATCGTACTGCAGAGAAGAGATGCCTTCAAAGTGGGCTCCCCGATCTTGCAAATCTCGCTTTCCGCAGCATAGCCACGGTTTTAAGGAAGAGGCATGCCGTTAGAGTAGGATGCTGTGCTAGTGAGTGTGGTGTATTTAGGAAAAAAATTGGTAGCAACCTTTATGCAGTTGTATAGTAATGATGGAAATGTAGTATTTAAAGAGCGATCGTTTAAATTTGTTTAAAAGGCTTTAGACAGCCATTAAGAAATGAAGAACATATTGTTTATTAATCTGTGTCACGTGTCGACAATATTGCAGATTGTCACGTTACATGTCACATTGTTGTGTGCCACCATGACACCAACTCACGTGGTCACGTGACTTACGTGACCACGCTGTGTGACATCAAGTCACACAATGTCTTGGTGTCAAGTTGAGGTGTCATGTGATGCCATGTGACCGACACCTCTACTTGACATTGGGACGTCACATTCTGAAGCAAGCGGAGCATTTCGTTTCAGCCAGGCGTCACGTCGGTTTAACAGCTTTAGCATAAGGCAAAAGGGTCACTAAACCACTTTTTGTGATAGTCTGTTTATGGTCATAACTCAATCATGGGCACTAAGCATCCCCCAAAAAACAATCATCACATTCATGCATGGTCAATTTCTTTATTAAAGTCTGTATCAAAAGATTGATTACTGGAGCTGTTGCAGAAAACAAAGGATGGCATCGCACAAAGAGCAGGGGCTCCACCCTTCTTTGTTCGATGGCGGCATCTGGTGTCAGTCTTTTGACGCGTTGCTTATGCTGCCGAGGGGTGTTTCAGGCAGTCCAGGAAAGCTCGATTTTTAAACACGATCTATAAAATACAGGCACAATATTTCGTCCTGATACTTCAGAATCGGCGTCTTTGTGGTTTAATGAATATAAAGAAAATTAAGATCCGGCAGATACATATTCTTTTTATGACCACTTTAACGTCTGCTTTCTCATACCGGTTTTCTGTCAGTGCTTATCATTTGCCATGCTCTGACCCACCTTTACCTTCCTGCTTTAAATTGAGGTGATGAGTGAATCAAAGGCTCGTGGTTCGTCCGATTGACGGGCGTTCTCTGGTCTTCCGGGTTGGTGCAGGGTGGACCTGGTGCAATCTCAGATCAGGATCGCTGAGGGAAGGACTCTCCCCGAGTTGGGCCTGGTGCAGAGCCACATAATGCCCAAGGGCTATGCCATCCAGTGCCGTGTCACCACCGAAGACCCCGCCAAGAACTTCCAGCCGGACACGGGCCGCATCGAGGTGGGAATTGTTTGTTGTTTTGCTATTGGGGAAACAACAAACTCTGAAGTGTCCTCTGAAGTTTAATTTCTGAGTTATCTATGTGCAGGCTGCCAAGCTGTGGTCTCAGTGGATCGTTCCTCGGCCTGCAGATCGGTCAGACGTCTCCTGAGACGATCATGCCCGTGCGTCTGTGCAATACGACGGGAGAGAAGACAGGCACATGTGTGGCTCGTTTTTTTCTCTCACATTTGTTTAAGTTTGTGCGGTGTTGCTTTGCGTCTATGTCATGAAGCCTCGATAGAGCTCCGATAGAGCTTTTTTCAAAAGTGAGTGTCGTTCGGTTGCTGCAGAACCAATTATCTATGACAGTTATCGAGAATGTGTTGGACTTGGGTATTGCGTCAGCGTTCGGCGTCGAAAATATGCAGCCACCAAAGTTAAATTTTGTAAGAGGTCGACTGAGTGTTGGTGGCTTTGGTTATAGTCCTTGCGTGCCGCTTTCTGTAAGGACGTCTTCGTCTGAAAATTTCTGGATCTTGTGTAGAGTCCCACAGAAGGCATGGTTGCAAAAATGTCAAGCCTATAGGCTAGCTCAGGTTTACTGTACCTAATTGAAATATTCCACAGGATTACAGGGCTTGATTCACATTGCTTTGTTATGGTGCGTGCCTGTAGAGGTGGGTTTATTCGGGTATTTTTGCCTTTTCTTTGCTGTGTTTTTGCACAAATGTTGCGTGTTTTCCCGTAGGTGTTCCGGAGTGGAGAGGGCTTTGGCATCCGGTTGGACAGTGCCTCGGCTTTTGCTGGTGCCATCATCTCTCCGTACTATGACTCCCTGCTGGTGAAGGTGATCTCGCATGCGCAAGACATGAAGTCAGCTGCCAGCAAGATGGACCGTGCCCTACGAGAATTTAGGGTTCGAGGTGTCAAGGTTTGTACAGTTTTTTTTTTTCATTTCATTTGTGGCCTTCAGAAGTTCCTTCTCTGGCAATTGCACAGTGGTCAACAGTCCTTCAGTCTTTCTTGTAGAGTCAGTCTCAATTATTTAGCAAAGTGTTAAACAACTGTTGTGGTAACCTAACTTTTGAACCTAACTTTTGTAACTATAGTCCTGAATGGCTGTGAAAAATCATGTCTCCTGAAGTGTACTTTCCAAAATAACCTTTTGTCTCGAAAAATACCTATATTTTTTATTGAGAGCTGAGAATTCCCTTCTCCCTATGGCATTGTTGTGATAAAGTGCAGCTTAGGAGCATACAGACTTTGTTAGCGGTGATAGATGCACGGACTATAAAAGTGTCTCATTGTTCCACATCAATGTCAAGCTAAGAGAGACTAAAATAATGCTGAAAATGGTAAAACACTTTATTTATGGGTTAGGACATTAGAAAGGATTCAGTTTGTACTATAAGGGAGGACACTACATAAGGAGGGTCAACTCCTAGACCCCTTATTTAAAACGATCGAAATTTAGTGTAAACTGCTAGTCATAATGAGTAGTACCACGAAATGTTTCAGCATTAAGGGGTGTCATGCAAAGACTTTTTTGCTAGCATTCTTTACTTACCACTTTCGTCATCATCTATCTTCTGGATCTACCTCTTCGCGCGGGACGGTTGTTATCTTTACTAGGACGTACAGCAGCTACTGTGGCTGTGCGTCTTGGAAAAACTAACCGTATGACTGCCGCGTCTGCGGTACTGTTTGTGTGGCTGCTGTCGCCTCTAATCACAAGCCGTGCTGGCTGAGTTCCCGTAAAGGTTAGATAATGCTGTTAGAGTGCAAATTGAAACTGTTAGAAAAAATTACATTTTGAACGATGATGACGACAGTGTAGTACACTGCCGTTCCGACGGTTGCTGCGTGCAAACACAGGAGACTAAAGTTTCAGCCGTTGCAACGTCGAGACGTCGGGAAACATCGCTCCACGTGAAGCCGACTCGAATGTATCATTCTTCTTTTCCCGCCCACAGACCAACATTCCGTTCCTGCTGAACGTCTTCCAAAACGAGCAGTTCCTCAACTCCAACGTGGACACCTACTTCATCGACGAGCACCCCGAGCTGTTCCACTTTATGCCGTCGCAGAACAGGGCCCAGAAGCTGCTCTATTACCTGGGCAACGTCATGGTCAACGGGCCCATGACGCCCCTGGCCACGCCCTCAAGCCGTCTGACCTCACCCCCGTCATCCCCATCGTCGAGCAAGGTATGGGGCCGTAGACGTGTCTCGTTGATGCGGCTTCCACATAGTTGTATCTGTTTTGTGTCTGGGACTACGGTGCCCGGCATCCTCAAAAGTGGTCCCTCAATTTCTGCCCGATGAGGTCGCAGAAGTGTCACACTGTCGCCTGCCACGATCTTGGTGGCCCTGCAGTAGCGATGGTGGACTTGGCAAGCACATGTTCTGCTGCAGGCCACTCTCCAGTTTCACAGTTCCATGGAAGCTTTGGCAGAGGGGTTAGGATGCCACGGCGATGGCGACACTCACATTTGCTATTACTTTTTTTGCCAGGACTTCTATGCTTGACCGCCACAATCGCAACGTCCGACAGGATGATAATCCGGTTTTCGCGACGTCTCTTGTTGCTAAGCACACCGTGGTTGGAGACACCTTCAAGGTACTGTAGCCATACGGTTTATGTAACAATCTAGAAGAAAATGTCCGCCGGCTTCCCGTGCATTTCGGTCGCCTCGGAACGGTCGGGCGTGGATGCGGATGTTGACGCTCCCAGTGGGCCCGTATTGCATGACGCTTTGATATACTTGCAGAACCTTCGAAATATCACTTGTAAGGTCTGTACCTCCACAGGGCGTGCGGGTCACTGTTCGGAATAGAGCGCCCGCTACTGTTCCAACAGCGGGCACTCCCTGCCCTCCCCCTTGCTTTTGCCATCCTCCATTTTTTTTAATGTGAAAGCATTAACTGTCTCATGGAGCGAGTTGACGTCATCAGCTGTGAAACCCCGCCAAACGGCTCTTTCTGCACTGCTTCGATCCCATTTTACACCGCCCCCATTGGCTAGCGCGAGTCGAGTGCGAAACGGCACCATTTACACTGCTTCGATCCCATTGGCTAGGGTGCGTCGACCAAGCTTCCATTTGCCGGACACGCAGCGTCATGGCGGTGGCAGTCGTGAGACCGACGCTCAGTGCCAGCTTCAACGTGCGGCCGACGCTCATGGCATATGTGTGTTCCTCAGCGCTAGAAATGCGGCACTGGTGCCATTGTGGCGCACTGTGCGGCGCCATTTCTGCACGGTCCATCATGGCGCATACAAGATGCAATGTGCACGTGATGGCCGGGTAAAGACACCTTGAATGCGGCAAAGCAGGCAAGTCGAACGACCACGACAATCGTGCATACGCTTCCCTGATGAGTGGCGCATGCAAAGACTTGCAGCGCCGCTATCCACGAAGTCAGTCACGTGAAGAAGCTTTAGTCAACATGTCCGCGCAGTAAAAGCCAAGCACTACGGGGGACGACCTGCAACCCTGGCTCCCGCAGGGAGCTTATGCAGGAACTCTGGTCAGCGCCTGTCGGCGCCAACAGGCGTAAAGCAAGGTTGCCCATGTGCCGATGCCTTCGCATTCACAGTTCATAAATGCTCAGGTGTACCTCAACTGCGTTTGGGCGATTTGCTTTGCGCTTTGTTCGATCGTTCTCAGATATATGGACCAGGCTAGTCGAACAAGAGTAGTCCTGAACATACGCTCACAACACCTTTGGCAGATTGTCATTCCTTAAAGAAACAAGTGCTCTTTCTTTTCACCGAAGGGATCGGGGAAGGCACGTCGACCGTTACTCAGTAAATTTTAAGAGGTATACGCAGTTAGCACTCGGCAGGTGGGATAACATCAAGTCCTTGCTTCACTCTGTGTGTTTTCAAAAACTGGAAGTAACACTAGTCCCGATTGAAGGTTCCGCCACAATATTTCTTGTGCTTACCTCGGACACCCTGTATAGTGGTTTTGTAGCTTTATTTTGCACAAAACACTGGCATCAGCGCAATGTACGAAGAAATTGAAGTTAACGAGCACACAAACAACTTCAACTCGTCACGGCAAAACTAACATGCCTAACCTTTCGTCTGCTTCCGTTTTCCTTTCTCTGTCACTCTCTTTCTCTCTGGTACCACTGATGTCGGTGCTTAACGATTTGCCACATTCTGCTCCGTGTGTTTAGCATCCCGTACCGCCCATGCATCAAAATTTGTCCCGAACTGGCAACAAATGACATCCAGCAAAGCCAGAGAGTGTCTTGGCGTCGGATGTTGCTATCCTGGCGATCGGTCGTAGAAGTTCCAACAAAAAGCATGAATAAACGCGAGCGTCGCTCGCTGTCGTCTCGTCGGCGTCCCAAGTGCCAGCTGCCGAAGCTTCCATGAACCATCGAGCTGGAGTGCGACCTGCAGCGGAACAGGCACCTGCCACATCCAGCACGCTGCTGCGACGCCACCAGGATCGCGGCGTATGTGGCGGTGTGACACTTTACGACGTTGTCAGGGGAAAATCGAGGGAGTCCCGCTTTTCTGGACATGTTAAACGGTTGGAGATGCGTTTTCGGATGCCGTAGCGAGGTGAGGCGGCAGAAGCCCGTTCTGCAGCCAGCATGGAGGTAGGAAGCTTCTGGAGTCGACATGAGGCCACTAGAGACGAAACCAGAAGTGTGGAGCAACACGCCCCCAACGGCGACCAAAAGCAAGAGACACTCCAGAGCCCCGAGGGTGACCAAAGCAGCTGTTGAGTCGGCTCTCCTTTTCGTCCAATAGCATCTCCTGGTTTTTGGTCGTCGTTGGGGCATATTTCTCCACACTACTGGCTTCAACTTCTGGTGGCCTCATGTTGCCTCCAAGCGCTTTCTACCTTCATGGCAGCCAGACAGTCGGCGGGAACCAAAGGGGACGCGAGGTGGGACGCTGCGGCGTTGGTGACCCTCGTGTACGCTTGCACTTGTCGCCGGCATTTCTACGACCAAGCGCCGGGATTGAGAACATCTGGCGATACGTTGTGGCGGCTTCTGCGAATTGAATTGGTTGCCACTTAGTGACCACTTTCTATGCATGGGCAGAGATGGGACGGTAAACGTGCCACGTGCTTTATGTGCTATAGTCGATATGGTGCCTGTGCTTTTGTGGATTAAAAGAGCTGTCGCACCCATTCGGTGCCAATGAGGAGGGGGGGTTTTGGTGTGAACATTATTATTAGTGTTGCGCGAATATTCAAATTTTCGAGTAGTATAGTTTCGAATAATACGCTATTCGAGTATTCGCTGTGAGGTGAACTGCGATATTGATACTTTCTTGAGTGTGATTGCAGCGGGTTAGCCCCGTTAGTGCGCTTCTCAACGCAACACCCGTGCACTGCGGCAAAGCAGTACCCGTGGAGCTCGCAGGCTCCGTGGGTGTCACTGCCACAGTTCATATCTTGGTGACGCGGACTCAACGGGCTAACCCGCCAAATGATTACGCAGATGTTAGGCAGCAATGACTTGACAGCCTGCATTCATCATTCATGCTTGTATTTTTTTTTGGTCAGATTTAAAATGGAAGAAATGTTTGCATACAGTTAGGAAATTTATAAATCCCTCGATTGAATATCTGTAGCAAATCTGTCATTTCAATGCCCATAAATATGTTATATCACAATAAATTGCATAAAAGTGTACGAGTGGAAGGTTGGAAACAGTCCTCACGGGTTCAGCTGAATTTTCGTTTAAGCATGGTGAACGGTAGTGAGACTGGCAAAAACTACTCAATATTCTGTTTGAAAAGATTAGGCCAAAACCACTATCAGCTCGCCTGCATACTGGCTAGACATTCATATATATGGCTAGACATACTACCTTCGGAACAGTAGAAGAATGGCATTAAAAAGAATAGAGGAGTCTACAATAATTCAGTGACAAATAGCTGTGTGTTTTAGAACTTAATAGTAATGAGGTGACTGACTTTTGATTATCTTTATATATTATTATGGATGTGAATTACACGTTTTTACCAACAAATAATTGTTTCTGTCTTTGAACAAATTGTTTCTGTTGTTTCTTTGTGAGAAAAGATATAGCACTGCTCACTATACTTGAACACAAGGTTTCTTCCACTGTTCTTGCAAAACCTTCCTCCACTTTGACAAACCAGGTTATCGCAATAGAATTCGGTTAAAGCGTTAACATGTGCACATATTGGTGCGGGCCTGGAGTGCTTCCTGATGTTTTAATGGCGACTCCAAAGAAACTGAGTATCAAAGGCACTTAATAGTGTCTAGTGAAGCTCATTATCAACCTATCACCAGAAAGCATATCTTGCCGTCTCGCGACGCCGAGTTTTGACAGAGTGGGACGGACAGGTGCCAACGTGCACGTAAAATTGTGAATACAAGTATAACAATAAAAAAAAAAATTTTGGGGCTCTAGTTTAGATTGGTAAAAAGTGTGCAGCAGTAAACAGAAGTGGCAGCGTCAGGACTAAACAGATAGCTGCTAGACAAACGATTGAAGTGCATATAACAAAAGAAAGCAATAGGTGCACACTCGAGAGACGGTTTGAACCCCAGTGGAAAACCAGACGAAACAGCCTCGACATTGAAGATAACAAAGACAAAGTTGCAGGTGTTTCAGAGAGCAAACAGGAGGCCGATAATAGTGTGGAATCCAGAGGTGCCGAGGATTCGAGTTTTGTGTTCTCAACACTATCAGTGTTAAGGAGCAGCATTGACTGTGCTCTTGGATACGTAACACCTCACGATTCAATATTGCATCACTTCGTGCCTCACTTCAGATAGTGACGACATGATTGAAATGAGCGACGTCACTCTTCCAAGTGTTATTGTGGGCAGGGCATGATGGGGCGCTCTTCTTATGCACAATTTTTAAACTGGGCGAAGATATGTAAGAAATTAATTAATTAATGTCTAAAGAAAAAATATACCTTTTTGCAAATTCTTTAAATTGGCCTGGTTTCTAATAATGGTGCTGTCAGTACCTGCGATTCTAACGTGACCCCTAATACCAACAATCAGAAAGTTCATTCACAGATTTTATTTAATTCGTCAATTTACCATGATGATTATCCCTCTCATCTAATGTCCGCCCGAGTCTGATAAATACACGGTGAAGACAGAACCGCCTAACTATCACCCCTATTTTTTTATTTGTATGAATTAATATTAAACATTTTATATGTATATGTTTTGTGATAGCTGACAATGTTGTTTGGCTTTTGATTCCGTGTGAAGTGGTCTTGAGTTTTAGTATTGATTTAGTGAAGTGTTCATTCATCATCTGCATATAAATGAGGTGGCAGCTACCTGTGGCTGGGGAAAAACAAAATAAGTAAATAAGCTACGGTAGTTCAAAAAAGATATCGTCATACTTTTTTGCATCACAGACGCTTATGGCACCCTATCTATCTTATTTTTTTTTTTGCCAACAGGAGAGCAAGGTTTTGAACAAACTCTAATTACTGTAAATGGCCGTTATTCTTCGCGGGCTCAATATTACATTCTACGCGATTTAGAGTAAAAGCTGAAGTTTGTTGATTTTCTGCGGGTTCAAATTTTCAAGCGGCACGGTTGAATCTCAATATAGATTCCACTATATGTTTACATTTTACCGGAATTGTTTGCAGGACCTGTTTTTTCGCGGGGAGCGCAGGCGATTCGCGAAAATGAGGTCACTTGCGAAGAAGTAAGTCGTTTACAGTATATCTGAATTCTACCAGAAAAGATAAAAGAACAAAAATCACCCAGGAGCCAGAAGGTTCTCTGAGAACTGGGAGGCAAAACAAAACAACAGATAAGCGTGAAGCA
This sequence comes from Ixodes ricinus, assembly GCA_037355805.1. Taxonomy (NCBI): domain Eukaryota; kingdom Metazoa; phylum Arthropoda; class Arachnida; order Ixodida; family Ixodidae; genus Ixodes; species Ixodes ricinus. Next base: position 203,995 of record JAZHYW010005015.1, read on the forward strand.
AAACTTTAAGCTCAAAATAACAATCTCGTCTGCTTTCCAGTTAGGTCATGCCTGAATGATAGTGGAGATTGTTGCAACTTTACAGCTTTCTTTTTGTGTTCATTTCTTTTCTCGTGGAGGGAAAATTCTGCATTAAATATTTTTTACTTTTTTTTTTTTAAGACATTTACAATGAGAGTTTTTAAGGGCTAATTTTCCCAGGATCGTGTCCGGTGCCAAACAAATGTGCGACACAACACTCTGGTTTCTGCCGTCGCTCATAGATGGTGGTAGCTGTCCCAGAGCGTTGTTTGCCCGGCTGTCTGCCTGCTGCTGCGCTCGTAGACCGGCAACCTTTCCAGCCTGCCGGCAACCAGACAACTGGTGGCTGCCGTTAACTTCATAGATGGCGGCAGCGACTCCGGAAGTGTATTTTTACACAAGGGGCTGGCAAAACCGGGGAAAAAAAAGAAGGGAGAAAAAGTTAAAAAAAATTTTAATCGAAAAAAAAAAATACATTATTAATATTTTGGTGCATTATAGACCCTTTCTTCAAGGGCGCCGCCATCTTGAATTGTCGTCACTTCCAGTATGGGCGAAAACATTGTTTTGCCGTCGCCACGCCAATAGAATGCATTTAGGAGAAAAGCGTAACCGTCACCCATTCTCGTTTTCTCTCCCCTCTATTTTTTTACTACTTGCAGGTTGAAACGTTTTAATATTTTTCGTCGCCCATACCGGATATGCCTACTTGGCGGTCGGGGGCGAGAGTAAGCGGAAAAGGTCTATAGGAAGTCTATTATCACTACCTATGCCGTGTGCCCGCTACGTTCAGGCTAGGACCAATACGCCTCTTCAAAGTCATCAACATTTCCAACCCGATATCTTTTCCATGACCGCTTTAATTATTATTACTGACTTTTTTTTTTCAATTGATATATTTACACCCATCTTACATAAACGATAAAGCAAAACATACACCAAGGTAGTCCTGGTGGTTAAAGTATTCAGGGCTCACACCGCCTCGTCCACCCTCTTCTAATAACTGAGGCTCTCGTGTCCCCAGGCTACAGGCTGCTGCATAGCAATAATACAAGAAATGAATTGAGACTGAATATGATATTGCCACTGTGGCAAACTCTATGGTGCTGGGCACAGTCTCGGACATCTCACCCATGGGGATCGGACTAGGACATTCTCAGACTACCCTCCCACATGTGTGTCTGTTTTAAGGGTAAAATGTTTCAATTAGTCTTGGAAATGGCCTTGTTTCTTCTAAGTTACGTAATTTAGAACTTCGCAGCTGTTTAGACGTATTAATCTAAGCCAGGGGTGGCTTGGCTGACCCGGCCTAAGTGCCGCAAACAAAACCACTAAACTTCCAAAGGACGCCCAAAAGAGAAAAGGCAAAAAAAAGGAAAGGGGGGATCCAAGTTTTTTTTTAGACCAATAAATGAAACTTGAATTACTTTAGGTCTATCCAAGTCAAAAGCAGTCCAACTCTACGTACGTATGGTAGCAGTAGCACATAGTAAACCGCAACCTGTCTCAATTTAAAACTCATTCCTTTTCTCTTCTTGGGGAAGTGCTCATGTGACCGGAAGGGAGGCGGGAAAGGAGGAGGGGTGTTAGGCATACTAGGAGAGCCACGAGCCGCACTTTAATACTCGAAGAGCTGCAGTTTGGCCACCCCTGCTCTAGCTAAGATTAAAAAGTCATACCTCAGAGGCTCGTAAAAAAAATTGCAGCGATCATATCACTTGATGGCAGAAAAGCTGTCTCGCACTGGCAGATCAGACACGGGCTCAGAGCAGTATGCTTGCAGTCGCTACCTCTCGAAAATGTAGGGGGACATCTCAAGAGCCGGCTCCTTGAAACGCCTGTTAGTGGTTAAAAAGGAATGCTTCGGGAGGTTCACCGATATTTCTTTTTGCTTGTTTTAAACTTGTCGTTTCGCAGGAAACTTTCCATATGGAACTACGCTTAAAAGACCAAAAATATACAAAAAATAATGTGTAGCATGTATGCTGCTCGTGTAGCCTTAGGCAACACTTGCTTGCCTTCCAACTAGCGATTGGCCAGCACAACGCGTCAGAGTGCCCCAGTACAATGCGGAGGACTCCGTGGCCGTCCTTCCGTCTGGTTTCAATTAGAAGACACCTCAAAGGGACCGCCAGCGTCGACAGCTTTGCTCCCTCCGACAAGGAGGGTGGGAGAGCAAAGCCATATTTTGTTGCTTTAGCACTGTCTTTTTTATCTTCTTTTACAGCGAGCTTACAAACACCAGCTCGTCTAGAGAGACCCTGTTTCCCCGTTGAAGAAAAAAAAAGAAAGAAGAAAGAAAAAGAAAAGGGGTGGGGGTGTGGGGAATGGCGCGGCGTCACAAAGCCAGGGCCCAGAGGCTCCTTTGAGTTTTGTTCGACCTTTAGGTCTGAGCTGTTCAGAACTGAAAGCCGACTAGCATTTCTTTTTCAAATTTCCGGGGACCAGCACGGGGCCCCCTGGGGCCCTGGACTGCAGCCCCCTTAGCCCGTACCTTGATTCGGCCCTGGGGGAGAGGGAGGCCTTGAGCCAAATGCACGGGGCTCAGCACATTGCCCAGCACCCACTGGAAAATGGCAGCGGGTGCTCAAGCCCCACGTTGCCCCCTCGGTTCCGGGTTCCCTGAATGGCGGCAACATTTCTTCAAAGGAAGAAGAGCGGGAGCAGAACGAGCGCGGCGATGTGCGCAGCAGCGCGACGATTCCGCAACCGCTGCGAGGCCATTATCGCCTTAAGTTCCGCCGCTCGAGCGCTTCAGATTCCCTTGCGAAAGAAGAGCAGATTGTTCGCCTGGAAAGCCACCGCCGAGAACAAAAGCTACAGCTCCGCTGCTCTTCCTTCTTCACCAGAGTGGAAAGGCCGAAAGTTTTTTTGTTAGTATTAAAGCAAAAGACTCAAGGTACACCTAAGCATTTCTTATGAGTTGTGAATGCAAAAGCATGCACACCGCTCTTCAGCTCCCTTCTTTAATCTGCGGCGTGCAACGTGCTGACCTTGGAGTGTGGAGCGGTGGAGCCGCTGCCCTCGCGGACACGCAGCGCCATCGGGTGAGCGATCGTTAAAACTATCACGTGCCTTGCGGCGCGAGGAAGGAACAGGCAGCACCGTGGTTCCCACCAGAACGAACCCCTTGGTTTATTCCATGCGCCGTATATATTGCTACGCGCCACAGAACCGATAAAGGCGAGCGAAAGCGGTGATCAGTGATAACACAGTCAGGATAACACCACACAAACTGACGCGCAGCGGTCAATGGGAGCCTCGTCGACGCGCGCCAGCCAATGGGACCAAAGTATAAAAGGTGCCGTTGGCTAGCTTTGCGTGGTTTCATTAAGGTGCCGTTTTGCATGGTTTCAAAGCTGGTGACGTCGGCTCGCTTCATGAGACAGTTAATGCTTTCACATTAAAAATGGTAAAGGGCATTTGAGCCATTGTCTGCTCCCATTGTCCGCAATTGGGCAGATGGCACACTTTTTTTATGGGCTGCATTCGGGGTTCTTTTACATCAGTGGTTCTCAACCACCAGCGTTTCGGGGACCCCTTCTGGATCGGTGGAAGTGATGGGGGACCCCATCTGCCGGGAAAAGAGGGCGGTATTGAACGATTGCAATGAGCAAAGGGTAATGAAGGAAACTAAATACTAAATGCAAACCAACTTTGTAGTCCTAAAATAGAAATATAATCAACCCTACTCATTCAGTGCACATGGTTTCGCCTATTAAGCTTGGTGGAGGAGCCGGCATCTACAAATAAAAATATTGTTTGGCTTGACTGATGGTCTAAGCCTTAGAAAGCTGTGGCATTTAGAGCAACACACATCATAGTGTGTGGCTCTAATTTGACATGGGCACTGCATCAGCGCGCATCTCGGACTTGGGTCAAATCAGTCTGTCAACATGCCCTTGAGTCTGCATGCCACAGCTTTACTGCCAGAATGGAAATGAAGCAAGAGGAAAACAGCGGCGAGGGAATGGGTTCTTCTCCGCTGTCAACCTAGTATGTTTGCACGTTGCCCGATTCTGCTGTTGCAGTACTCATTGCTGGCGCTACTAGGGATGCACTTAAGACTGACATTTCGCTTTATAGTTTTCTCAAACTTTACAATCTCATGGAATGCCTTTCTCTCATAATTGATAGCCGATGAACCCTGTCAGCCTTGATGCAATAAAGCAGTTATAAATTTTGTAAACAATGATATGGGGTGTCTGACATTGTGCATTGCTCAGATCTTTTGAGATTTAAGCTGGAAGAACATTTCACACAAGGGCAATGGGCAGCTAAGTAAATTTGGAAGGGAAACCCTGGGTTCTTAGAGGCCACATGAAAACTGGCTTACATTTACTGCTTAATTGTGTCGTCGGATGAAACGAATCTTCTAAAAGTGTTTATTATTTTTCGGTTTCGAGTAGGTAGGTACTTGCCTGGTATAGTATGGTAAGTATGGACTCGTCGTCGAATGAAATGGGGCTTACGTAGTGTCGTTTCGTTGCTTTGTGTTTGCCCTGTGTTGACGTGACCGATGGTGGTGTTTCTTGCCCATGTTGTCTGCTGGCTTACCCGTGTACTTCTGCTCTTTTTCCTCCTCCGCAAAGGCGAGGATGCAGTCACCTGGAGGCCCGGTAAATTGTACTTTTACTTTGCTCCGCATGTGCCCGATATACCCTTGGAGCACTTAAGCATGCAAGGGTTGCATGGCAGTGCAGAACTTGCCCCGTATAGGTTTCGGGGTAGGCGGATTCTCACGAGTAAAAGTAACCGCTCGATTTTCGATTACTCTTAAAGCCAATTGACAGACAAATTTTTCTTTCCCATGCTTGCACAGCTTGTGTCATGCTCATCTCAACACAAAAAGGAAAGTGAGCCAAGTTTAGATTTAAGTGTGTCTTGATCATATCTGATACTCAGAAATGCACAAAATATGTTAGAAATGAGCTGAGCACTTGCTGTGCGTTTGTGATGTCAGATGACATCACATGATGTCACATGAGACCCAAACTTGATGTAGTCCCATGACGTCATGAGAGTCGCCTGAGCCTGTGTGTCAGTCAAGTGTATTGCTCTTTTGATAAAACGTCATATAAAAAATTTTGTGTTAAAAGGCAGGAGTGACCATAAATACAGTCTTAATAATAATAAAAGTAATAAATCTTTATTTAATGTGGCCAAAAACAACCACAGTGGTCTTCGGTTTGGTACACACAATAAATAAAGAAGCCATCTTTGAACACAGTGGTCTTGTTGTGTTCAAAGATTGCCTAAAAACAGCAGTGATCATTTTAGCTTATGTGTCCCCATTAAAATGGAGGAGTAAAGACTTGTAGCGCTGCCAGGGCTATGAGCACATTTTTGCAACCTTGGTTCTTTTAGATTAATAATTTTAAAGAGGAATGAGGCATATCTTAACTCATGTCTGGTGAGAAACACTTACATCTATTTTTATTGGGCCAATAAACTTATATTTATTACCTATATTATTTTGCCATAACAGATTCAACCAATGACTTGTGAAGCAACATGAACTGTGTTAGACTTAAGTTTGCGTAAAAATGAAATATTTTTTAATGACATGGCATAGATTGAGTTCTGTCACATTGGTGGCTTTGGGTTCACCTTTATGATAGAACTATATATACAAGGATATTGGGAACATATTGGTCTAACTGAAACGCTAAGGGGACATTATGCTTTTCAATTGGGATATTTTGCTGCCTTGACTGCTCACCAGTTGAATCCTTTATTAGGCGATTGAGTGCTAATTTTATCAGTTATTCACTCTGGCTTGCATACAGTTATTCATATCTAGCTGGTAGTGTTAACTAGCTGTTCTGTAGTTAATTTCACTGCCTTGACTAGCTGCATTATTGATTTATAACCTTATGCATGAGCACCGGTTTCACCCATTCATTAACCATTGCCCAAGTGGCAACTTTGTTGACTAGTATTTTTATTTATTAGTCAAGTGATTTCCTTGTCAATTTGTGCCAATTGATTGTACTGGTAACAGTTTTGTTTTATTAGCTTCAGTTTATTTATTTAATAATAATTTTATCGTCTCGGTCATTTTTGTTATTTATTTATTTTATTTGTCGGCTTATGTGCCAGTCGATTGAATTGCTAACTGTTTTACATATAAGTAAGGACCCATAGGTTTTCAATATATACCGATAAACCCTGATAATTAACCCCCTTTGGTTCATTGGTTAACCAGCTCATAGACTCGTTGACTGGTGCCCCCCTAGGTTCCAAGCCTCCGCCAGGGTTGAGGGACGTGCTGCTGAAGCTGGGACCTGAGGGATTTGCCAAGGCCGTGCGCAGGCACGACGGCCTCTTGCTCATGGACACCACGTTCCGGGATGCCCACCAGTCGCTGCTGGCGACGCGCGTGCGGACCATTGACCTGCTGAACATCAGCCCTTTCGTGGCGCAGAGCTTCAGCAAACTGTACAGCCTGGAAAACTGGGGAGGTGGGTGGTGCCGACACGACTTTGCTCGTCAGCTGGGCTGTCAAAAGAAAAAAAAAAGCGAATGCTTGTAACTTCTTTTTGTTTGAGAAAGGGAATTTATGGAGAAAGGGAAAACAATAACTTTTATCTCTGCATATCTATAGCAATATAGCCCAGGCGAAAATCAGTCCACTTCCAGGTGGATGAATTGTAAATGAGGCGGTCCAGCTGGACTCCAGCCGGACCCAGCTGGAATCCAGGTGGACCGCCTCATTTCCAGTTTCATAATCCAGCTGGAAGTGGACTGATCTTCTCCTGGGAGGTTTCCATATGGAGATTTGTACAAAGGCAGAGAGAAAAGGAGGGTTGCCGGGAGAAGTTTAGCATTTGATCGGCGCTGCTTCCAAGAAGGGCATTTTTCTCACCTCGTTGAACAACTTATAGCTTTAAATCTATGAGCGTTGGGTTCAAAATGCAGAAATTGGGATTTCAGAACAATTAAAGGGCTGAGGTCACGACGATTAAATGGATAGATTTATTCTTGAAATGGGATGCTCAAAGGTCGCTTAGTATATACACTAAGTTTCGCGATTTTTAGAGCTCTAGTAATTGTAATAATCCATTCACTAATGTTGATCATTTTCGTCTGGCAACCGAGCAACACTCTCAAGTTAGTCGCATCATGGTGCCCATAAACCATGTGATCATCATATTTAGTTAAACACTCTCTCATTCTGGGCGCCTCGCCACTTGGGTACTGTGGCTACTCGGGTACTCCAATGTGTACTCTTGCTCTCGTCCTCTTACCGTTTGATCTCCCATCCCGCGTGCCTGTGGTCAATCGTCGTGGGCGGCGGCGAGTTCATCTCCCAGGCGAAAATCAGTCCACTTCAAGCTGGATTATGGAACTGGAAATGAGGCGGTCCAGCTGGATGCCAGCTGGAATCTTGCTGGACCGCCTCATTTCCAGTTCCATATCCAGCTGGAAGTGGACTGATTTTCGCCTGGAGCTGTGACGATCTCGTCGTCACTGGAGCTGGCTGCGAGCCACTCGAAGTCAAAATGACCAGCTTGCAACATCTTTTTATATATATATAACATCACTCTCTTTGCTACTATGATCAGTGTTGAAGACTCATATGAAGAAGCGATGCCATAGACGTCATCGTCTAGGAAACCGCATGCTCGAAACGCGGAAGTTAAACGTGGAAGCTGAAGGGTGAGACGCCGAGTGTCAGGTCTGTCAGCGGTCGCAATGAAGGGGACGCCACGTGTTGGGTGGGTGACGTTACTGACCCAACAGACAGCAGCATTTTCTAATGGGGTGGATCCAAGGGTCCCGCATCTTAATCGGTTTATCCTCGAAACTATCGCACCATTTTCAGAACAGATTTAAAAAATATAGGATCGTACAATGAGTCCAAGCAGCATAGTTATTTCATACTTTAATTCTGGTGTGTCCTAACCCCTTTAACAGGAAAGACACTGGTCTTGAACTTATTTTTGTAGTTTCTCATTCAATTTATGTCAAATTCTCACACCTAATATATTTTGTTGTGCTAAGCACAAACATAAGCTCAATGTTTTCCTCTTAATTATAGTTTCCAAAATAAGCCATAAACATAAGCTCCATGTTTTCCTCTCAATTATAGTTTCCAAAAGAACTTATCACAACTTGAAATTAGTTTGGAAATTGTTAGAAATGATTCATAAACATCTTTGCCAATTAGAAAATATTGTAGTTAGAATTGTTCTGAAATATAGGTTTTGTTTCACTCTCTGATTTATGAAGTATCCAAACCTAAAAAGGGTATTCAGATCCAAATTCTAGATTCAAAAATTCCGTGGGGCTTCTTGTTAAAACGAAAAAATAAACCCCGAGAAAAAAGGAAAAGCTTTTCAAAACATGCTTGTAAAGAGCCCGAGTGTGAAACTTTGAATCAATGTAACTACGTAGAGATGTACCTCCCCAGTGGAGTATAATTCTAAAACATGTTGTAAATAACCTATAAAAAAAATATTCTTAAAATACTTTGTTTTGTATATTATTTTTGCCTTTTTAAGTCCATAGTTCTCTCCTTAACACTCGTTGTGATTGCAAGTGGTAAAAATGGCACTGCCCACTCTCGCACAGTTGCGAATGGACGAGTTACCGTCACGGTGAGAGTGTCATGAGAAAAGCTTGCCTATATTGCTGCACGCGCAGCAGGGTTGGCGGCACGTGCGGCTCCCATGCAGAAGCATAGGGTTCAAACCATGCGAACCTAGTTTTAAATGCACAGCAGGGGAAGCTGTTAGCGCTTTCCTGTCCCGAGTCCGGGATGTAGTGTAGATAGAGTGTGCAGCTCGGGCACGCGGAGCATGTAATTGGCGACTTCCCTTGGAGCGGGGACTTTTGCCATGCGCGCTCGGGCGGCAGCAACGTGAACTGCAACGCGCTACGAAAGCTCTTGCTGGCGGGCTTGTGTGCCACTAAAGTGGCGCAGGAGTGACAACGGCGAGGCGCAGCGGGGTGAGAGGGAGGAGAAAGAGACATGGGTGCAAGAGGACAGCACTGCGCAGAGCGGTTATAGGATGACAGTTGCTTTACACAGTGGCCGACCGGCGGTTCAAGTGCCATTTTATGGGCAATCCACTCGGTGCGACGTGTAATGTGTGCGACAGACCGGTTTCGGGCAGATTTGAGCAGACAAAAGGCTGCGTCTTTAAAACGCTCTTAAATGTTTCAGCATTTATTGCCCCGGTGCGCGCAGCCGTCTTGGTTTGGACTTTACTGGTTTTGTGAGGCCGCTGCGCAGTTCCCGCCTTACCCTTTCTCTCCATTCATTCGCTCATTCACTTTGCTCGATTAGCAAAGAGTCTTCTCGCACGCTTCCAGCGACGCGCCGCTGTTGACCCGCGCTCCTCTTACGACGGCACCGGGGCGTGCACACGGTTTCGTTTCCCCAGTATGCACAACATACGTGACAATCTGAGACCGAGGCGCAGTGACAGGCGCCGTTGGCGCGAAGCCTCCAACATTTGGGAAGAAAGATTGGCTCTTCGAAGACAACAGTATGCGGACCGTAGGCGGCGATCGAGGAAGCTGCGAGCTTGCGGCAGCCGCATCCGAAACCGCCAACGCCTGGGAGAACAGACTGGCTCTCCGAAGACAACAGTATGCAAACCGTTGCGTGGTTGGAATTTCCATCCCTTCGCCGGGTCGGAACCCCTGCGCTAAATGCTAACGCATTTCCGTCGAGAATCGGTGTTGCAACAACAGCAATTTCGGCGTCTTTTTTTATTGTTTGCTGTTTTTTGGAAAGCCTCAGTTCACTGTTAGCAGTTACTCCTGTGTTTTTGTTGAGGAACCCTCCTTAACATGGGGTGCGTCAAAAAGCAGCCCTAACATATGCATTGCAACGAAAATCAGTCGTACTCCAGCGCTCAGTCCTGCTGTTATGCAAGCGTCGACGCTCACAACACTAATTATTGTATTCTATTTTGGTGCGAAGTTTCCCCAGATTAAGCCGTTAGTTGTCCCAGGTTATCACTTTCTCGTCACCCGTCGTTCATGACGATGTACCTACCCCGAAGCGTCGCTCTTGAACAACATTTGTTTTAGATATATCTGCGAGGCAATGCTTATTTGGAATAGCAAATAATGTACTGAGTGCATCTTTCAGATTTTGCCTGCAACCGTTTAGTGCAAGTTCACTGGCTTCTAAGAGTGCCGTGTTAGCGGTTGCGGCCTTTGTCCCACGACAGGAGCTACGTTCGACGTGGCCATGCGCTTCCTGCACGAGTGTCCCTGGGAGCGACTGGAACAGATGCGCGCACGGGATCCCCAACATTCCTTTCCAGATGCTACTTCGAGGTGCCAACGCCGTCGGCTACACCTCTTATCCCGACAACGTTGTCTACAAGTGGAGTGTGCGCATCACCGAGGAGAAACCATCGTGACTTTTTTAATGCGAATAGCATTCTTTGGATACTTCACGCACTTTTCGTCTATGTATCTATCTATCTATCTATCTATCTGGCTATCTAACCTCTTACGCCGCGGGTCGATAAATAAATAAAAAAGACCGGCGCCGGCTGGGATTCGAACCGTTGACCCTTTGATCAGCAGGCAGACGCGCTAACCACAGAGCTATGAAGGCAGTCATTCAACGCACTCTAAACGGTTGTTTATATCTTTACCATAGGACGCGCTTTACAGCGCTGTCACAGCTACCGGTGCGCGCGCGTTCCATGCACGAGGGCTCATTCCGCTCTCGTGAGGCTGAGCACGGCCGCTAGCTCACCCTCTCCCGCGCTCGGGAGAGGGTGATGTAGCGGCCGTGCTCAGCCTCACGAGAGCGGAATGAGCCCTCGTGCATGGAACGCGCGCGCACCGGTACTGTGACAGCGCTGTAAAGCGCGTCCTATGGTAAAGATATAAACAACCGTTTAGAGTACCGTTGGTTGAGACTAGCTGAGACGCCAGAAAGTCTGGTCGGTACTATTTTGAGTGTTTGTGCGTATGGCGCGTGCTTTGCTCGCCTTCCTAAGTGACACAAACGCACGTGCTGGGCTGCGGAGATCGTGCGCAGGGCTGTGAAAGTGTCAACAAATTTAGAATCGCCTCAAGAGTGGGCTGGCGTATCTAGAGTGTGCCGGCCACCTGACGAACGCGCATAACTCCGCACCGTTTGATGCTATTCGCATTAACGTAGATAATCATTCCCAAAGGATGGGTTCTGCTGATTTCTTTACATCTTTTTGGACCTGGGATTCTCAACCTTTCTCTCTCGAGAAACCCCTCTGTGCTTCAATGGCAGCCAGGACCCCTTCTTGGTCTTGGCATTGGTACAACAAATCGGTGCAAAACTCCAGGCTCGCAGCTTCTAAAAGAGTGAATAAAGATGAAAAATATTGTAATGTGGTGCAGGGATGAGCAAGGAAATGTGGGGGAATTCCCGAGGGTGCTCTGCAAGCCCCAAGTTCCGAGGAACTCAGTTTAAGAACCCATAAGTTTTGGAGCCATCTTTGCTGAGTTTTAGTAAAATGCACTTGGAGGTTTTTCATAAATTGCTATGTTAGCTCTTCCACATGTTGTGTGAGAGAGCATATCTACAAGTCTTTCCCGATAAAACAACGTAAGGCTTTTCTCGACTTTGTACGACAGTTCAGAACCGTTCCTCAAAAAGATTTTTATCATGCAGTTTCTTAACGATGTACCCGCCCTATCCGTTGCAGCAGCTTGATTTTTCTTTCATGCCTTTTTCATGCCTTTTTCATGCCTCAGGTTCTGTCAGCTGGCGAGAGACTGCGGCATGGACATCTTCAGGGTCTTTGACTCGCTAAGACTACCTTCCAAACCTCGTGCTAGGAATGGAGGCAGCCGGCAAAGCAGGTTGGTTGTCCTCGCCAATGTCGCCTTTTTTGACATAAAAAAAAATTGTTTCAGTCGGGTGAGCTGTGATCAAAGGCCTGTTCACACACTTGCGTTTGCGTACGACCGAGTTCTCGTGGATCTCCTATGTCAAGGCGGCCCTGCAACTGCATTTCACTAGAGGGAAGGTTTTGCGGTATTTGCGAGATCAAATATACAAGCCGTCTATGAGAAGTAATCGTTTATAACGTTGTCAATGGTTCTTTGAGCCAGTGCTGAAAGAATGATGTATGAAAAAAGGAAATATACAGAAATTCCACATATTTCACAGCTGCCCGTTGAGTGGCGCAAGTGTGTTTTCTCGTCTCAGAAATCCCAAGAGGTTTTAAAGGTATACTAACGAAATTTGAAATATACCCGTCGTGGTTCGAAAATGGGTTGAATATGATCCACAATATCCGTAAATTACAATCGGACGCTTGTATTTTGAGTCTAATGGCTGTATTTTTCGTTGTAAACGGCCCACTCTGGCAAGCGCTCAAGAACAGCCAACGGAGACCACGTGACATCCAACGTAATCGTGACGTGGATTGCGTCTCGGGACGAGCAAAGCTACCGCGAGGCTGACGCTGAAAGGATGGCCTTGTTCCATCCACCGAAGCGGCTGCTTTTAATGCGAATAGCATTCTTTGGCTACTTCACGCACTTTTCGTCTATGTATCTATCTGGCTATCTAACCTCTTACACCGCGGGTCGATAAATAAATAAAAAAGACCGGCGCCGGCTGGGATTCGAACCGTTGACCCTTTGATCAGCAGGCAGACGCGCTAACCACAGAGCTATGAAGGCAGTCATTCAACGCACTCTAAACGGTTGTTTATATCTTTACCATAGGACGCGCTTTACAGCGCTGTCACAGCTACCGGTCGCGCGCGTTCCATGCACGAGGGCTCATTCCGCTCTCGTGAGGCTGAGCACGGCCGCTAGCTCACCCTCTCCCGCGCTCGGGAGAGGGTGATGTAGCGGCCGTGCTCAGCCTCACGAGAGCGGAATGAGCCCTCGTGCATGGAATGCGCGCGCACCGGTAGCTGTGACAGCGCTGTAAAGCGCGTCCTATGGTAAAGATATAAACAACCGTTTAGAGTACCGTTGAGTTGAGACTAGCTGAGACGCCAGAAAGTCTGGTCGGTACCATTTTGAGTGTTTGTGCGTATGGCGCGTGCTTTGCTCGCCTTCCTAAGTGACACAAACGCACGTGCTGGGCTGCGGAGATGGTGCGCAGGGCTGTGAAAGTGTCAACAAATTTAGAATCGCCTCAAGAGTGGGCTGGCGTATCTAGAGTGTGCCGGCCACCTGACGAACGCGCATAACTCCGCACCGTTTGATGCTATTCGCATTAACGTAGATAATCATTCCCAAGGATGGGTTCTGCTGATTTTTTTTTAAATTTTGAGTGACGGGTTAATTTTCTATAATCTTGTAGAGGGACAAATAGCGACTTCTGGGTCACACAAAAGGGATTCTTGGGAAGAGGGAGTTCCTCCTTCCCCTCTTCTCTCGTCGTGGCCAAAGGCGGGACAAACGTCGTCACTATCTGCCAAGGTTCCTAGACAGGCATTACAAGCGCGGCGTTAGCGACAACCACCAGGGGCTCTTTGCTAATCGTTCAATTTGTTTTAAAATTCCCTTTCGTGTCTTGTTAACAGGATATGGGTGGGTCTGATGTGATACGTGCTCATCCTTTGAAACACATATAGACCAAAAAATGAGCGCCGAACTTTTGTTGTAGTATCCCTTCAAGTGGCTCAGTCGTAGGCGATCACGAGTGTGTGAAGCAGCTCTGGAGTGAGCCGAGTGTAACTGAGATTTCGGTTACACATCAAAAGATTTCCACGTGGTTGAAACCAAACCTCAGTCCTCTACTAGGCGTGCCAGGTGCCCTGCGTTGGTCCAGCCTGCAGACACTCGGGTTTGCCATTGGGACACTTCTGTCCTATGGGACTGCCCTCATAAGCGTTGCTTTGCTGGCGCACTTGTGTCGTGGGGGAAATGCTCCACTGCGCCACTACCGTGGTGTAAACCAGAACCGAACCGTTAATTTTGATTAAGCCGGAACTGAACCGAACCGAAATCTCTTTCTTCCATCTTGAACTAAACTGGAAAAAATATAACGGTAACCAGTTCAAAACAGTTCATGGATAAACTTCTTCGTCCTTTTTGTTAATATCGACTGAAAAGGATATTTGAGAGTTTAAAAATTGCGTGAGTTCTGTCTTCATACTATAAAGAATTGTAATGTATGAGAAATTGTGGGTTTTCGTGACACTTTTGTATTGGCAGTATGATTGCAGTCGACTCTCATGGTAATTCAAACTCGAGAAGAAAATTTGTTTGAATAAAGCAAAGTTTGAATTATCAGGAGTTTCTTCCCATAGAGGCAATAGGATGGGACCTGCACGTTAGTTTGAATTATACCATAAGTTTGAATTAAGATATTTTGAATTAATAGAGTCGACTTAATCATGTGTCACATGGTCCTGTGACGTCATGGTGTCAAGACATGCTGTGAAGTAATGTGCGTCGTCGTGTGGTGCCGCGACATCACGTGACGCCATGGTTTACTGCGTCAAGTCGATTTAAATTGACAACATCGCAGGATTCATTAGCGTCGCTGACACCGTGACGTCGCATGACATCATCACTTTGCATTGTAAGTCACGTGACAATGTGGCATACTCGATTGTTGTGAGCCCGGAGTCGAGTGCTTGGGTTTAGTGAGCATTGTGTATTGAATTTTTTTAAGGTATACCATTTATTATCTCTTCCTTTGTGCACATTTCATGTATTTGCTCTTCAGATCTATTATGTGAGCCCAAAGCCCTTTTTTTCATTTCGAGGTTTTTCTGGTGTTTCACACTGCGAAACAGCGAACAAAAAGCATGTTTCACGCAAGAATGGCTCAACAGCTGATGTATTTTAGTGTATTGTCCTTCCGTGTCAGTCTCAAGCAGTTATGTGCACTTCCTACAGTCAAATTTATTGATGATAATGAAATATATTTAATTACTGACTGAAGATTTGACAACATAAATAAAAGGCCGATCACCTTAAAGATATACATCTTAAAGGACAATGAAGGCAATTTTGGATATCTTTTTGGCGACTGAACCGGGTTCCAGGCACGTCTCAGGCCACGTTGCCCAAATTTCAGCGCAGAAACCGGCGGCTTGTGTGCCGCGCAAATCAATGAAACAGTCCCGGTAATAATCGTACTGGGATCGATTGGGGCACACTTCGAGAGTTGCGGGAAAAGCCGGAGAAGCGGAGCTCACGTGACCGATGCGCGGCCAAGAAGCGCTACGTCACAAGAGCAGCGTCAGCGATTGAGTCCGAACGCGAGAGACGTGCGATTTCGGTCCCATTTTGGTTGGCGATTTTTAGGAATACTGTTCTAATTTCCACTTGAATAACCATGAAAAGTATAAATCGGACCGGAAATGATTGCACAGCCATAAATAAAACAGCATAACTGTTTTCTCTTTGCTACTGGATGCAAAGCGGGCTACGAGCAACCATGGGCAAGCAAAATCAAATAAAAAAAGAACACGCGGAGAGCGTTTGGTTTTGGTGTCGGAGTGATACGGTGTCGTTGTTTACTTTGGGAACACGTTACTTTCGAAGGATTCTGCAAAATGGTAGTCGCGCCAGAATTTGTAATGCGAGGTAGATGGCTGTTCTAACGCGGTCGACTGAAGACCAAGTGATGACGAAAAGAAGGCGTCCGACTTTGGGTGAAAACCAAAAATGGTGCTATTCATTTTCTCCTTTCTGGGGGAGCGTCCCCGCGGATGGGAACTGGTTCCCGAAAAGGCTTGCAGTACGCTGCCGCTTTCCCCGCGGCATCTCCCCCGCTGTGTCCGTGTTACTTGTTTGTGTGGTCCTCGTCTTTTCGCGCTGTTTTTATTTCTGAAGTATGTACCAGCTCGCTTCTTCAAGCCTCAGCAGCTCGAGCGCGTCCTCGTCGCTTCCGGCAGTGCGCCGACTCTCGTCTCGCCCGCGCGAGATGCCTTTAACTGCAACCGGAGCCTGTGGGCCGCTCGTTGCCAGCATTGGCGGTCTTTGTGGGGTGATGGCGGAGGCTGCGCCACACACGTTCTCCCGTTCGTTGAGTGGTGGGTCGCTGAACGGAAGCACTCGGATCTCGCTCGCATAGGGCGGCATTGTGCGGCCATGTTGACAGATTCAACGAGCACCGCGCCACCGCGCTGCCGTCCATCCGCTAATAACCAGAGTCTCGAGTCTCCTAAATGCTACCCGATACCGACTATTCCTCCTGACGTCACTCCCTCACGTCACCTATACGTTTCGAGGCCCAGAAATAAGAATGGAGATTGTTCCGGTTTGGTTTTACTTGTCTACGTAGGCATGCTGAAAATACGCACGTCACAAAGGTCTACAAAAATTGGGCAGCATGCTAGGTTCCCAAGAAGCTTATAAACACCATTTAAAAAATATTAAATAAAATACGTCTTCATTGTCCCTTTAAATGCAGAAAATGCCCCCAAATTACCTGAAAGATGCTCTCAAATCCTTTTTCTGCCGTTTTTATCCCTCGATAGGCACATGTATAAAGTGATTTGGGAGAGCCATAATACCTGCTTCCTGATTTTGAAGCTGATCTAAATAACTATGTGCTCCTGTCACATATGTATATATAAAGCTTCTCAAAGTTTAATATTGTCTTTGTATGCACAGACAATTTTGTGGTGTCTGTGAACTGGACAAAGCAAAGTACACAGGGGTGCCTGGTGGAACTATGACCAATTACATGCAGAGACCGTCAGAAAGTGACTTATTAAGCAGCTGCCATGTCGAAATATTTATTTGTTTGTTTGGTTTTCATTTGAAGCTTGGATGCAGTACCGAGGTGGGAGTCCACCTGGTTTTCCCGGAAGCTGCCGCATACGCACGTTTTGCTCTAGCGTTTGTGGCACATAAAATGCTTTATGTGCTAGCTAACAGGGTTGGAATCTATTATGGTGCGACAGTTAACGTCAGTAACCCTCCACACCACACATTGAAGGTGCGCTTTGTTTCAGGGGGCGTCGTGAGGCCGCCATCTCCTACTACGGGCGACGTCTCCAACCCAGAACGGACCAAAAGTACAACCTGGAATAACTACCTCAAGCTGTCCGACTGGCCTGGTGAAGGCAGGAACCCACGTCCTTTGCATCAAAGGTACCACTGCAGTGTCTAGTGCTTACCTCTTCTCCTTCAAATGATCACGATACCGCGACCACGATGAGCGGGGCAGAAGAGGCAGAAAAGGGTGAGTCTACGCCAGCTACTTTCGCGTGGCATCTTGTCTGCATTATATTGAGCAGGGACCTCGGTAGTAGGCACTTAGCGAGAAAGTTGGCAAGATTTCTGATCGCACGCGATTGGCCAGCGCCAAGGTGCTGCAGTGTATGGCCAGTCGCGGCGGTTCGAAAATCTCGCCGACTTTATCGCTGAGCCTCAGGACTGCTGAGTGCCTCAAGCAGTGTATATCAGCACTCACTACATGCACAGTGGTGTCTCTATCCTTCAATACTTTTCATATTGCAAAGTGACGTCTAAAGGCTGGTCCTACAGTTGCGACTGGTTGCTACCTTGTGCCTTAAAA
The DNA here is from genome assembly GCA_037355805.1 of Ixodes ricinus. Classification (NCBI taxonomy): domain Eukaryota; kingdom Metazoa; phylum Arthropoda; class Arachnida; order Ixodida; family Ixodidae; genus Ixodes; species Ixodes ricinus. The sequence continues at coordinate 221,480 of JAZHYW010005015.1, forward strand.
CCCTTTAAAAGCTCCTACGACTCGATTAATTTTTTTGCAGCAGCAGAGCTGTTAAGGGTTAGTTTCCCAGGATCGTGTCCCCCTGCAAAGAAATGAAGGACACCTGGACTCTTGAGACCTGCCACCATCTCTGCTTACATGGCAAGCCACGGATCTGGTTGCCGCCGCCGCTCATAGATGGCGGCAGCCTTTCCACTCTGGCTTGTCGCACTTGCGGCCGGCCATTACTTCTCCATTGAACAGCTCCGCTGGTCTTCCTTCTTCACCTGAGTGGAAAGGCTGAAAGTATTTTTTGGGCTTGAAAACCTTTTGGCAGCGTTATAAACAACGATTTCTCATAGATAGTATGTACATTTGATCTCGCAAACACCGTAAAACCTTTGCTCCAGTGAAGTGCAGTTCCAGGGTCTCTGCATAGACGGTGCCAGCGTGTTCTCGTCATAAGGAAATGACAAGAACTCGGTCGTGCAAGCCACAAGTGCGTGGAACGGGCCTTAACCTGGCTTTACATCGGCATTACATTGGGTGGGACTACCGAGGCCTCAGGCATGCAGATCAGTTGCTGCAGCTCTGCAACATTCTTACATTCATTGCATGCAGCCTGTATCGGTACTCATTACATACACGGTGGCACCCTTATACTTTGGATACCTGTTCATGTTGCCACACCTGACGTGGCTTTACATTGGCGTTACGTTGGGCAGGACATGGCGGGGTTGCTGAAGCCACAGGCCGCGCGGCTATTGATCACGGCGCTGAGGGACCGCCACCCGGATCTTCCGATCCACATCCACACCCATGACACGGCCGGTGCTGGCGTGGCGTCGATGCTGCGTGTGCAGAATCCGGGGCCGACGTCGCCGACGCCGCGGTGGACTCCATGTCAGGCATGACGTCTCAGCCGAGCATGGGGGCCATCGTGGCTTGCCTGCAGGGCTCCAAACACAAAACAAGTAAGGTCTTCCACTCCTTTTTTTTTTTAATGTTGTGTTACTGTGACCGGGCATTTATGCATGCCTACTTTTTGTGGAAACGCAACCCACAAAGATCGGGCAATTGAGAAAATTAATGTGACTCAAGATCTGTTGTTTTTCTCCTCGCACAAAATCAGCAGAGCCCATGGTGTTGGAATGACTAATGCTTTACACGGCCACGAGAATAGCGTCATACGGTAGCGGCTGTTATGACACATCCGTCCAGGTGGCTCCTGTAGCGCAGGCGTAGAGCGATCGGACCGCAGGCGCCAGTCTGCTGGCTTGATTCCCAGTGATTCCCAGCAAGGGTTGAGGCGATCTTTGTACAGCAACCGTGCGCATCGATCCCAGGCGAAAATCAGCCCAGCACGTAGCGATTATGGAACTGGAAATGAGGCAGTCCAGCTGGATTCCAGCTGGTTCGAGCTGGAATCCAGCTGGACGTGCCTCATTTTCAGTTCACATAATCCAGCTCGAAGTGGTACCGGATTTTTGCCTGAGACGTTTTTCGTTTTTTGATCTCTGCTGAAGTCTCAGACCATAGAAGCCGGCTCTAAAACTAGTTTTGTGTGAACATTTATATCTTTGACCAGTAGTTTTGAACACGCGCTATTCATAGCTCGCTGCAGGTCACTGCAATATTGTTACTTTCGGCGTCGATCGCGGTGGTGAGCCCCGTTGAGTGCGCCTCTCACCGAGCGCCTGTGCACTGCGGGGAAGCAATAGCTGCTAGGCTCGCGGTCCGAGAGTATTGCTTCCCGCAGTGCTGGGTGAGAAGTGTCGTACAAGCTATCCTGCGATTGTGCGGCAGCACTGCAAATCTCAAGGATGCCTCACCCAGAAGATAGCCACTATTTTGTTTTTATTTGCTAGATTTTCAAACACCGAAATATAGCCTACCCCTGGTAGAATACAGAAAGAATAAAACACGTAAAGGACAGCAGACAACACCGCCAGTCCTTAAAAAAACTGTGTGCCTGTTATCGTCCTTGACGTGTCGCATTCTTGCTGTGTGTTCTGTAGTTTTCAACGCGCTCTGCTACGTGCACTTTAGTAATAGTAGTGTTGGGATCAATGATGGCCTCGGCGTAAATGCGGTTAGTTAGCTGCGGCGGTACATAAGCAAACGTTGCTGACGGGGAAGTACATTCATCTTTGCTTCATTGCCCCTCGTCCCGTAAGAAGCTTGGAAGGGACACGACCTAAAAATAGCAGTTTTTTTTTACTTTTATTAATTGTACACCGAAATGTGATCTCGCTTCATATTTTCACCCGATTTGCTCTTGATATTAGGTGGGCTATCTCTTGAGATTTTACGGTACATTACGCAGTGATGTCATGACAGCCTGTGTTCATCATTCATGCTTTTTTTTTGTCAAATTGATAATTGTGAAAATAAATACAAATAGCAAGCAGATTTATAAAACCCCTTGATGGGATAGCTGCGACAAATTGGTCTTTTATGAGACGCAGTTCATAAATATAGTTATATTAAACTTAACTGAGTTTACAAGGGGACAAGGTGGAAGGTTAGGAGCAGCCTTCACGACCTCATCCGAATTTTCGTTTAAGCATGGTGTACAGTAGCCAAAGACTTGAAGAAACTATTCGGTATTCGATTAGAAAATATTTGGCCAAAACTAGTACCGTATTTTCCGGACTCTAAGTCGCGCCCTTGCTATAAGTTGCACATCCGTATATTGAGCCATTTTCGTTGAAAAGGTGGTATATAAGTTTCGCATTTTCGCAGCAAAAGGACGTAAAACGCACAAAAACAGAAGGTAGTCAGCTTTTTTCGAGTGAACACATGCCGAGCGAACTGAAAGTTTAACGTGCCAGACACTCGTGAACCATGCTTTGGACCACTAGGCTCTAGCCTAGGCCAAGTTCCGGAGACTATGCGAGCATCGATGCGCCCAGGCAGATAGATATAAATCTTGACATACTTCTTTCGAGTACTTCTAGAAGATTGGCTAGCCACAATCTTTCCCTTTACATGTAGCAACAGGGCTGGATCACGGCAGAAAAAAAGCTCATCAAACTGAAACTAAGAGAGACGCGGGAAAATATTCTGGCAATGCGTGTATACCAGCCAGTCTTGGTTAAGTTACTTTTAAAAGTAATTCGTTACAGTTACAGTTACTTTCAGAAAAAAGTAGCAAAAGTTACCGTACAGTTACCGCAACAAAAGAGTAACTCGTTACAGTTACAGTTACTTTTAAAAAGTAACGACGCTTACTTTTCAGTTACTTTTCTATAACACAAAAATTAGGAAAACTAGAAAACGCCCCTCACAAAGTTTTATTGCATAAAATGAAAAAAAGTCCGCTTTACTTCATATTAAAACTTAGCATCAGTTGCTTCTCGAAATTAGTGTTTGAAAGTTTCCACGCCAGAGTAGTGGCGCAAATCAAAATGCGAAACATGCGCAGTGCCCTCTGCGTGTATTGTTGCTTCACGGTTGATTCACCCAATTAAAAAGCATTTGCACAGAAAAAAAAAACCACAATATAGATAATGCTTCAAAACACTAAGACGTAGAGTGTTCAGTCATAAAGTACAAGCGCGTGCGTAAAGATAACTAGATTTTTTTATCAAATCTACACGTGGCTATATTCGGGTTGGACTCGTGACAAAGAACGTATTCACAAGTTTGTGCAAGGCCAATTTGACAGTCGAAATGTCGGAACAGACGATTTGGAAAGTGCAAGATGTAGCTAAATAGTACTCGTTCAGTGATATATTATTCATAAAATGCTGAAGAAATAACGACAAAAGTAACGTCGTTACTTTCATCATTTCAGAAAAAAGTAACTCGTTACAGTTACAAGTTACATTTTTAAAAAAGTAACTCGTTACAGTTACGAGTTACCAAAAAAGTGACGAAGTTACAGTAACGCGTTACTACCCAAGACTGATACCAGCCCACTTACCTTTCAGTGTTACTGAACTGAATCAAAGAATACAGAATCATGGCTGAATGAGGCAACGTCAATCACTTGCTGTAATAGCTTTATCCTCACTGTCTCTGCCTATCCACATTGAGCCGCTTTGGAGAAATTGTAAAATTTCTTTTTCGTCTGTGAAAAGTTTAGAACAGTGCGGCGAGAGTAGTGCCTCCTGGGAGGGGCAACACCACCTATGGATATGTAGTTCCGGTGCTTTACAAAAGATGGCATGCAGCGCATAAAAAATGGCGTCGCACCGGGAATAAAAATCGCATATAAGTTGCATCCCTGTATAAGACGCACCAAGAAAATTTTTGAAAAAAGAAACTGCAGCTTATACATTGGAAAGAAAACGATATTTGCTTTGAACTCAAAATTCCACTATTTGCACTTGCTTACCTAAAATACGGTTTGCTTTAAAATTGGTCTGAGTGTAAAGAAGCACAGTTACCAGGTGTCAAAATATACAACTTTCAACAAACTTTTTCTCAATATCTGTGGGCATCCCAGTCAGTTCAGGACATGGACTGGTCATCATGATCAACCCCAAGATACATCTTTTTAGTCTAACCTTATTTCAAAGAGAAAATATGACGGCACGCTCCAAGAAGGAGGGGCTTCAGCAGTACTTTTGAAAATGATTTCTGCAGCCTCCGTGCACTCAAATTGAAAATTGGCTGCAGAAACCACTATTGTTGGTTGTCTATGAATTGCGATAGCATTCTGTCTAGCACCACCTCAAGGACGACATCTAAGATGACGTCCTAGAGGACGACATCAAAAACTATGTTTAAGACGACCTCTAGGGCAGTCTCAAGGACTCATCTCTAGGACAACCTCTAGAACAACTTGTAGGGCGATCTTGAGGACGACCTCAAGGACAACGTCGAGGATGACGTCTTAGAGGATGATGTCTAGGACGACCCCAGGGACGACGTTAAGGTCGTCAGATCCTTTGGAAAAGGGTGCGAATGTGAAGGAATGTGAGCTAAAATGGTCTACTGCACGTACCTACTGCATTAGGATTCCAGAAAGTCCAAGAAATAGGTGGGGGGAGTGGTAGTTAAAGAATGCTATCGCATTAAGAAAGGTTTTACAAATGTTAATTTACAAAAATAAGAATTGTGGAACCCTATTGGGGAGTCATCTTATGGCTTATGACATCACTGTTGCATAAGCAATTGAGGAAGGTGGCTGGCTGAACTATGCCTTCTAATTAACTTTGAGCCAGACATTGCCACTGTGTCCTGATCTAGCATTGCCATGCATTCTCGGCGTCTACAATCATTTGGCCGACGGTCGCATTTCTCTTCTTGCCTGGTCCGAAGGGCTTTCGCTCGAGAGCATCAGCCAGTACTCTGCGTACTGGGAACAGGCACGGACGCTGTACGCCCTGTTCGAGTGCGCCGTGACCATGAAGAGCGGCAACGCCGACGTCTACGAGAATGAGATTCCCGGAGGGCAGTACACCAACCTCCAGTTCCAGGCCTTCAGCTTGGGGCTTGGCGAACAGTTTGAGAGCATCAAGAAGGCCTATCGGGATGCCAACCAGCTCCTTGGCGACATCATCAAGGTATCTGACCTACAAAATAAGTTTGTCTAGTCTGTCTTTGTGAACGCTTACAAATGCTCAGGCCATAACGCGAAAGTCATTTGGTCCTATGTTCCTAAAAAGAAATGGCAGAAAAATATTTTTACAAAATTAGGTGGTTCATTTTAGAAAAGTAGTCGCAGAAACAAGTCATTGTGAATCGCATATGATCTGACAATTGATTTGGGGACTAAGTGAGGAAGAGGAGAATGCATTGCAACGAAGCGTTGAATTGAATGGCAGATATGGCTCACTACAAAATGCTGCGATGTTGTTAATCATTAAGTGGCCAAGTTGGGCTCCTACTCAAATTATTTTGTCGTAGTGAAATATGTCTCTGCGTGGTAGAGTACTGTGGTGAAGCACCAAATGACCCTTCAGGTTTGACCTCCTTGCTTCATGGCAACACAGTGAGGCTCCTGCGGCGAATTCAAAACCAGGCTGTCCTTTTAATGCTGGTTGCATTCTAACGAAGTGAAGTCGGATTTATGTCGTGTTGCCGTACCGGTGCCGTGTCGTCATCAGCTAAATTTAGTGGGCTAACTTGCTAAATTTGGTTGACCACCACTATGGGTCATGTGGCCATGTGGCATGTCGGGCCATGCCAGGTCCATGGTGTCGAGAAACATCACGTCGCACGACACTACAACTCATCACAGGACGTCATGTCACATAAACGCATCACGCGATGTGTTCATGTGGACACTGCAGTGTTCGTCGCATCGATGTACGTGGTCACATGACGTCACGCCAGCACCACGGCTTATCACCCAGTCTTAGCTCAATAACTTTGTCAACACTGTAATGTCACGAGGCTACCGCAACTTCACACCGCGAGTCATGTAACCAGATTTGTGTACCGTGTGTTCTGGTATATAATTTGCAACACTGTATAAGTTGCACACCCCTGTAACCGGAGATTCTCACGAGAAAGTTTGTATGTAAGTCGCACTTCACGCTTCGGACCGTCCTCTTACCACCAGAAGAGCAGATCATCGGCGGAGGTGCTACGCCGCCTTTCCTCTTTTGTCGTAGAGAAGTTGAAACGGCCATACATCTTGCGCAGTTAAGGTCCATACTCATAAAAAAAATATTAATGATCATGGGACATCAGTGGAAATGTTCAAGCATGTTCTTGGATGGTGAATCAACCTAGCATTTGTAGACTATGACAATTTCACATTGTTCTTGCGTGACCTCCTCAATAGCTGGACTCTCATCGTGTACGATGGAAAATAGTCCTGCAGCGGTGATGACTCTCTAGAGTTCATCAACATTGAGCAACTGTCCAAAAGCGCAACTGAAGGTGGTCTCACTCTACCCTTCAATCTACAGCACAAGCACTTTCTGCCTTGCTTGCACAAGTGTGAATGCGCAGGCACGTGCAACCAAAGCAACTGCGGAAGCCAGTGAGCTCGCGCTGAAGGCGGAGCTTCTTGTCTCAGCTGAAGGATGAACGGATATAGCATTAGCTCTTTCTCTCAGCCTTTTCACTCCTTTCCATTCGTGTATGACCCCTTTCCATTCGTTTATCACCGCATCCACATCATTCGTGGAGGGGAACCGCATCCATCGCTTTAACTACAGACACACACATCACGGCTTATGCATCGCTAGTACAGAAATCCAAAGGGAAGAACATCCGGCAACGACAGAGCGACAACTTAGCACTCCCGCATTCCACTGTGCCATGGCACCTCCTTTCTGGCTCCGCACCAGCTATGGCGACGCTCCTTTGATGAAAACGAAAACGGTTGTTTTGACGAGAATCCAGCTGTGTCTGTCAGTTTGTCAGCGCCGGGGGAGAGGGAGAGGGTAACGCGTGTGATGTCAGCGCTTCGGACCAATGGGAGCATCCGCGCGCGTCACCCTCTCCCTGGCGCTGACAAACTGACAGACGCCGCCGGGTTTTCGTCAAAATGAGCGCTCTAATGCTGCACTCTAAGAAAAAGTTGGCCTCAATGGACTAACGCAGCATTTGGTCCTCTGAACTCGCAGTAGAAGGTCCTTAAAGGACCCGTCTCACCAGCTAGTACCGCGTGCGAAGTGCTTGGGACTAACTGCGCCGATTGACCAACCGAGCAGGCGTGCATGAGAAAAGAGCCATTAGTCCCCTCAGACAGTGCATCAGTATGATTTAGTCCCCGCAAGGCTAACGGAATGTTTGCCTCCTAGAGGACGGATGATATTTGCTCGCTTGGGATCGGCGAGACTCAGCCCAGCACGTGATGAAAGTGTTGACAAAACTCGACGAAACTGGCGCTATTCTATGTAATGCAATCAACACTAAGACGTTGCATGGTTGAAGCGCTACAGCGAATGCGAGTTAACGAATGTGTTGACTTTCTTCACCCAACTATCTCATCAAATGACCTGTTAACATTTCACAAGTCCCATTCACGTAATTTGGACTTTTGCAAGCAAAATATGGCATTTATCCAAACGCAACACCTCACAAGTACTAACACTTTTTCTCTTAAATGAAACTTAAGAGTTTGTAGAAGACGCTTTTCAACACCGGAGTCTCGCCGTCAGAATAAATGATTACCTCAATCGCTAAAACTGAGTTCTGAGAACAAGTTGATTTCTCGCTCTCTGCGTCTCCTAACTAACCTTCTCTTGGTAGTCCAATGTCAACCCAAAATCCACAACGACACACTTGATGCACGGCACGTCCCACTTAAAAGCACATTTAGGGGCAGTAAGTCTAGACGCTTCCATACCGACCTAGCCGCCGCTGGGCTTCGTGATAACATATCCTTCGTAGAACAATCGCAAGAACGAACCGTACCAAAAAAGTCACCCATGGCAGCACCCTGCTAATACGAAACAAAATGCGAATCCAAAAAAAAGTAAGAAGGCCCCCGAGAGAAACCGGAAAGAGAGAAAAAAAAAAAAAGAAAACAAAGCGCGTTTGCCTGCACGCTCACTTGACCGGCGCATGGAATATGGCTTACCTTTCGGCCTTCTCCCGTCCTTTTCCGAGGCATTGGTGTGTCCGTTTCGTCTGTAGTGGGAGTGGAAAAAAAGATTTCAAGCGTGCTCGCGCTTCCTCTCCCAGACCAACCCTCATCCCGCATGCTTGCCGCGCCCAGCTCACGCCGGCGGCTGGGCAGATGGGCAGAGAGGGTCCGCCGGGAGCGGGAAGGGGTCTTTGTTTGAAAAGAACCTGCTTTTGCAGTACCAGACCTTCGCTGAAGTAAAGCTGGTCGCCCTGCGTCGCCTCGCATCACGGCGATCCGCTCGACCATGTGCGGCCAACACCGCACTTGATCTGTTCTGGTGACATGACGCGGAGCTCCCTTAAGGCATGTCGAAGTGCATTCCCTGTCTAAGGCATATGCATTAACTGCTACCAGAAAGTGTTTTCATTTTTGAGCGTTGCCTTCGGCTATCTCAAAATGCTGCTTGCTGCTCTCTATTCTTTGGCACCATGCCCGCTTATTTTGTTGCGCAGCACAAAGACCGGCGATATTCAATGCGTGCGCTAGCAAAACGCCGTGCCCACCGGCGACATTATTTTTTGTGTTTTTGACAGACCCTGGCGGAATCGCTTACGGAGACGCGGTGACTCGTGCCCCATTACGTAGCAGTGTGTTGTCTGACAAGCTTTGCCGCTGACCCCACGCTGGAGCGCGATGGCGAGCCGGGAGCGCTCATGCTTCGGTGGCCGCCATCTCCTCGACTGTTGCTGCGCGGCAGACTGTCTTGCAGCTCTCTCTCACGCGGAACTGGCGTCCACCCAGCGCTTGCCTGCGCGTACCTGGCCTTGGTCGGCGCCACTTAGTCGATCGGTACAGATCATTGCTGCAGATGTAGTCGGAGGTCGTCCCGCTTACGCCGAAGCATAGTGTGAGCCCGCAGACATCGCCAGTCTAATTGGCTTGTCCAACAATCCATTAAACATAATATTGCGGTGGTTCGCTCGTCTACAGTTCGCATTTAGATGCAACCGCTAGTCAAGTGTTGCAGCCTATCCGTCATCGTGTTATGTGTGTTATATCTCCGACTGTTGGCTCGTGAGCGATCGCATTTGATGCCGCCCTGTTGCTAATGGTCGCAGATTCCTCGCGAAACAGGCTCGAAGTTGCCGCCCTTAACATACGTGCAAGTTGACCACGTAACGCTTGGAGAAAACGTGCCAGTGTTCAAGCCATTCGTCAGACGCAAGTGCACTCTTTGGAATTTGGCACTTATCGCGCGATTCTAGCGGTACAGGAACTTCGGTACTTCAGTTCATTCCTCAGGTCGCGACGTATCTACGAGTGCTGTCACGGCCGTTACTTGACCTCGAGCTGCACGAGGCCTCAAGCTGGAGACATGGCTTCGGGATCCGAAATGTGAAGGACAATACCTTTAGTGCCAGGGTCTTCAATCCAAGGGCGTCAGTGTGATACCGACCCAGGGGCTCGCTAGTGTCAAGGCCTAACAGTTGGTCCTCGGGTTCATCTGAAACGATGTAACAGTTGGTCCCAGGTCCAAGCGTCGAGGGGCCGAACAGTGCGTCCTCGTGGCGTTCGATTGGATGGTGTAACAGTTGGTCCCAGGGGACCACGCGACGGGCCGGGCAGTTTGTCGCTTCGCATGGTGCAATTGAAACGGTGGAACAGTTAGTCCCGGGGCTAGAGGGGGTAGCGGGAGACCACGGAGGGGTGCAGACGGGTGGTCTTTCCGTTAGCCCCAGGAGACTAACGGTTGCGGCACCACTGTTCTCTCGGGGACCAAGTCACAGCCTCCTTTTTTCAGAGGTAACACATCACAAATTGATACACATCAAAATAGCACACATCCCTAACGCAGTCTGCGATGTTTGGGCAGTGAATCAAAGGAGTGCCTAATCCTTGTTGTTTCAGAGCGACTCCCTCGCCCACAGGTGGCGGGAGACCCTGGCCCAGTGTCTATGGTCCAGATCAAGCTGACGAGCCAGGACGTCTCTGGACAGGGCGAAGAGCTCAGCTTTCCGAGCTCGGTGGTGGAGTTCATGCAGGGGTACATTGGCGAGCCGTACGGAGGGATTTCCAGAGCCCCTGCGCAGCAAGGTGGGGTTCTGACTGTCCAGTTTATTGGGCCTATGGATTTGGGTCGTTAATCCACTGGAGAAGAGTGCACATACTTCCATACAAAACAGTTATTTTAGCAGTCTTTTTTTTGTTTTGTTTTTTACCAGAAGTGCATGATTTTTGGTAAAATGGCCTCTAGGTTTATATTCCGACCAATTTCTTAAATCTCGTGTTACCTTCTGAAAGAAGCCATAGACGGCCACCCTTTTTCTTACCGGTTCTGGGGATTAAAGGGATGGATGCTGAACCAAAAATTTCAAGCTAAAGATGGCCGTCGAAGCGTTGAACGGGATGCTACTGAACTCCAGAACATCACTCATACATCGATATCTCAAACAGATGGCTGTATATTTGGAAAAGAAAGGTGCGATCAAGCGAGGAATGTGATGTCACCATTCTCCTCGAACAGTTGAGATTGAGGGGAAGCGGCCTTGCTTCGGTTCGCCTGCTCAAGAGGACGAAGTGAAGAGGACAGGGAATGGAAATCCCGAAGTCACACATGTCATCGTCAGCCTCAATGGCCGTGTTCAATCGCGCACATTTTTTCCCAAAGATATGGCCATCCGTTAGAAATATCGTTGTATGATTGATGTTTTTGGTTTTGCAGCGTCTGCGCCTATCGCTCCAGCCTTGCTTTGTGGGCTCCAAATTTCAGTTCAGCATCTTTTTAAATTAAATTTTACTTGACTTCCACTAGACACGTGCAGGGTGCAAAACAAAGTACCTTGCTGTGATCGTCGCAGCCCTGTAATGCTACAGTTTATGGCACTGTAACGGCGCTTCAATGGCATCATAACAGCACTGTAATGACATCATAACAGCACCATAATGGCATCGTAAGGGCAGCGTAGTGGCATCATAATAGCAGACAGCACCCTTATGGCACTGTAATGGTGCCCGAAAGGTGCCATGCATACATAAGCTGCGTCATGACATCAAGACGGCGTTGTGACTCGCCGAAGCCAACTCTGGCTCCGACTCTCGGCGCGAGATCCTGAAGGACATGGTGCGCATCGATGGGAGGCCGGGCCAGACGCTGCCGCCGCTCGACCTGGACGCCCTGAAGGCAAAGCTGTTGGAGCAGTACGGCCCGCGCATCAGGGACGTGGACGTGATGAGTGCGGCCATGTACCCCAAGGTGTGCGACGAGTTCCTCACCTTCCGCGACACCTTCGGCCCGGTCCACCTCCTCGACACCCGCGTCTTCCTCGTGGGACCCCGGGTCGGCGACCATTTCGAGGCAAGTGTGGGGCGGTCTTTCTTCTCGTTTTTGGAACGATTTTAAGGGCCAGGATACCCGAAAAAGGTGTAATGGAACACCACGACCTCTCACTACCGTGTAGCCCAACTGGCACCATCTGTCCGTGGGACGCAAAGTATCCGTATACTTCCTGTTGATTTCACTCGTCATTCCTTCTTTTCTTTTTTCGGCTCGAAAAGCTTTGGGCAGTGCTATAAACGACCGTCTTTTAAAGATAGTATGTGCGTTTGATCTCGCAAATACTGCAAAACCTTCGCTTCTGCAAAATGCAGTTCCAGCGCCGCCTCGTAGGAGAGTGCCAGCGTGCCAGCATCTTCTCTAGAGAGTCTAGATTTAAGAGAGGGTACATCTCGAACCATTCGGAGCATTTGCGATTTAATGGCGGACACCTCCCGCGGAGACAGGTCGCAAGTGCGCGTGCGCCGAGTTAATGCATGGCGACGAGGAAAGAGGGCGGAAAGGCGAAGACTCTTGTGGACGACTGACCCTTGCCGCCGCCTCCAAGCCGGTACGACCGCAACCTTGATCGAGGAGTGGAAACTCTCTGTAATGTAGGCTCTCCGGTGTTCTCTCGTCGTACTGGGTTTGAAGGTGTTTTAAGGTGCACGGTCCTAAGCAAACTTGAGTGTGTGAACGGGCCTTAACATATGTAGTTCGGAGGGAGTTCTGTACAAAAGAATGCATAACTGAGAAGATATAGGGATTAATAGAGAAGAAAGGACAAGATACTATCTGTATTGCGGGAATCGAACCCACGACCATTACAAGCTCGACACTTTACCACTGTGCCAAAGGGGAGACTTGCAAAGTGGAAAGGACCTATCTAGCTAGCCTTTCAGATGCAAACGTCATTGTGAGATGTTTGCAATCATGCGGCAGTAGATAGACAAAGGCGACTAGCTTTGCATCCGCCCACTAATTGTTCCAACCAGATCTCTGTGCTCCGACGTCCCTGCACGCTTGCATCTCCTCCTCTCTCTTTGTTTCTACCTGTATAACCAAAGAAAAATAAAAACAAAATGACCCCAAAGTTTGCCACAAGCCCCAAAGAATGCCGCGGAAATACATTTTGTGTATATACCAGCTTTATGCACATAATCAAGATAATTTTTTTTATGGGTGTAATTTAGTACAGACTTAAGAGGTTTCACTAAAACCACTAAGAGCTCTTGAAATTTAATGGTGGACACCACCTACGCAAGTTGTGTGCACATGCACAGGCACCCAATCTGCGTCGTCGCGTGGCGATAACAGGCAAAGGGGCGGAGTAATGCAGAGATGCTCGTGGATGATTGACGCTTTAGCCTCCTCCACACACCCCTGTATTGACAAACGCGACCCGTTAAGCACGTGATCCTGATCTGGTAGTTGTAAGCACTTTTAAACATAGGCACACTAGCGCAAACAACACGACATGGTTCCCTCTCCCCAGCACTAAGTGTAAGACTAGGTTTCCGGACACTGCTGGCCGTTGGCCGTTTTTCGAGGTCATGCAAACGTGTACTTTTAGTGAACAACATGTTTTGGGATGTGCTGTGGAATATTTAAGAATTCAATCATTTTTATGTCGACGTGCTTGTATGAACTTAAATTAAAAGTTAGAATTCTATCATTAACTATATCTTTTGGCATGTCAATATGTTGTGCAGTGTCTGCTCCTCCAATTTTTGTTCATCTGTATTAATTTTGTTTTCGCTTTGAAGTTTTTATCAAGTTGTGGAGCCCTGCTCATGTGAGGCCAAGTAGGCCTTTGAAGTATTTTTTAATAAATAAACAAATATGATAACAAGTGCAAGAGAGGAATAAAATAGAACATGCCTGTTGTCTGTTATCAAACAATTAGTGTGACATCGTGGGGGAGGACTTGTTAATAATTAGGCTGTGTAGGTGTAACCGAACTTCTACTCTGGTGGTTAATGTGTTAAAAATTTTATATTGAAATGCTTTCGAGTGGATAGGGTTGTGTTCTGCTTCGATCGTGCCTAAATTGCGGATGTATAGATTCGGGCTGCTTTTGAGGCTATTTTATTTTGAAGTCACCAAATGTGTTAGTGGCATGATGGAAGTGGGGCTCTTGCATTTTGTTATACAGGGCGTTTTTCTTTAGACTTTACAGATTTGCTTAAAAAGATCATGCGAAAGCTACACTAATGTGGTTTGTGCAGGTGAGTTATACTGCCAGGGGAGAAATCATAGGAGTGTGAATTCTCAATATTGAAGATAAAGATGTTAGAAACTTGCTGAGCGTCGTTGAAAACCACTAAATAAGTAAATTTTCAAAATGTTTGTGGTGTATGGGAAGCATGGTAGTCCACTAAAGCTACCACTTGTGCCAGGGGCGAAATGCTGGTGGTGCTACAACATATGGATGACGAGAGACTACAAAACTGTGTTGGCACGTTTTCACACCCCCAGTTCCCCGCAAACAAGATTCCAAAACTTGCTTAGTCTCCCATAAGGTGCTGCCGGTTTACAGCTGCCTATCGAGCATTTCAAGCTGTAGTTGCGCGAGCATAATTCAGGACGCAAAAAACGTGAAGTACGCTCGCAATCTCGCGATGATCATCACCCTCATGATAGTTTGTTTATTTTGGTCCCTGGCCTAAACGACCCCTTGCCTGCAATAAATGCTGCTCGACGCAGCCTTCGCCTATGTGGTTGACCTCTCAACTGGCCCCTCTGCATGTCCGACCCCGGTGCTGACAGGTGACAATAGAAAAGGGCAAGACGCTGCACATCAAGACCCTGGCCGTGGCGGATGATGTCACTCCCGAGGGCGAAAGGGAGGTGTTCTTCGAGCTCAACGGACAGCTCAGGTCTGTCTTCGTCAAGGACCTGAACATGAGCGAGGTGAGCCACTCCTCGAGCGAGACAACCGTTGCCGTGAATGCCGATCAAGATAAGTACTGAGCGAATGCGTGGCACTTACGGAGATCCGTTCTGTGTACAAAACATTTAAGTTAACCGACGTTTTAAAATATTGCGTCTCGAGGTAATAGAAGATTACTGTGTCAGCCCCGACGCCGTAAATCTCCTAATAGAGTACATGCGTCGCACAGATGCTGCAGATATGTTTCATGCAACATTCGTAGGACCAAGTGACTTGTACGGCATCTTTGTTGGTTTACAGAACTCATTATAAAAGGCTGTACAGGGATTGACTCCTGACTGAAGTTGGCAACAGTCTCAAGAAATTAGTGTGAATTCTCTCTCTGCAGTTCAGTTGGTTACCCTAGTGTGTCACTAGACCTTTTTCGCATGACCTCATACCAGCGCACAACTGGCACCCTCGACACGGTGCATTTTAGGATTGCCCTCTGACACAGGGCATGCAACCGCCAAGAGAGTTGGACGTCATGTGCGAGTCAGTTCCAAGTGTTTTTAACATGTTACAATTTCCAAAAATCTGGGGTTTTCTGGCCATCACTGCATCGTCGTCGGGTGCGAAAATAATTTTAATAAGCATAAGAACAATCGTCTGGAAGTGTGCCAAGTGCACGAGAAGCTGAAGCGCGAATGTGTGCAATGTTATTGAGCTTCGCACGTTCTCGAAGGAGCTTGATTTATGAAGTCAGTCGATTGTGAGCCTCAATCGTGAGGCTTTGTATCAGACTCATCATCACGTTTATGCCACGACTACTTCGTCTATGGCAAGAGTACCAATTCCATACGGTAGTGGTCTGTATTATGTTATCACTCCAAGGTATACTACTGCAATCTAAGCTCGTTATAACAGGCCTTGATTTTGACCAAGATTTCGGTCTGTTGAAAAAGGAGTATGTTGTACTGTCGAGACCGGTTATAACGAAGTCGGTTATAACGAAATAGCAGGTATAGTGAAGCGATCACGATTTCCGTTCCCTTTTGCTCTTCGTTTACCGGAAGTCGGTTATGAACAAAATAGCGGATATAGCGAATTATTTCCGATTCCTGTTGACTTTGTTATAACCGCGTCTCGACAATGTCATGGACATGAAGTTGAGTCAATGGTATGTAGAGGAAAACCAACCAAACTTCACAAATCGGTATGTTATATCCAAATGTCTGTTGTAACCAGGTCTGTTGCAATGAGCTTAGAGTGTATTACCCCAAGGCATGTGAAGGGCATGAAAACGTTTACATGCCACCACTCAAGGTGCAGCTATCAAATGCCGACAGCTTACCTGCATTACATTAAACTGTTCATATATTCCTTCATTGTAAAAACTCAATCAAACCCCCCCTCTATCCACCCGTCTTCGTCCTCGCTTTTTGAGGAGGCAAGGTGATGACCTGTCATTAGTCAGCTTGATTCAACCAGCCAATTTCAGCCAGTTTGTAGCCCACCATAGCCAAGTGTCCCCCATACCCACACCGTTACTTACCCAGATGTAGGCGTGCTGCCGCAACAAGCTGGTATTTTAAGATTTTAAGCTGCTAGACTAGCAGGCGGCGGTGCTGCAATTCTCAAGGTGGTGGCGCCCTTGCAAAAAGGTCTATAGAAGCAGTGTAAAAAAATACTTGTGCTCTTTCTTGTACCTCCCATTCGATGACTTCCAATTCTAAGGTTTTGTACTGTTGACGAAAACAATCCCTGGAGAAGGGTGAACAAAGGGGACAAAGGACAAACGCAAATCTCCAAACACAGCTAGGTGACAGTGGTGCGCGACGGAAAAACTCCGCCTGGGTCCGGGTATAGAACCAGGGATCTCTCCATTCCAACTGGATTTTTCGGTCGCGCACTGCTGTCACTGCAGCTGTGTTTGGAGATTTGTGTCTGTCCTTTGTCCCCCTTCTCCAGGGATTATTTTCGTCATTCTTGTCCAGCTTGCTTGCAATGAATTTAATTGCATTATAAATTTGTACTGTCATTCTATGAATTTTCACGATGAATTGCAAAACTGTAATGCTTGTCTAGCTGTTCCAGGAATTTTGATTGCAGTGTTTAATTTTATCATTCTGGACCAGTAATAAAGTTCCATTGAAATTTTACGTATGCCCGATTTGTCCAGCACGAAAGTGACTACTGCGCCCAGCAGCGCTTCTCATGAAGCAACTTGTTAGATCGACTTGTTTATACAAAACTACCAAAGAGGCACTATCTAGGAATATATCTACCCTGCTCTATACCTTCTCTGTCCTCCCCCTCCTCACACCTGAAAATTCCTCTGGACTATGCAATCCCTCTTCACTTTCCCTTTTTTTCAAAACTATCTAAAAGTAGTTCCCCCTAGAAAATTTACAGGTTTTGTTTCGTCGCAAGAATAAACTATGCATCGCCGAACGCTCATTCTCCGCCCAAATGTAGCGCTAGAGGTTCGAACCAGATGCCAAAGTTTTAGCTCAAACCTATATGTTATTCATAACTGATAAGTGACTTTTGAAAATTTAGATGGGAAGATGATGGCCGACGGAGCTCTCGAATACATGGAGGAGCTCTATTGCACCGGAAACCAAAAACAGGCAAAAATGAGCCTCCTCTTCCCATTGATGTTTTCAGAAGATCACTTGTAATTTTTATATGAGATATTGGTTCGTGCTGAAACTTTGGCATCTGGTTCTGACCTCTAGCGCTACCTTTGGGCAGAGAAAATTGTTCGGCGACGCATAGTTTATTTTTGCGGTGCAAGAAACCCTGTAAATTCTTTTTGGAGACACCCTGTATTTATTATATCTGATTCAAGATGGCTGCCATGGAGCCTCAGTGGCTTAGGGTGACTAAGCTACTCCTTCAGGGTGAGGTTACCGAGCCCATCACTGTGGCACAGGATCAGTGTTGGCAGTTTCCGCCGACATTTACCGGCATTCCTGATTACTAATGGTTTGCGAATACTGCTTCAAATTGAATAGCGCAGTGTCATCTCCAGCTTGGATGCTGCAAAGAGAGCCGGTATTTCGCGAGGTTTTCCTTGCACAGTGAAGGCTAAAAATAATGCGGTGCTCTTCAATTCGGACAACTATTTGCACACCCATACTAAATACTAACCAGCAAAAGTTGTCTGGCACAACAAACGTTTTGTCGGCACAAGCGGACGAATGACTGCCATGGTGCAATAGACAAATATGTTACGGAGGGCTGATGTTCTGGGCGTGCCTCTGAAGATGACACGTCCTCCGCAACAATGAAAACGTTTGGATTCAAACTGCTTCGAGATATTCTGACGCACGCTGTCTTGCAGGACATCGTGGTGCAGCCCAAGGCAGACAAGAACAACCGAGGCAGTGTGGGGGCCCCCATGCCGGGTACGGTGATAGACGTCAAGGTCAAGGAAGGTCAAGAGGTCAAGAAAGGCGACGCCCTTGTGGTGCTGAGTGCCATGAAGATGGAGATGGTGGTGCAAGCGCCCGTCGCCGGTGTTGTCAAGAAGATTATAGTCACCAAGGACATGAAGCTGCAGGGAGACGACCTGCTTCTCGAGATCGAAGAAGCCGCATGAGTCACCAACTGGACTCGCACACCAGCCGCCGTCCCTGCCGCTCGCGTCAAGAGCGAGCGCATCCGGTTCTGACGTTACTATGGCACCGGATTACCCTTTCTTCGTCCTCAAGCGCTCGAGACGCGTCGCCACGCTAAGCCATGCAATTTGTTCGCCCTACACGCCGAGGGAAGCAACAGCGGCAAGCTCGGGGACATGCTAAAAGCTGCACGAGAAAGGGCGCCAATAGCGAACTCTGTCCTTATTGACTTTCGTGGTGTTTTGTATGCGCTACCTGTGTTAGAGAGCTTATAGCATTCCGAAGTACAGAAGCGTTGATCTAGCAGCATCGTCTTCTAAATCCATGAACTCTATTGGGGAAGAAAGTGTATTATTAACCTGTCTCGGCAGGCAGAACGATTCGCTATAGCTTTCCTCGCAGACGCGAAGCAAACATTTTGTACGTCTGTTAACTTCATGGCTTGAGCGCTTTTGACAGAACTTATGTTTTTGTGTTCCACAGGTTGGCAACACTGAACTGTCGGCAAAGCCTGTGTTTGCATTGTATGTGTGTAAAGCCGGCCAGTGTACTCGGTTTCACCTTGCAACAAGTCGCAGCGGACGCTACGAGCCATATCAGTTGGTCCAGCGCTGTGAACGTGTCGCTTGACTATGCACACCGTGCATCGCTGTCCCCTCCCGAAGGTCACAGGAAGCTCGCGCAACATTGGGTAGGCTTTGATGGCTCGTAGCATCCTCTATGATCTACTCTAAGGTGAAACGTGAGTATAGTTGGCATGGTGTGCATTACACCCCAATGGAGACCAAATACGTTACACTCCGTTACCCACGGCCCAACTGCTTTGGCGTGCCCGTCACGTTTGTTTATTTTCTGTGCGGTGTGATGCCTAAACAATATCCTTCCTCTAGATCTTTCGCTGTGAAGAGAATGTTCTTGTAAGCTCGTTAGTGCGACAGTTTCTTTCACGAATCGAAGGAGAAAGTATACTCTTTTTCAAGAGCAGAGTGGCATTTTTTTGTTGTTTTTGTATGGGCTGATGCTCGTTTTGAGCAATTAGCAACTGGTCTAGCATACCTGTACTGCTTGCGATTCAAGGAGTCGACACATTTTATTTTAGCCTGGTTTTTGTTGGCATGCACATTTATTAGCTTAATGTTTGAAGAATGTTGTCTCGGTTGTACAAAGTTTACGATAGGTTTCAGGATGGCCAAGGGCTAGTCAGGCTGCCTGTACACCGATGTTTTCCCTCTTGCAGAACGTTAGCATTAGTTGTACAGGCAGAAATGGTGGTTTGAGAGAGGCTACACGTGGATGGAGAGACGGATGGAGATGGAGCCACCAGACGAGCTACGCTTCGGGTGTCAGCACTCTGTCCCCCGATTTGCTTGTGAGCACCGCCATCTTGGTTCTTTGTGCTGAGCGGGCGCAACCAGCGGTAGTTGCACTCTGAGAATGTGACTTCCTGAGTTTTTTTAACACGGTGCAAGAAAAGCTCGGGTGGTATTGTCTTCCTCTGTCGCAAACCGTCTTAAAACGTTCCAAAAGGACGGAAAACCGTTTCCTGTAATTTCGAATGAAGCAGCTGGCAACAATGATTTTAAGCACCAAGGTGGATCCAAATCCAAATTGATGGCCGAAGAGTCGCTACTCTGAAGTGTACCTTGTTTGGTGGCTCCAGACGGATAGTCACACAATGCTATTTCCCCCTTTATATCTGCGTGCAGCATTGTTCTCCCCTGCACGTTTCACTTCCCATCAAACCGCACGTGTTGGCGCACACTTATTTATCCATAGGGGGGAGGGGTTGACAAAGTATCCGTAATTTTGCTATACACTTTTCTTTTTTAGAGTTCTGAACTTTACAATGTCGTCTATGTACTAACATATACTAGCCAAGACTTCACCCCAGGGATCCTAGACTTGTCAAACACAAAGTTGGGGCTGAAGTTGCATGAGCACACTGACTGGCGACGACGTGCGTTCTGTCGCCAAAATTCAATCGACGCGCTCTGCAAAGCTTTGTCTTCGACTTTGTGTTCTATGAATCTAGAGCCCCAGCTCCCAAGCCAACTTTCTGGTGCTAAGTTTATACAGGTCCGTACCGATTTTCCATGTGGGAATTTTTATGTGGTGCTCTCGTTTGGGATCTCCGTCGTGTACACTGGTATTTTATGTTTACACCGACTGCTGTGTTTTGTACGTTTCTAATGTGTGCGCAGCGTACAGCGATGCTGCTGCGACGCACAAAGTTCCTTCTTTTTTTATCTAGGCATGTTCTTGTCTTTTTTTAGTTTTTTACACGAGAGAAACTGCCCAAAAACTCTTTAAATAAAGCACAATTTAATGTTTTATTTTCACGTTATAAATTTTATACATAGTTTTAAACCAGCCAGCTTATTGTGTCTTAGTGGGCAACGTCGTAATTTGCACCAGCTGTGCTAACTCTTTCCTCGGACACCTGTAGAATCCATAGTCGTGTCCATATATCCCAACACTTTGATGCTTTGCCCAACAACGTTTGGATGACTGAGTCAGGACTAGAACATCGGGCATGTTCCTTCCCTAACAAAAACGGTTCGGTGAATCCTAACTTTGAGCTGTTGGATGTGGGTTGTGCGGTGAATGTGAAACACCCTGGATATAGCAGCTCCACAGCTGCTCTAACAGGCGAGGCGTGATATTTCTGGTCTTTCACTGAAAGTCTTCCACGAGATATGCGATGGAGATGAGGAATAGGTGATTTCCGCGGACGATGCTAGCTGAAGCGCCCAATCCGGCCTTTTCTAGCATCTGCGGTCCCACGCAGTCTCTATTCTCTCTCAATCAGTCAAATAGTCCGAAATGTGGAACCTCGACTTTGCATTCCATTCCTGGTTCGCACCGCGGCTCCCCCAATTCTTGCAGGTATGCCAAAGAAGCGCGAAAGTCCGTTTCGGCTTGCATTGTCCGCGATAGTACACATCGTACTAGAGCGCTTTATGTAGGCTGGTGATAAAGATTTTATCTGGTAGTTTTGCAATGTTACTGTTGAGCACATATATATACTTAAATAAAGAAATTTTCGTGCTTGTCTCTCTTTATTTTTACAATGAAAAACGTTTCTATGCATGCTTTGGTCTGTAGTAAAAATTATCTGGCATGCACCAATGAAGTACTGGGGTTCCTTTGGTGTGCAACGTAAATCTGAGATGCACAACGTCCCCTCTGCAATGAGCCTCGGCCAATATTGCGGGAATTTTGGCCTTGATCAAACCTGCTGTCTGGAGATCCGTAGGACAGCGCTTTGCATTGGAACCGTCTGAAGTGGCTACTTCAATCTGCAAATCAGTGTTCCAGAAGTTATCATCAAAGAGGTAGTTAAGACCTAAGACAAAACAATCGAACATAATGAGACTGTTTGTGTCCACTAGTGAGAAAAATGTGTACGCCTCCATTTGTACACGAGTCTTCTAGAAGTTCTCGTCAAAAGCTTAAGACTTTGGGCAACAATCTTGCATCACAAAACCAATGAGACTGTGTGATGCAGACGATTTTTTGGCATGTTTGCAACTTTGGGAAAAATAAAACTTCTATGTACTTTAGTTGTTTCCAGAATCCTGAGGATTGACAGTCATGTGCTGTAGTGATGTGTGTGTAGTTGTGTATGTGGGTTTTGAATATTTCTAAACTGCACCACCTTCTGCTGAGCTGTGGTTACAGGGACACAACATAAAAATGCAGCCATGGAAAAAAACAAAGAAAACAGCTGTTGCAATCTGTGTTTTCAGGAAATGCCCAAAAGGCTCATAATACAGTACTATCGTATCTCGTTAATATGGGCACATCTCTTTTTTCAGAAATCGTCCACAATGTGAGTCGTCCATAAAAGTGAAACGAAAATGCATGCATTTACCCAGTTCGTCCCCAAAATCTTTGTTGACACAGCGGGTGACCATATTAAAGAGTGTTAAAACAGTGAGCGACCAATAAAAGATGCACTACAGAATGCAAAGCATGTCTCGGCTGTGTGAGGAGCCTTTACTAACTTTTATGATGTTACCTCCAGGCTTCCACTTGGTAAAACATTTTTTTCGAAACTGCAGCACTTGGACTTTATGTCATAAATGCACACTTCAAGTAGATGAGGTACAGCAGCATTCACTAGGTGATACCTTTCAATAGAAAGTCCCATGGCATGAAAACAATACAAGGAATGTAAAAACAGAAGAGGAGGCATCTAGTATTTACAGAATCGTGACGAGACTAGTAGTAGGGTTGAAGTGTGCATTCCTGGGACAGTCGTAAAAAAATGCGCGTGAGAGACCCAACTTTTCGTGCATCGTGCAGCAGAACACACATGAGGTGCAGTCACTGTGGAATGCTTCAGACATATCCGAATAAAGAACTACATTCCTTCAATCCCCAAATGTGGGGTGACATCGAGTAATAAAAGTCTAAAAGCCCTTCATCGCAAAACGAGTACAAAAACACAGCCCAGCGAAAATATTTAAAAAAAATTCTCCAGACCAATGAGAGCATACTAAGAAAGAAGATGGCTGTTGCCTGTCCGGGCTATCTGTAAAATGCATCACTGCAGCCATGCTGCTAAACAAGACGCTTCCTCACAAGAGTGAGGAATACTTCGTGAAAATGCGTCGTTACCCTTCACGAGATTCTAATTTACGCCCCTGCGCCACTTTAAGAAACTTAAAAGACCTAAAAACCCAGGGGCCGACTACTTAAACTCGTAGCAGAAATCATAGTTGGGCGGATCCTTTGGAATGGGCGGCGGATTTTCCGGGATGTCCACGCCTTCCGTATCCAGGAGCCTTAGCTTAATGTCCATGCTGAGCAACGTCTCGAGGTCTCCTTTCGTCTCCTTGCTGACCATCTTTTTGCCGAGCAAGGCATTGATGCCGTCCGTCCAGTAATCGAACACCTTCTCGTTGGACGCCACAAAGTTTAGCGGCTCCTGGTCCGAATCAGGGATCAGAGAGAACGCTAAGGACGCCGTCGACTTGGCCTTCCGCGTGTCCTTCATGTACGGACACTCTCGTCCTGTCGCGAGACTTCTGATCTCTACGACGGGCAGCTTGTGTGGCAGATCTTCGAGCGAAGGCACCGCGCTCTCCTCGCAGTCGCCATAGTGGAACACCTTGTGGCTCGGAGACAGTCTGCAGTACCAGAACTTGTCTTTGATGCGATGGCCCTTCGCCGAATACTTTGTAAAGAGTGTTCCCTCGCAGAGGAACTGGAGCCGTTGCTGCTGAATCAGCTCCATGATCTCGGGCGTGACCTGCTCCCTCAGCTCGATGATCGGCCGCGCCTGGCTTTCCCACTCCTCCCTCGTTGAGCGCTCCTGCTGCCAGAGGTTCATGATTTCCGCATACGTGAGCGTCGCGAGCCGGCTGCGGAACTTGTCCAGCGTCAGTGGAGGGGGATCCGTGGCCAGTGCCCGGCTGATCTGCTCCTGGACCACGCTGAAGACTTTGACGAAGTCCTCGGTGGTCGCTCGCATTTCCTTCCACGTCTTGTTGAGAAGCATGATGCCGATGCAGAAGAACTCTTCGAACGGATGGTCGTGCGTGAAGAACATAGGGTAGTACGTCTTGCCCTGCTCCGTGGGCGGCTCGCCGACCTTGAGGATCTCGGCTAGGAGCCGGGTGAGGCGGATGCTGCTGCGCCCGAACGGACACTCGTGCTCGTCTGCCCGGCACGAGTTCTCGAGGACAAACTTTGTGTAGCTTTCGGTGTGGTTGCGAGCGAAGTAGATCATGTTGTCCAGGGCCAACATGCCGGGAGGTTCGCCAAAGTCTTCGACGGGGTTGGTGTGGTTCTGGAAGCCAAGCTTCTTGTAATCCTTCGCGTATCCGCCGCCCTTACGACCCCTCGTTTCTGTCGTGGAGTTACCGTCCGTCTCCGAGTCAAACGCGGTCTTGCGGAGCTCCAGGATTCGTTCACGGGCTTCGGCGTCTGTCGGGTCGACTCCGATTCGGCGCTCCTCGAGGAGGTTTAACAGCAGCGTCTGTAGGACATACAGTTGGTGAGCCATTTCCGTGCCGACGTGCGGCTGTGAGCGCTGCAACACGGACACCATGATGACGTTGCGGATGTGGCGAGACGACAGAGTAGCTGCAAGCGTCTTTCGCTTGGTGAGGGACTCCGCTTTGAGGAAGAGGGCATTGATCAGAGCTACAGCGGACTGCTGGATTTCGGGGGTGCCGTTCTGCATGTGCATAATGAGGTTGGGGAGGGTCACTTCTTGGTCGACCATGGCGTAGCGGCCCGTACCATTTAGAACCAAAGACTCGAGGATGGACAAGGAGGCCTGCAGGGTACGGTCGTTTTGGCCAGAGTTCATGTTCACCTGCAAAACAAACAAAAAAAATTAAAATGTATTGTGGGATGTCACCTTCAAGCAATGGTCGTACAGAACAGAAGAGTGGTTGTTTGGGCAAGTTGGTTTGCATAAGACGTACCAAGAGGTTTTTCAGACTTGTACGCTCAAAGGTGTTGCCCCTCAATGGGAGACTGCAAGTGCTGCAACTCTCAGTCCCCTAGCGGTCTCACTCCAGAATAAAGGTTTCATATCCCTAAGTTTTGAAAGTTATATGTGGCTTGTACGTGGCATCATCACATCATGCCTGTGGTCATGCCCACATCTTCTACCCAAAAACGCCTCCCCGGCAGCGCAGTGAAGCGTTGTAGACACCCGCACATGCTCAGATTTACGCTTCGTCGTTTGCGAAACAAATACCACGCCATGCAGCGGGGTAGCTAAGAGACACCCATACAATATTCGAGGATTACGTACCTGATTGGCGACCTTACCGACGAATCTCGGCTCGAGGATATCCCAGAACACTATGCCGTGGTCCATGAGCTCAACGAACGACTGCAGCGTCAGGGCGAGATGATCGCCGCTGTAAGTGCCACCTTCCACCATGCCGATCAGCAGCTGATGGCCCTGCTTGCTGATGAACTCCAGCGCGAAGGTGTAATCGGAGGAGAGCTTCTGCAGCCTGTTCAGAGCGGCGAGCATGTCGCTCAGGTTATTCGAGCGCAACTTATCGAGGATCTCTTGCGCCGTCTTGGTCGGGCTGAGCGTGAGTCGGAGCACGTAACCGTTCTTGATCTCGTTCCTGTTCTTCTCGGTGATGTACGCGTTCACGTTGTCGGCGAACTGGAGCGAGTACTGTTCGGGTTCGGGAAGGTTCCAGTGGTTGCAGAGGTCTTGGATGATCGCCGTGAGCGGACGCTGTTGGTCGAACTCGATGAGCTGCGGCACCTGGTCCGCCATTTCGACGGCGATCTTGACGATGTGGGCATCTTTGATCGACGGGATGCCGCCCTGTTTTTGCCGAATTCCTTTCATCGGGGAACGGAGATCGGGCGGAGGCGGAATAGATGGAAGGGCGGAAGCTGACAGCCCGTCGCCGTTTTTGTCAACAATGAGGCGTGCGGCTGGTTTGGATTGGTACGGCTAGCTATCGGATTGAATACCTTTATCACTTACGCAACATTAAACTCACCTTATACAAAAGTCAAACCACTCTTCTAGGGTTTATATTTTAGCGCTAAAATCATGGCTAAAAAAAGGTTTGTTTGTTTATTTTAGCTAAAATAAAAATCATAAAACAGACTAAAAAATTACTCGTATTGACTCGTAGAGGGCGCAAATCAGCATTCTGATTCAATGGTTTCAGAGCTCGCTTGATTCATTTGCTTTATCTACTCAAATGGATATCGACGGATGATCTCTGCTGATTTTGGCGCTTCTTGAGCGCTTCAGCCACTTCAGCTCTGCCTCATGCCGATTTTATTTCATTTCTAAGCTTTAAGTTGAGTCTTAGAATTTCTTAAATCAGCCTGTGACTGCCCAACATTCGACTTTTTCTTTCTGTGTTTGTAAAGGTGCCAGCTGCTGGCGACAGTCGCCGTTTCGTCAGCGGTCGCGTCGCCGCTTCTGCAAGTGTAGTTTTTGTGCTGGTGCTGGTGCTTCACGGACATGCCGACGTGTTTTGCGCCCGGCTGCAGGAGCGGTTACTACAAGACACAGGAAAAACGGCACTTCTTCCGGCCGCCGAGGAACGACGACCTAAGAGCCGCCTGGGACCGCGCCATACCGCGCACGGACCGGCTGCTAACGCCGAGCTGCCGGTTGTGTGACCTACACTTTGACGACGCAGACATTGTGAAAGTGTTTAGGCACGTCATCCGCGGCGAGGTCGTCGAGATACCCAGATCCAATTGGTTGTTGGCGCCCAGTGCCGTGCCTTGCATCTTCTCCAACTCCCCGCGCTATCTTTTGAAACGGAAAGCCTACTACGAACGGAAGGTTCCAGACACGGTGCCAGGCAAGATACTCTGCGAAGATCAACAGCAACCCGCTGCCAATGTCGACGCGCCGGCGCCGTGTAAAGGGCCTGTTCAGCAGACCAACGTTCCTGCGAGTCGTGAGGACCCCCAAGAAGTGGCTCCGAAACTCGGTGGGTTGCATAACCCCTGATAGGTCTTAACTGCTCCTCCCTTGGGCTGTCTAAACAAAACGCAACAAATGCAGTGTAAAGAAACAAAACAAAAAACGTGCGTGTTTTTTTTAGAAAAACAAACTTTGCGACGCGCGCGTTCGTTTTCAGTGAGGACATGAACCACGCAAGCAGCACGGCTTTCCTTTTCGCTGTCGTCACCAGGAGCTAGGTTGGACATTTACATGTAGATTTTAAACGGTCACGGAAGTGACATAATAGCGTCTGATTGGTGGAGGCAATCGGACGCCAATATGTCACTGGTGCAGCAAATGCTGTGGAACTGCAGAAAATGTGTCCTGTTTGGACAGCCGCTTAGAAGTCAAAACACGTGTCTGCATGACTGTCTAAACTTGTTGTAGTACACACAGTAGGCTGGGTGTGAGGATAAGGTAGAGCAGAGAGGGAATATAGGCAGGGGTGAGGTTGAGCATTGGTTTGGGAGGTTTCTGTCATATTGGTGAACATTTATCAGGAGGTTTGAAGGTTTCAAAACCAACCTCCAGGTTGAGTGACATGTCCTCCATTCATGGCTGAGCGCCGTCTTTCGATTGCACTTCCAAACTGGGAAGGTATTCCAGTGTTCGGTTATCATTCAAACGTCCTTCGATTTATTGTGGAGGTCCGTTTGCAGAAGCCGTGGGCGTACACTTTTCTTACGATGCACTTGTTTCCTTTCAGCACCCTGGCTGCGGAACAAAACATCAACTTGCTGCGTATTCAAATGCCCCAGTGGCACGACGTCGGCACAAAACACCGAAGGGCGTCACTATTTCGAACCACCCTTGGACGACCAACTTCTTCGGGAATGGGAACGAAGGCTGGGCCGGACGGACACGGGGCCCCTGACCAGAACCATGCTGGTGTGCGACTTGCATTTCGAGGAAGGCGACATCATCAAGCGATTCGAATGCCGTGTCAATGGCGAAGCGTTCGTCTTGCAACGAGAGCAGTGGCGACTGAAGCCGACGGCAGTACCGTCTCGACTGTTGGGCAGAGTTTCAGATTGGGCGCGCGTCACTACCCAGCTCGAACCTGTTCGGTTCGAGGACCTTGCTTCGAGTTTCACGACGGCAAAAACCACGAGCGGCTGGAAGACAGATGTGAGCAACGACCGAATCTTCTTCTACAAACTCGCCTTCTCTGAGAACCTTGTCGTGTCGGTTTCGCGGGCAGTCATCGTTTCGAAGGACCTGAGCGTGTGCGTCAACTCGAACGGTAGGTTGGTGCCCCCGGGACTCTTGGTGACAAGCATCGGGTCTCGCGAAGACGTCGACGGTCTTCTCGGCGTGGTCAGCAGGCTACGAGACTGCGGCGGCTGTCCGGCCGACCAGTTTCCCGACGTGAAGACCACGCTGTCAGCCGTGAAGGAAGGGGGTGTGGTACCGGAAGGAGTGTGCCGTCCTCACGGAGAAGTGCGAAGTGTGCCACGAGTGTGCAAAGCTGAAGAAGCTGATGCGCCAGCGGCTAGAAGAAGGTCCCGTCCCCGCCGAAGAACAGAAAGGCCATCGTGAAAGGACTCAAAAAGAAGGTGGCGCGAGCACGTTTGGCGACAGAGAGGATGAGGTTCAAGCTGCGGGACATGAAGAAGGAGATGGCGGTGTTCGCAAAGGCCCTCAAAGTGCTGCCCGAGAGCCAGCAGACGGCGTTCAAGGAGGCATTGTGTCACTTTGGGGAAGTCTGCGCCGTCGAGGACGGCGAACAGGAATACAAAGACGGTGAAGAGGAGGACGAGGACCTTCTTGTCACCGAAGACATGCAATCCGACGGAACGTGTTCGTCCGATTAGTGTTGTGGAGGCCTACGTGGGCCGATTGAACAGAGTAGCGAACACAGTTTGTGTAAGGGTGGCAGTCGACAGTACGATTGATTTAATAAAAGTGTATACTGGTTGATGCGTAGCTTACAAGAAGAATAGTGTTGCATGTTGTTCCACTTAGGTGCTGTACTGCTGTTGAAATTGGTCTGGAAATTTTATTGTTGCGTCATAGGAAAGCTCAGCTTACGGACAAATTGAACTACCACAGCTATTCTGTTGGCATCTCGGGGTGACCAATTGGATTAGGTGACCAAGAACTTCTACAAGCATTGTAGCAGTTCTTTGTTGACAAGCGTTCAGCAGTGGCTGTCACCATCCATAGAAGCCATTGAATGCTGTTAATTCCAACCTGTTGCTACTATCTTTTAGACCAGATAGTTACTGGTGACAGCTCTCGGGCACGTAGCCAGGATTTTGTTTTGGCGGGGGGGGGGGGGGGGGGCATGACAAAATGCTGTATAGGGGGATGGGGGAGAGGAGGTATCAGCAAAATGGAAGATTTCGGGGGAGGCCCGGGCCCCATGGGCTCCCCCTGGCTACGTGCCTGACAGCTCTAGACAAAACTCGATTGTGAATGCTCAAGCCACTTTTGGTTTCAGTGAATTGAACTACTTGGACCTTTCAGCAAGTCTCATTCTTACAGACCATCCAAAATCGTCGCATGTTTCAAGTTACCGATAGAGGGCGGAACTCTTCTTAAAAATGTGTTTGAAAAAACCCCGAGACTGCGGGTAAATGACACAACACTAAAAAGTCTCTTTTTAGTGTTGTGTCGTTTACTCGCACTCGAGTTTTTTCAACCATGTGCAATGTACACCAGCTCGTTTGCGCCCTTACATTTTGTTCATTACAAACGTCTCGTGTATAGTTTTGCTGATAGTTGTTTGTACGGTATTGCGTGCAGATACAAAAGATGCCACACCACTCTAGCCAACAAGAACCTTTTATTCTATTGCTCAAAGGCCACAGGCAAAATAAATGAGATTGCATGCGTGCTTAAACAAGAGTAAAATTTAAACACCATAATAAAAACAAGTAGGGAAATGTGTGCCTAGATATACCCGTCTGCATCGTTTGTGGATCAAAATGGGAAAAACTGCCTCATGGGTGCTTCAATCTACAGTGAAACCACCAATGTTGAACGACCAGCAAAAATTGGCAGCCGGGCAAGGCATGCCATAGCTTCTGCAGCGGACACGCATTAGCACTCAATCTTGCATTACAATGTTGAATAGCAAACCTATGTTTTCAAGGTTGTTTCCATTCATAATAAAAACCTGGAAGCTTGAATGGTATTTTTGTTTTGAGTGACAGTCCCAAGAGAGAATAATGCTGTGCACCATTAAGAAATTTGTCACCGGTATGAACTGTTGACTGAAAAATGTAGTTTTGAAAAAGTGTTTGATGTCCTCGGTAGTGGGACTTGGCACGAGACTTAACCAACAGAAACTTTATAATTTTGTATGCAAGAACCACTAGCACTATTCCATAAGAGTGCTGTGGCTGTAACTACTCTTCAAGCATCAGACACTACTAGCAATATTTTTCTTTCTCACCTCCAAGAGGCAAGCTATTTTTTGGAGCGCAGCTCTTAGGCGCCCGTTTCCGGGTTCCGCGGCGACGGCGTAACCATGGTAAATTTAGCGGGAAAATTGACGTCACGTGACCTCAACACCAATTCCATTCCCTGTTAAATTTGGTGGGAAATTCAGTTTCTCCCACTAGATTTAGCGAACAAATTCGGTTTCTTCGCCAAATTTAGCGAGGAGATTCAGTTTCTACGCTATACTTAATGGACAGAGTCAGTTTCTCCGCTAGATTTAGCAGGAAATGGGCATCAAGTGACCTCAACAACAATTCAATTCCCCGCTAAATTTAGTGGGGGAATTGAATCGGTGTTGAGGTCACATGACGTCAATTTTCCCGCTAAATCTAGCAGAGAAACTGAATATGTTTATAGTTGACACCAATTCATATGACATCATTTTCCCCGCTAAATTTAGCGGGAAACTGAATTGGTGTTGAGGACACGTGGTGTCAATTTTTCAGCTAAATTTAGCGGGAGAAACTGGGAGGAGGAGGGTACGGAGGGGGACTGTGAGGAGGAGGAGGCATACCCTCCCCTCCTCCTCCAGAGCTGCGCTCTAATTTCGCATTACAGGGATTTGTAAACGTCTTTCATTTCTTACACTGAAATTTTAGTGTCAGTGCAACTTGTTTCACCCTTGAGATAAAAGTGCACTATGCCTTTTCCTAGCCAATGACTTTTGCGGTCTATTCGAAGGTGGTGGTTTCTTGTCGGACACCTTGTGTCTTCCAAGCGTGTGCGCTACTTGTGTATCGCGTGCAGCTATGTAATCTCGGAATGCCTAGTTGTATTTGCATAGAAATGTACTGTGATGAAACCCGTGCCAACGGGTGTTTGAGGTAAAAGACTGCCCTTCGAGGTGGCAGCGAATAGAAAAACTATGATTGTATGCACTGGGTTCTAAGGAAACTTCTGCAGTGAAGAAACTAGTATATACTTGTTCTAACCAGTACTGTACCAGCTGCTTCAAAAATAGTATGAGCAACAGACAACGATACTATGCAAAAATATTTACACATTTGTAGACGTAGACTGTCGCGACGACAAACGTAGTCTCAAACTTTCAAAACAACGGACGTCAGGTTGGCTCGTTGAACTCTTTCCACCTCATACTCTGTACAAAACAATATGGAATGTGATCTCGCGTTTGAACTTGTTTCAAAAGTGACGAGACCTACTGCGAGTGACGCCCAAGATGCAAACGTGCTTTGGACAAAGTTGTCTGCCACATAAACAACACTGCAGTGACAACTGTCTGGAATAATAAATATGCGGTTGGGAAAAGCATGCAAAGGTGCTTCAACACTCGGAAAAAACCGGGATAATTCGTGTCGCACAAACAAAACGCAGCACAACCATACAAAACGTGTCCCTCACAAGGACAAACTGCACGCTAATAAAGCGGCGCATCAAAAACACCTAGCACTGTTGTGTCCAAGGACTGCAAGCTATACAGTTGCTCACATTCAGAGTCAACACCCACACTTGCTCGCAATAAACATCGCATCACAAATGCACGCACAACATGTCGCACGTACGTACACCTAAACTGCGGCACGAGAAAGTCCTACGGGCAACATCGTACAACGAGCCATTCTTGCTAATGAAAC
This sequence comes from Ixodes ricinus, assembly GCA_037355805.1. Classification (NCBI taxonomy): domain Eukaryota; kingdom Metazoa; phylum Arthropoda; class Arachnida; order Ixodida; family Ixodidae; genus Ixodes; species Ixodes ricinus. Next base: position 253,255 of record JAZHYW010005015.1, read on the forward strand.
GATACGAACGTAGTTCGAAACAAACGACCAAAAAACTTTGTTATCGATCTTCGAAGTCACGTCGTGTTGTTGATCCCGACGCTTGCAGTTGAGGTTCTCGAGAGATTCGGAGTGGCACTTGTACATTCGCTCAGTGCGGTACGTTCGCCGAAACACGGTCGTGGAGTAAAGGTGTCGACGAAATTGCCAACACGATAGGTTCGACGGTGTCATGGCTCTTGTTCATGTTGTTTCTTGGTTGTTATCCAGAACTCAGAAGAATTGCCGAGTCACGATGGCTTCGGTGATGGTGGCAGGTTTGCCGCTTCTTGGTACGATGGAAGGTACTGCTGCAAAACATCAAAAGAGATGGGGGACAATATTAGACCATCAATAACCTAATGTCCATTTTATGTAGTAGCCATATCTGTTTGTAAAGTTTTTGCATTGTGATTTATTATAGAGTTCTCAGATATGAATACGATTCTCTACTGATTACAAATTAAATCTTGCAGGACACAAGTGTCGGTCCTCCTAAAATAGCCTACATTTCGACAACCCTTCAATGTGCATCATGGACAACCTGTGCCACGATGCACATCTGAGATCCCAGATAGCCTACCCACTGCCAAGGCAAAATGTCCTTTTACAGTGGTGAAGAGAGGATCCAAATTGTAAACATGGCTGACCACTCTGAGTTGACAAACATTGCCACACTTTCCCCTGCATATCCAGAATACCTGTTTTACCAGATCAAACCGGTCTTGTAAACTTTATGGTAGTCATAGTATGGCTTACATAAGGGTGTTTGTACCCAAGTTTGACTATCTCTTTGGGAAATACACTGTCAATAAAGTGAAATGCAGATTACCTATTTCAGAGAAGGGTTCAATAAAAATACTGCATGCATCACAGGAAAGTTTTGTGCATTTCTTGTTAAAAGACCTGAAAAAGTGCTGACTCATTGTGCAGTCTTACCACATTAAGAACAGTTTCCATGTAAGAAGGGGGCTTGTCTTGATGCTATAAAAAAAGAGCAGACAGAACCATGTTAATACTTGTGTGATAAATCACGCTAGTGTGTGACCTAGGCTAGTAATAATTCATACTAGTAATCCATAGAGAAATGGAAAGGAGGAGTGAATGAATGGTACAGTAGCAACTAAATATGATATGAGGCTAGCATTTCCCCAATACTTCCCGTGTAAAACTAGTCAAATATGATCATTTAAAAGTACCCAACAGATAGTAGCAAACATTAGAGTGTTCAATTAGACCCTACAATTATGAAACAGTTATTCAAGCCACTAACTGATGCAGTTTAGCCATATGAAAAAGGTGTCCACTACCCCACAAATGTTTGTGATAAAATTCACACTAAAATAATTAATTTCCCGGAGAGTGACCGATATCCGAAAGGCGTGGAATTAAGACATCCACCTTTTTTATTGCACCGGTGAACACAAGCTGTTCCAGACTGCATTGCAATGCCTTTCACAAAATAATGCGCCCCGTTTTGCAACTGTCGCACAAAAACACAAAAGTGGGAGCCGAGGAGAGAGAAGTGCTAAATGGAAGGAGTAAATTGGAAAGACGCTACTACAAGGTCATTTTTCTCCGCCATAACAGCCCGTGAAGTCGAAAATATTGAAGCTGCCGAGGTTAGTAAGCTCTTCACTCATTTTTCTAATGCAGAGGTCAAGTTCTGCCCTCCACAACTGGTCAAATTTACCATTACGCCGAATCACGGGGCACAAAAGACATGAGATTTCTGATTGCGCAGCTGCTTTGGCGTGCAGAAACGTGATCAAGTATGACTAGGGCACCACAAACTGTCTTGACTTCGTCCCCTCTCCTCTCTCTCTCACGGAACAAACGCGAATCCAGCCGAACACCACCGCAGCACCCGTGCCCAATCTGAGCCCCGTGCAAGTCTCCGGTAGGCAACATAAAAAAATCCGGCACTAAGGCCCTTTGCTATCGGGAGGCGTTGATCGGATTACAACGAAACAATTCTGTCCTCAGTCCAATTCCCAACAAAACCCAACCATTAGGCATGCTGCCCTGTGCTAAAGTAACACATGCTGCAACGCATCTACAAAAATGTCCAACATTTGTTTTTTTAAATGCCTATTCATGTAATTTAGATGTAGCAGTAAGTTAACAATAACGGAAAAAAAGCTGTACACGGATGTCACTGGATCTGGCAAGGAACGGGTCAGTAAATGTTTCGTCAGGTTGCTGCACCTTAGCTGAAGTCGGTGGCATGTTAAGAATGCGGCAGGCGCTCCACCTCAAGCGCGATCTTCCTGCCTTTGATAACACTTTGTCGCACGTGCTGGAGGCGCAGCATCTTCTCAATTCTTAACCCGACACCGACTGAGTCTTTTGCTTTTTTTGAGATATACTCAATGTGTCTTGAAATCTGATGTGTGCCTCACCTGAGCTGCTTGTAAAGAAGCCTGGGATGCAGCGGGTCCTGAAAAAATTGCAAAAGAAAGGGTGTGTTTCTTCAAATCTGTAGAGCATTTTGTAAATGATTCAGGTTTTATGCCACAATGTGCCAAAGTCAGCATTTGTATTACGGGAATTGCAAGACGCACAGACCCTTCAGTAACCTTAATTTTACTGCTACTTATAGATACTGGTGAAATTATAGTGCGTCCAAACGTTTTGCAAAACGGCAGGGGTATATTGGTCGTGCCATTTTCTGTGATCACTCCTATGACGGCACCAAAATCAAACGTCTTTCCTCTGGTATCAAAAAACCCCCAAAATGTTGACCAGTTAATTTGTTGCCAAACTTCTCTTGAAGTGCCTGTGAAGGAGTGTACACCAAAACAGGTCTGCACCAGAGAAATGTGTTAGCACTTGGGGTGCAAATAAGGCTTGCCACATACTAGCTGTTTGCCTGCTGCCATCTTGATAAAAGCTAAGCTGACTTATTTCCGACCAGGAACATGCTTGACCCCAATTTATCCTGTCTCGATTACCCATGGGTTGTCGCTCTTTATCCGTACAGAGGGGCCAAGGGTCGTAGCTGCTTTTCCATGTATATAGAGTAATGAAGGGTTGTTACTACTATTCTATATAGAGGGGCCAAGGGTTGTTGCTACTTTTCCATACAGAAGGATCAGGGGTTGTTACTTCTATCTAGAGAGGTATAGGGTCATCGCTACTTTTTGATATAGAGAGATCAAGGGTTGTTACCACTCTTCTATCTAGAGAGGTCGATGGTTGTCACTACTTTTTCATATAGAGGGATCAAGAGTTGTTACTACTCTTCTATCTAGGTGTGTTGCAGGTTATCACGTACTTTTACATGTCGAAAGATCAAGGGTTGTTACTTTTCTACATAGAGGGGTCAAGGGTTGTCACTATCTTTCTGTATGAAGGCCTTAATTGTCTAAAGTTTGCAGTGCTGCCCGGTAAACCGCTTCTGTCGGGGAAGACACAGATTCCACATAGATTTGCCGAAAACACAAATGCGAGTTGAAAGGGTCGTACCGAGAATGCCAGTGTTGACCGGATGATTCGGGACAGCCCCGCTCTCAGCTTGCAGGACGCCCGGAATGTTGACGGTGTCCCTCATGCAGCAGGGGAAGTAGAAGAACAGGCTTCTGCAAGGACAACAAACAAAAATGTTACACTAACTGCTACAAATTAACAATCATACGCAGGACATCGGTCACCTTGAAGGAGGAAAGATCAGCCTATTCACTCATGTGTTGGGTGACCGCTCACAACGTGAAACAGATCCAACAAAGGGGCTCGGTATATGACCGGACTTCGAAAACGTTTGGATCTGAGAACACCGTGCGTGCCGAAAATATGGGCACGAAAAATGACGCGTTCAATGCCAGAGCGCAGACCATCGGGTTCTCGGGTTCGAATGTTACCGCCGTCCCGCAATTTGCTACACTTCTTCCGTGGATCGTAAGGGATTGTTCCTTTGACGTAACTATGGTCACTGCCAGCTTCAGAAATGCGGGCGTGGCCTATTATTATCGCACTTCTTGCCCTGTGATTCGTTCTTCGGCACTCTCATCTGTTCGTGCCGCAATCTCATTGGCTGTAAAGCGACAATAAGACGCTTGAATCTCTCCACGCTTTGATTCCTTTAAAAAATATATGCAAAGGAAAAACAGTTTTTTTTTATAACAGCCTGGATGGAAAAAGAATAACATAAAATAAACTTACACAACGAAAAAAAAAGATTTCTTCTTTAACTTATACTATTTATGGTGCGAAACAAATTTTTAGTTGGCGCCCGCAAGAACTCGACGGAAAAGCGCCAACTAGCAGTCACGTGGTGCTTGTGCTCTTTTCGGAAGCACCCTACAAACTCTAAAAGTTACTTATTAATCTTTGTTTTTTTGTTGCACTTCCATTTTTTAACAAAAGACTTTGATGTTTGAGAAACGAGTATAAGAAAATTGTTCTGTTTCGACTCATACGATAATAAACAAAAGCTTCGCCATTTTTTGTTCGAAGGCACGCAGTCCTCGAGATCGTCGAGCGAGCGGCGGCTTTTGGGGAACCGACATGTTGGAAACTAAAACACGTGTGACACCGTGCCCCTTCCAACAGAAAATGGCAAAGCTCTTGTTTGTTATCGCACCAGTCAAAATGGAAGTTACGATGTTCTGATGCTTGTCGTTTCTCAAACATCGAAATACTTTTAATAAAGAAGTGCAACAAAAAATGAAGATAATGAGCAACTTTTAGAGCCCGTAGGAAGCTCCCAAAAGAGTGCAAGAACCACGTGATAACAGCGGCCGGTCACATGACTGCTAGGTACCACTCTTCCACGGGCTCCCGTGAGCGCAGACCACAAATTCGTTTCGCGCCGTAAATATAGCTGCAAAATTATTTTTTTGTTTGTTGTAAATTTATTTTTTGACATTCTTTTTCCATTCAGGTTGTTAACACTTTTTTCTCCCTTTGCATAAGTTTTTTATGTTGTTAGCGATCCTAAACGTACATGACTATTGTCAAGCAAGTTGAAGATAAACCTCCACGGAGGTTCGGGACAGTACAGCCAATATTTTGCTAAGGTCTCTAGAGGCAAAGCACTGGCTGCCCTTCAGAGGCTTGCAGGAAATTCCTTCCAGAGTTCTTCCTACGTCAGCTTCGTCTATGTTGGTGCTTTGTTAATGTAAATGCAGGATATGATAGATGAAACTATTGAAACATGACTAGAGTGCATGCAAGCTGGTGGAAGTTTAGCCTGATATAAATTAACCGGAGGCTGGGCTACAAGAAAAAGAAAAAGTTTCAGAATGTAGAAGGGACATGGAAAAAAGGGGGCAGAGAATGTGCAGAAACCACCACTGCTTCTCTCTTGCTTGATCATAACAAAGAAACAGCACGAAAAAACACGGAACATGTAGTAGACATGCAAACAGGACACACAGTTGCGTGTTTTTTGTGCTGTTGATAGATTATATTATACATTATGATCAATGAATACCAACTAGCCCAACTCTTGACATTACCCCCTTGCTTAATGCCCCTTCTACTTTTTAAAACTTTTGGTGACCCATCTACCCAAACCTCCAATGTAGTTAAAGTCAGCTACAATATGCCATCTGGACCAACCTGTTTCTTACTGCACCAAAGATCTTGAGAATAGGCTACAAGGTTTTAGATTTGCTTTCGCTATCTCGTTACAAGGTTTGACGTAAACATTAACACAAACTGAAGTCACAGGGACAGCAAAGCAGGTTTTAAATAGCCGGTCGTGCCAGGACCTCATAACTTGACCGACGTTTCGTGCGGTTCGGTTCAGAATTTGTGAAGTCGATTTTGTGACCTTATCGATGCTGGCTCGGGAGCGAGTGCTGCTTGCGTGGGCCTGCACCGCAAGTGGTGACATAAGGAATACGACATGGGCCTGCACCACAAGTGGTGACATAAGGAATACGACATGGCCAAGACATCCTAATGCTGCGACCGTGGCAAGCTGGCAGACATCACCATCCACAATGTCAAATGAACGATAAAAAAGTTGCATTTTTCAACTACAGTGTGCGAAGAAACGAAAGCAATAGCTGTTGCACGGTCGCACAATGCAATTGGAATGGTGCCGTCACGAACCCGAGGACGAAGGTGCGACGTGGTTAATTCTCATGGCCGTTGTGGTTGGCGTCGTGGATGCCGTTGACGACTGCCACCAGTGATCCGTGAAGTGGGCAAGCGCGGCGGAAGTTTCTAAAACCGTCTAACGTTACGCGTAGCAACAGTGTACTGCCAAAGTGGGATTTCGCATAACGCGAGGAACGTTTGAAAAGAACACTTTTGAAGCAGACGACTGGGCTGGCCACTTCTTTGCTTTCCTTGCGAGGCACGGCTGATGGGACGTCCCGACTCCCCTCTCCTCGCGGCAAGAGGAGAGAGAAGAGGTTTCTCCCTTCTTTGGGCACGCGGCTATGACGGGAGACAAAGCCGAAATCTGTTCAAAGTGTTGCCCGTAAAGCTTTAAAAAATTCCTGGTTCCTTACCACGTGTCCCACAAATGAACTGAGGTTGATAGCCAGGATGTTGCACACTGCTGCCAAGTTACACTACCATGCTAAAATTTAGCAGATTTGCACCCAGCTAAATTTAGCGCACACTTTGATGATACGTGACGGTGTGACATTTTGCGACACTGTAACGTCACGTGGCACCATAGCATCACGTGACACTAAACTCCCGCTAAATTTAGCTCAGAAATTTCCCCACTAAATTTAGCAAAGAAATTTTCCCATAAAGTTTAGCAGAGAACTTTTTCTCGCCGAATTTAGCAGCCCATGACAATATGTAGATAAAACCTGCACGGGGCCGCTGCAAGACCTCGCCAATAACATCACCGTAAAATGCACATAATGTTTCTGTGCTTCGCCAATTGCACATAACGAATGTCCAGTCGGCTTCATTTGTAGATGAAATTGAAACTCGATTTGACTATCGACCTCTATATGACCGTGCTATTTGACAACATGTGCCAAGCATCTCGAGCCAACATTTGAACAGTCAATCTCGATAAAACAAAAATGCCGTCCATGCGTAGTAAACGCGAGATGCTCGTGGCAAAACGTGCCGAAATGAAGTTTGGCGTGGTGTCGTCACCATTATTAAAAAAACATGCTTTTCTCATTCTTTTTTTTAGTTTTAATTACCTTTTGTTGACGAGGAACAGGAGGGCCACGACCAGGATGGCAACAATGATGAGGATGGTGAGGAGGTTGAACCTGGTGGGAGGGTTCGAGTAGGCATCCACGTCATGCTTGGAGAAGATGGCTGAAACACCGAAACGAGAAAGGGCGACGCCGTTAAAACTCGAAAGGCTTGCTCAAAATCTCAGCAAAAGCAACTAAAAAAAAAAAATAAATAAGGACTTAGCGCAGAACGTGTATAGGGCTGGGTTTCACGAGAAAAACGACACGTTACGCCTGACCAAGAAGCAGTGGCCTTGACGTCGGGCACCCTGAAGTCACATGACATTGTGACATCACGTGGCATCATGATGTCACGGGATATTTAGGTTACGAGACTCATTTTGAGCGTCGCAACGTGTTTCTTTATTTGATGCTTTTGTTTCAGGGCAATGTCGCAAAATTTGGAGTACAGTAACTTGAGCTACACGCTCTCAGTCTTCTAAAAATGCACAAATTGTCGGCGCGGGTGGCCGGCTTCGATTTAAAAATTTGTTGGAAGCGAGACTTTGACGGGAAATGGCGAAGTAAAACGAGGGAGGGGGAAAAGGGTCGTCGTGTTTGGTCCGCATCAAGAGTCTGTTGGCCCATTGAAAAGGGCGTCCCCACCAAGGTGGCCCGGAATTGTTAGGTTGTAAGAAATGTCCCAGCAACCTCACAACTAACGAAAGAGGTAAAAAAAGACAAAGAAATCAAGAAAGCAAGAAAAAATAAAACTGCACAGCTACTTAGTATTATGGTGTAGAGGCCACTCAATCGAGGTTTCGGAGCGCAACAAAGATCACCAAGTAACTTAAAAATCCACTGAAAATAAAAAAATAAAATTTTTTAAACAGGTTGGTTGGGACACACATGTCAAAAATAAATATGTTGCTAAAAAAATTTTTTAGAGCAATATTGACGGCACGAGATTTATTTCAAATTCTGCGTGCAAAGTCCATGATGTCACAAAATGGTCATACACTCTTTCCACCTCAACGAGATGGTCATACACTCTTTCCACCTCATCGTGATGGCCAAGCCGATCCACCTTTCCTCCACTCGCCTGAAATGTCGAGATAGAAAGCAAGTGGAGAGGAGGTGACTATCGACTCAATCGCATTTTGTGCCATCAATATAGCTCTAAAAAAAGTTTTGCGCGTAAAATTTCTTTTTTGACACGCGTGTCCCGACTAGATTGTTTAAAAAAAACATTTTGTTTCTTTTCAGTGGCCCTTTAAATTATAAAAGGGTATGTATTTGTGGTAGTTGGCAATTCATTGTAGGGGATAAAAGTGCCAAAGAAAAATGCGACAGAGAAGTGGAAGAATAAAATAGGTGCCTCCGCAGTGTTCGTCATTCCTTCAACCGGTCTGTCATTTTTTGCCACTTCTGTCCTCTACAATGATTTAAATTATTTCCCAGTCCTCTGCCGTGGCATCTCAAAGGCCCTCGGATTGGGACGTAAATCCCCACAATTCGATTCCCATCGTGTCCAGCAAAATCACCTACCTTGTCTCTCGCACCGGTCTTCGTAGAAGACGTAGTCCTCCTCGCAGAGGCAAGTCCCATTGTAGCAAAAGGTCCGAGAAATGGTTGAGCACGGCCGCTGATCAGAGCAGGATTCTCCAAACGTTAAACCTGCAACCAAAAAGCAATCTTTTTTTTTTTTTTTTTGGAGGAGGGGAGTTGAAGGCATTACAGAGATTGATTGATTGATGATGAACATTGTCCTTAATAATCTTAAAGGCTGGTTTAAACATTTGTGGTTGAGTGTGCTCGACTGCGCTGCATTCGCTTGTAACTGCTTAACACACCCGTCACGCTAGAACCGTCTGTCTGCTCGCCCTGGAACAACTCCAGCACGTGTATATTCTTAGATTTTGTTTTTTTACGCACCATTTTTTTGTTATGGGTTTGAAGTTATTTCGACAATGTAATGAGAGACTACTTCTCACAGAGAGCGCATAGATTCAATCTCACAAACACCGCAAAACGCCAGTCTAGACATACACAAGCCGGAAGTTTTCCAGGGATAGCTGATAGATGGCACCAGTGTATTGTTTCGTAAGTAGTTACTTATACACAGGTGCGACTTACAATATGGTAAATGAAATCATGAAGTCTTGCTTCCCACATAAAGAGAGGAGGGTTTTTTTTGTGTTTTTTCTTACAATGCATACATAAGTGAAACAATAAAAGGCAAATGTATGAAATCAATAAAAAACGTCGCCGAAAAGATTAGTATAATCAATCACAAAATCGGCAGTGTCAGCAATCGCAACAGCGGCTGCGGGAAGCCGAATCCCGTCGATGGAAGATTGGGGCGATGAAGGGGCATTGAAAGTGGATGTGCTACAATGGAGGACATCCCAGCTTTTAGTTGACGATAGATGCACGATGACCTGTAAGACAGGTTCTGAAAACGGCGCCCGGCAAAAGTGTTGGGTTAGAGCAATGAAACGTACGAAACACTCATAGACGAGATATTTTTCTAAGAACGGATAGATTGGGTGAGGACATAGAGATGCTTTCATAGAGGTAATGCTAGCTATGCGGCGACAGCTGGGAAGTATGGAACGAGTGGAGCGATTTTGGATGGATTTTACTGCAGATGCAAGGGTGACTGCCAGGGTCCCAGATTGAAAACGCATATTAAAGTTTAGTATGAAGCAAAGTTTTGTGTAAAAGAAGCTTTAATAAAACGTGGGCGAGAGAAAATTTCCTTCTGAAACGACTCCAATAGTTGATTAGCCCTCTTAAATGCAGTCGACATGGACACACGAGGAGAGGTCATTGGTCACGTGGATGCCATTGTCAAATTGTCGACTACGTTCTGCCTCAGCCTATGACAATCTGCAGCCAAAGCCACGGGCTGCCAGGTCCAATCGGAAGTCGGTTAGAAAGCGCACGGTATATCGCTAGGGAATGCGCATTAGCACGCTGCTCAGACATGCACGTCGGAGCAGTATACTACCACGTGGTTCCTAGCTGGCTCGTGGTTGGATCCGACAGCCCGTAGCTTTGACCGTAGCTTGTCATAGGGTATGTGGGAAAAAGATGGAGGTGCTCAATGTTCTCAGAGAGAAACTAAACTTCCCAGATCCGTTTCTTACGAGCTCAAAACGTAATGTGGGGTGTCTCAAGGAAACAAACAAAAGCGAAACCAAAACAGAACCCCCCCCCTTCCCAAGCATGGCAGATGCTTTTTAATTACTAGGGCTCCCTGATTTCTCAGTTAATTCTTTTTTTTAATTAAATTTGGAGTGTTTTTTTAATTTGATTTTTCAATAAACATTTGGGGTTTATCAGAGTTAATTTTTTTAATTACATTCCAAGTTCACCAAAATTCAGAAAATAACTCTGTCATTTTCCAACTTTTCCCAGAATTCAAAATAAAAATGAGTAATGTCTGGACACAAACAGAGACCCTAAAGTCATAAGAACGCACCCATTTTTTTTTTTTTTTCAGTTTGGATTTGGCATTGCTCACTTTGCCTGTGATATTACTGTAATGGTCCCACGACAAAACTAAACAGGCGCTGGTCCAATAAACGTTGCTACTTAAAAATCACTAAAACTTAACCCCTGGACGTAGTCGCTGGGAAGCTCGTTTCCTTCCTATCCCACCACTCCCCCTGGCGGCTGCGCATGGTTCAGTTGTAGGGACCGTTGGCACTGTGAAATTACCCCCGAATTCAAATAAAACCATTAATAATAACGTTGATTTACATTTTAAAGAAATGGTGGAGCGGCTTCAATACAAAGCTAGATGTGCCCCGAGACCCATCGGCAGTGGTACAAATCACTTCACAATTTTGCAGTTCAAGCAATACACAACACACACAAAAAACAGATTATTCCAGCAATCAAAACTAAGAACAAGAGGTAATCAAGTAAGTATGAAATCTACATCATATGTTCAAACATTCAAAAAAAAAGAATGCAACTGTTTCACAGAAATTAATTTAATGTTTATATTCCTGTCTATACATCTGTCAAAGAACTTGGGAACTACCTCTATATCTAACCATTTGTTGTCCATAATTTGATCTGCACTTAAGAACCTTCCAATATTCATTGTACAGAGTCAGGTAAATTATATTAATTAGTGATAAAAAATAAACCCTGAAAAACATGAAACCCTACTTATTACTACTTTTAAGATATTCCGAGTTGAAATTCAAAGCTTTATTTATACTCCAGCCACACTGGGTGGATTTTCAGACAAAGGTGCTTCACTAGGTCTAAGACTGTAAAGGCAGCAGCTTTGAAGAAAAAAAAAACATTTTCTAGATTCTACAAGCTACGTTTTTGCAATGCAAAAAACAAGACAACTCAATAGAAGGCACTAAATATTATACGAATGATATGATCTGTTTAAGTATGCAACTTTTTCACAGAACGTTATACAAATTATTGCACTACAAAAACTAAACAATGTAAGTAAAACATTCTGTGTTGTCATGGCACGCGACAGAGAAAAAGGGAGTTAAGAAAGTCATGTGCAACCAGCTCTCAGCCATTGGTTTTCATGCAAATCAAAAACATAATTTCAGTCACAATATTTGTTTTTTATTATTCTCTTGTGCATTGGGATTTCATAAATATCTAGGCTTCAACAAGTTTTATCTTCTGTAAAGATCATACCTCCAACCAGAACAAGGCAAAAATAAAATAATGGAACCATACCACCAAACACACACACTGTCTCAAGCGCATGTTATTTTCCCTTATTTTCTATTCTGTTATTTTTGCCACGTCACAGATGCTGCTCTGCCTTTTTACTCTCCCTTTGTCAAAGGACTTCTTAAGAGATACCGAGGACAGTTTAAAAAGCTCATTGCTGTTTTTAACTTGACACGATGGAAGGTATTCCTCCAGAATGTTTGGATGACCATTTACTCTCGAAATACAGCAGGAGAAAAGTGGTGTATGTCCATTGGAGCCGAAACTACTGCTCAGAACCCAAGAGACGGCCATACTCCATGCACCCCTAAGCTGACAGCGCGGTGAGAGCCACACGCTTGCCAGACCAATCCACCGCCTCCCTTTCATCACCTGACCCCTCTCTTTGCGCACAGGTATGAGCAGAAGCCTCATCACACGGCGAAAGACAGACGCGCGACTGGTCCTACGACGAGCACGTAGCTTCCACCGCACTGTCAGCTCAGGGGTGAACGGAGTGTAGACGCTTCAGACACGCGCCAGATCACGGCCGCAAAGTCACGGTTGAACACCCCAGCGGACGACTACGGGAAACCGATGCGCAATGCACGCATTCTCCTGCGTGACTGGTGTGCGTGGTGCGATGTTGAAACTCATACAAAGGGTTCGTTGACTGTTTAATTGATTTGCGGGCTAAGGAACCGTCTGCCATAATTAGAAGTTCATGGGCACCCATTTAAATTAATTTAACTTTTATATATAAAAAAGAACCTCGCTAAACATTTTTTTTAAGTGCAATTTTTATCAATGCATGGCAGAGACAGAGCTGATGGCTTATAGAGCTATAATTAAACCTATGTTAAAACGTGCGGGTGTTGCATGGGATTCCCGAACCAAGTTGTCTTGTAATCTGCTCGAGGCTGTGCAAACAAAAAGCATTGCGGTTAAAGTTTTAGGTCTTCGATTTCTTAATTAAATTAGATGTCCATGACTAAGCGATACGACAAAAAATAAGTTGGCTTAAGATTTCTTTTTTAATATGGCTTGTGGTAATTTGAGACTGTATCATCACTCGACAATTGACAAAACTGGGCCCATGAGAAACAAACTCAATCTATCAATCACTGAACCGTTGTGCAGACCTACTTTGTTTAGGGCATAGTACTTCTTCCCTAGCGCTCTAAACGACTGGAACAAACTCCTTCAAGAGGTACCAGAACCGAAACTTGAAATATCCCCGGAACACTTCGAAAGGGTGAAACATGATCCACGATATCCGTAAGCGATAATCACACTCGTATTTTCAGCGGATGGCTCTATTTCTTCGTTCCAACCGACGGATTCTGGCGAGCACTTCAAAATCAGCCATCGAGGCGGCGCGATGCGTCTCAGGGTATTTGCTTGTGATGTCACGCTCGCAACGTCACGGGCCCGTAAACGGCCAAGGGTACCGTAATTACGGTCGTCGTCCCAAGGTGGCGGCAGCTTTATCGTCAACGCGTTACAATTCCACCAAGTGGGAATGCACGAGGTATGGTGTACTAGAACTTAGAAGTGTGCCAAGCGCCGCTGCGTTCTTGGGCGCCTCCATCGGACACGCCGCGCCGTGGCGCTGCTACTGATGGGCCCGTCACGTCGGACATTCCAATGAAGCTCAGCCCCCAACTACCAAGTGGTATAGGGAAATCGTTTTTGCTCTTTTAGTGTATTATAAAATGTGTAAACATTTTAGCTTTTTCAGTGTATTATAAAATGTGTTAACACAAAAACTGTTGGGGGAAAATTTTTTATTTCCAGTTCAATACTTTTCAACACTTATGTAGGTGGTAGGAATAAAAATATCAAGCCTCTATATTGGCAGGTTAAGGAAATAATGGTGCCCATGTACTGAAAAACACTGTCTTGAGATAACTGAGTTTAAAGTAAAAAACAAACAACAGGTGAATAACAAATTGTTATTGTTACCAACAGCCTCAGAGTCATTTCTTTTTTGATAGTTGCCAGCTTGGTAGTCACTGTTAGTCATGTCTTTGCTTTTCGGCTTGTCGGCTTGCTTGCCGGGCCTCTTTTATGACCTGTCGTGTCATTCACTAGATATGGTGTTAAATTATTGTGTTTTTTTTCTGTCGGAAAATTGTTGATAAACAGGGAGCATATACCAAAAAGGGGCGTGGTCACCCGCTACTTGCTTTCGGAAAAAGTATTTTTCAACCCGAAATATGGCTTTCTAAGAAAAGCGTGGCAATAAAAAATGTTAAAAAAAAACCTAAAATAAAAAAAAATAATAAAAAGTGACTTTAAAAAAAAAAAATTATGCTGTGCTTTTAAAAGTGTTATTAGTTCAGAACCGCTGACCATTCTTAACACACACTTAATCACTTTTTTTGTTGAATATGGCAGTTGCCTGTGCTGTAATGCTAAGATTTGTTTTGACTTTTTTTTGTTGTATGTATTTCCTTCCTTAACGTCTATACAGAATGCTGGCAGTATAGACAAATAATATATAAATATCCATCAACAGCTTGTGTTCAAAAACCTTGGTTCCCAAGAGCTCAGGGGTTTCCCAAATTTCCAGATCTCGTCAGCTGTCCCTACCCTCAAGTAAAGTGTTCTTCCTGTTTAAGCACTACTTTAACAGATCTGAGCCAACCCCTGATGCATAGCTATGAACCACACAATCTATACTATGCAAATTTTTTTTTTTCGGCAGGAATTTCAGGTTTTAGCATAGCTGTATTGCATCAATGCTAAAATAACACTTGAAATTAAAAAACAAACAAAAAACCACTTCGCCGAGATAATGTTTTTGACGGAGGTGCCAGAGTGTGACGCGATAATTAGCATGTTAATTACCTCACATTCACCATTTAGCCTTCTAAAATATTTTTCTCAGCTGGCACATTCCAATCAGACCTGTAGTCCGTCGGCAAAATGAGCCGTAAAAGTTGAAAGGCTTTCGAAAGCAACCTGTTTTTTCATTCAGCGGAAACCTTAGGCTTCATGGAGTATGGCAGATCGAAAGCAAAAGGTAAAGGAATGCCAAAGCAGCACAATTAAGGGGTCTTTAAACTGTGGCGTGTCTATCCTGTAGGCAGCTGACCTTGAGATATTGCACCACTGCGAGATAAGAATGCGATTAGCAATTGCCATCTGTTTTCGCAGCCAGTGCGAGATCGGAAGGTGATTAGTACTTGCCACCTGCTCTTGCAACAGCCACTGGCGTCTACCCAAGTGAGAACTTCCTTTGCTTTTTTGAGTCCTTGCTTCATGGTCTCGGGACATTGACAGCTTGGGTTAGTCACTGAAGAGCGTAAAGTAGAATTTAGGTAACTGCTAAGGGCTTATTTTGACGAGAGGCTATGAGTCGATGGAAAGAATGTGCGAGACGAGACGAATGCTTAAAATAGTAAATTACAAAATTTTAGGTAATCTGCTTGATACTGTGAATGACTTATTTTTCACGGGCTCAATATTTCGCGATTTAGATCAAAGTCGAAGTTTCGGAATATTTCGCGGGTTCTAATTTTCGCGACGCGGTGGGATCTCAATATAGATTCCATTGCTTTTACATTTTACCGGAATTGTTTGTGGGACCTATTTTTGCGAATTGTAGGCGACTCACGAAATTCGCGAAAATTAAGTTGTTTACAGTAATCGTCACATCACACTTGTGCCCGATGTCTGTCACGACCGATCATGTTGTACCAAAGAAATCACTTTTTATGTGAAGTTTACAAAAAATTGTTTTGATGGGGTCTGAGACCCCACATTCTGATAGGTCATACGTAAAGAAAATAAGAAAAAAAAAGCTTAGTAGCAAAATTGTTTGAAAAAAAAATGTGTTTCCTATTTGAACAAACATGTCGCAATAAGTCAGATTGTCTAATTCTGAGAAAAAAAAATGTTGATGCATAGGTACACAGTTGGTATCTTTTGATGCACAAGAAGCCAAGTGTTCTCCAATGTCATTATTCCTTCTTCTGCAATAAATGAGTATTTGTTGGAGATGTTGGCACTGTATGTGCAGTGCCAGATACTCCACTACTTCTAATTATTATCTTAGTAAAGAAGAGACGAGATGCTTTAGCATTTGTCTTACGTGCACAATATGACTTTGTTACAATCATAAAATTAAATACTGAAGCACACTTCCCTGTTACCAGTGGAGCAACCATACTTGGCCGCTTTAGAAATTTGCCAACATCTGAACAAGTTCCCAGGAAAAGCTTTTTCACACTTTTGATAGTTCTGTTATATACACTGCACTGCAATACACACATATACATTATGGATAACTTCACTTTGCTTCCTTAGACTCCTTTCAATGGGTAAGGCATAAGGAAACACATTTATTACATACTTATCGCAACACATTGCATGTCTCGCAATAAATTCCCAATCAGCCACCATCCGTGTTTTGGGGGAGAATGCAGCGGAAGGGAACGGAGGGAGAGGCATACACAAAATAGTTCACCAAAGGTGAACACTGGACACTCTGCACATAAATGCCCCGGAGGTGACAGGTTTACAGTCGAGATGTCACGCCCAAAGATGGCATTAGTGGACGCGACGATGACCTGGAGGCTTTCAAGCCTTCGCATTCGGCGAAAAATATTAAGCGTTCACCTTGTTTTATGTTTTACCATGCCGAATACAACAAATTGCCAACTGTACTGGGCACACCGCCTAGACAGAAGGTCTTCTCACGCTAGGTTTCCGTCGCAGAAGCTAGCGCCACCTCTCAGAATTCGTCTCTCTCTAATGCAGAGAGCAAGTTTGTCTGCTTCTTTTGCAGGGATTGTGGTGACAATTGGAATGCCGACTTCCGATTTGTTCTGATTGAAGGATAGTGGGTAGACCACAAAGCAAGCCTCCTTGAGGTCTACCCACTATCCTTCAATCCGAGACAATCAGAGCCTGGCATTCCGACGTCACCACAACCCCTGCAAAGAAGAAGACAAACTTGTACTCCGCATAGTTTTGTTTTCTGCAAACGAGGAAAGCGTCCAGCAGTCCTCCTGGTAAACTAGCGTGTTTTCCGGTGTATAAGTCACGTTTCTTTCTCCAAAATTCTTGTAGGCACGTCCTATACAACAATGCGATTATGCAATCATAACACACGTATGCGGGCTTTTCAATGCAGGTTTTCTTCGCGAATCATACAAACACATATGGGTACTACTTACAGAAAGACGCGGCTTATATACAAACTTTTTTTTGCAAATGGCCGCTTATGCAGACAGCAAGTCGTCCGCTTCTTGCGCAGGACATCAGAATGATGTCAAGCTCTGATTGGCTTTGATTGAAAGGATAGTGGGTAGACCTGAATGCTAGATGCCTTGAGGTCTACCCACTATTTTTTTCAATCAGCCAATAAAAGCTCAGCATTCTGACATCGTCGCAATCCCTGCACATAAAGCAGAGGAACTTACGCTCTGCATAGGGTGGCACGCGAGTTACACAAAGGTGCGACCTATAGACCGAAAAATATATGGTACTTGCATACACAGGGTTGTGCAGTCGAAGGAAAACAACTCACCGCCTACACACTCGAGTCTCCCATTCCTGAGGCCAAAGCCGTAGCCGACGCGACAGACGCAAAGGCCGTCCTGGCAGAAGCTTCTCTTGGCGAACCTGTAGCAATTCCAGCCGGTCGAGCAGCTCTGATCAGCGAGCGGGATGAAAGCTGCACAAATTAACCGCCGGTAATCAGGAAACCGAAAGTCAGCCGAGGCACACACTGTTGGCAACAATAATAAAAGCACCGCATTCGATAAACCTGTAAGACACGTGACCACATACATGTAACCAACCTGACGTTAGATAGACGACTACGGTGCCTGGAATAGACCCTTTGCGAAATTGTGAAACAACGCGTAGATTATGCGCAGTCACCATTAGTTGGTCCCGTCGCTTTCCGGCACGAAGCCCGCGATTGGTTCCGAGTTCGCACCGAGCACCGACGCAGCAGTCGTGCGAAATGCGTTTCGATCCGAGTGCACTCCGAATGCCGACGAACCGCACGCGTCTAACGCGTGCTCACAATGCACGACCAACTAATGGCGGCTGCGCATAATCTATGCGTCATTTAGAAATTTCGAAAGGGTCTATATGCTCTCCGGCCGGTGCGTTAGGCCTCCTATTCCCACTCGTGCGTCGCACAAGCCGGAGTGTGGTGCTGTCAGATGCTACGATACCCGCAGACAAGCTTACAAGTTTTAGGGAGAAAACAAAAAGCATGAGGGAATGCGAGCTTTGTTGTCGTCGTGGCACGCCAATTTCGGCTATCGAAGCTTCTACAGACTGTCGAGACGGAGAGCGACCTGCGGCAGAACGGGCGTCAGCCCCGTCCACCGCCGCTGCTGCAACGTCGCCAGGGTCATGGCCATAACCACGTAACGCTTCTATGGAGTCACCAGGCGGAAATCGAGGGACCACTTTTTAGGGTGCACTAAACGCATCGGTCGAAGACGTGTTCCAGACACCGTAGATGGCCACAAAAGTAGAAGAAAACACATGATTACGATGAACACAAATAGCGCAAAGGAATTTAAGGACATAGGCACAAGGGCACGGGACTGGCGCTATCCCGTCTTCCTGTCCATGTCTGTCCGTCCTTTGCATTGTTTTGTTCGTCATGCTTTACCAACTAGACTACCTTGATATTTTGACATGCAATTACTTGGTCTGTTTCACTCTCGGGTCAACTTGTTAATAATAAAAAAATTGTAACTTAATTATTATGGGGGTGCATCGAAGCATAAATTTAAATCAGCCAACACATGGTCTTCTGCGGGGTGGGGAGTTTATGAAGAAGTAAAGGATATACAAAGTTCCTATTCTCAAAGGGCAACTCCGGTCAAAGCTGAAACCAAAATAAATAACTGCTGTCGCTTTAGTGGCACGAAATATGATCACAGCTGAAATATTACGTCAAAGTGAAGCCGCATACTCCACTAAAACCGATTTTAAAGATGCGACCAGCTGCTCTTTAGCGGGTGGCAAGCGGGTTAGCTTTTAGTCAAGGAACACTGGGCGGTGCCTCCCCATGACGTCACGTCACGGTGGTGCTGCAGTTGATTCCGCATGTTGTACTGCGTACCACAGCACCCCGGTGACGTCGTGCCGCAGCCGTAAGGCTGATGATCAGTATTGCCACCCCTCTAGCGGATAGCTTCGATTTTGCCATAGGTGCCTGAAACCAAACTTTGAGCCGTGATATTTATAAAACTACACACAATATCGGGGGGACAGAAATTATACCTTGTAACTGAAGAACACTAGCTGTTTGAGCTGAAAACAGTCTTAATCCCAAATTCGGAAATATTGACCAGAGTTGACCTTTAAAACAAAGAATGATGTTACCCTACCACCTTATGGTTTATGACACTGAATAAGACATGATCTGTATAATGTTCAGCGTGCAGCTGAACATGTGCGAGAGGAGTGGTAACAACTGCATATGTGTACCAAGTGTGGAGTTCCCAGCAGCCAACGAAAGGGATGACAGCATGATCCATAGGATTACTGAGGCCATGGCTGGGGTGACTATGGACGACCTACAACGCAGAACGCGAAGACCATTAAAACAATTAGCACCCTGCAAATTAGTACTCCAGAAACATCTTCGTTACTAAATCAATAATACTAAATTCAGCCTGCCATTCATCAACAGATCAGTTCATCAAAGAGCAGATAAATAAACAGATGTGACATACAGAATAAATAGTCAATATCCCAGCCATATCTCATTATGTCATTTGTACCACACGAAGCAATTTGTCATACCTTTAAAAAGAAGCAATTATATCAATGATAATAACATATCCATATGAGTAGAACTCATTAGATACATCACAAAATATCGATATATCGATGAGTACCTCGCTGTGTCCAAGCTGTTGGCATTTTTGTCGACTTCCCTTCGTTCTGTGCTTTCTAGAGCTGTCATCCGACGCCTCAAGCTTGTCAAGGGAGTTGTCTCATTGACTGCTCAGTAATTAAACATCCACATCAAATAGCTCAACGTCGAAAACAGGAAAAAAAAACGCAGTGTCTAGCGTTACGTCCGACGGAACCCGAAATAAAAATTAAAGTTACGTCCGACGTAACTTTACGTCAATGTTTTGAGTTACGTCCGACGTAACCCAATATGAAGATTAAAGTTACGTCCGACGTAACCCATTATGAAGATTGAAGTTACGTCCGACGGAACTCCAAATACAAATTAAAGTTACGTCCGACGGAACTCGAAATAAAGAGCAACGTTACGTCCGACGGAACCCAAAAAGATACGTCCGTCGTAACTGAAACAAGTTACGGCCTGTGTAACCTACGGAACCTTATTGAATGTTACGCTTTGTGGCAGAAACACGACGTAAACATAAAAATATTATTTACTTCTGCATTACGTCCGATGCAGCGTTGGTTAATTGGTCAAAATCGCGACTCCATTCGTACCTCCGTGTTTGTTGAAAGGGTTGGAGTGTGTTCCTCGTGTGTAGAGGCTGCGTAGGACGGGCTGGTTCGACTCCCGTTACATGCACTTAATTTTTCCTCTCCTTTGAGCAATCTTTTTTTCCTTAAGAGGATTTTTTTTTCCGATTTGTTTTTCGATATGAAACCACTTCTTATTAGACGCGACAAAAAAAAAAAAAAACATTATTAAAATGAAAATTGCAGCACGCGTGCTGCGAGCCTGAGACTGCTGAGACCCTGAGATATCAGTGTTGGGCTGTTGGTTCGTACGACAGATTGAGGGCCCATCGTCGCGTGCTCGTATGATTAGATAGTTTTGATGCTAGTACGCCTCTACGGGTGACTTGTCTGATGAGAAAGTTAGCCGTACAACCGCTAACCTGGGGTCTTTAACGTGCACAACGCAGTAGTGATCACACGAACGCGTACCGGCACCACGACGTACACCGGTATGAAACTCCTCCAGGTCGAAACGGGCAGCGGGTGGGGGTAAAGTTTTTTTTATTTCGGGTTTCGTCGGACGTAACTTTAATTTTCACATCGGGTTCCGTCGGACGTAACTCGAAACCTTGGGGTAAAGTTCCGTCGGACGTAGATTTAATTTTTATTTGGAGTTCCGTCGGACGTAACTTTAATTTACATATTGGGTTACGTCGGACGTAACTCGAATCCTTACGTAAAGTTACGTCGGACGTAACTTTAATTTTTATTTCGGGTTCCGTCGGACGTAACGCTGATACGCTGCGAAAAAAAAAAATAGTTTGTTCGACAAACGAGCTGTGACGCCGCACCACCGTCCTTCGCACGTTTGATGCAGTTCCATCGCTTCTTTCAAGTAAAACAATACCTGTGCACATCCGTTTACACCCCGGAACAAAAAATGAATAAAATAAAAAATAACGTAAGACGGAAATTGTACAGAACACGAGACGAGAGCGTTTACCGACTCCAAGGGCTCCCTCCAACGCAACTTGTTTTGATCCGAAGGACAACGCAACATACGATGGGTGCGAAGATATATATCTGCGTGTTTCTTTTTCTTAATTCATTCATAAAGTGCATACGAGATCTACGATCGCTTTATAAAATTGAGCGGGGCCGATTTGACAGCGTGCGCGATTTAGACAAGAATGCGAAATTGCGCGCATAACATTGACGATATTGACAGTCTACGCGCAAGTTCGCAAAAACAACACGATTCAAGGCCACCGAGTCGTCACATATTTCGACGGTAATCCGACACGGGATACGGCTGTTAGCGCAGTCAACACGCACAACTTCCTCCTAGACACCAGACACATCAAGATCGCGCGGTGACAATAGTAGAAAACACAGAAATCTTTGATTATCTCCTGCTGTACCCCTCACCATACCACACCTTCGCAGAGCGGAGATCTTTAGTAAAGAAATTATCGAGAAAATTTAATGGAAGGACGAAAAGGTCCAGCGTGCTTACCGGCAGACGATGGACTTCGTCGCGTTCACAGCCGCGTTGGCCGCATCTTTTCAGTGCGCAACGAGGTGCAATCGTTGCCATTTGTTTGTAAATGGCATGGCAACTGCTACCCGACTGCTACCTTCAGAAGCCAAGAAGCCAAGCCGGCCAAGCTTGGACCAAGCCGGCTAGCGGTCACACGCACGCACACGCACACCACGCGAAGAACAAATGAGGTTGCTGTGCGTCCGTGACGTATGCCGCTGACGTAATTCCTGTTTTGATCAGTCTCAAACGGATGAAGACGATGTAAATGGATTTGTGACGTCATTGAATGTGTTCGGTTCGTTCTCTCGGAGCGTTTCTGTAGGATCGAAACTGTCACGTGGTGCTAACTTCTTCGTGTAGTATTTATTATTATTTCCCCGTACCAGCTAAACTTTTAGACATTGCAGCAAACTACGTTGCATAAGCAAGCAACTATAAGTATTTTACGTATTTGTATTTTTAAACTTCAATGAAACAAATTTGTGACGTCATATACTTTGTTTTCGTCCGCTAAAAAAGTAACTCTTGTCGGATACCAAACTCGAAAATGAATACGTCGTAATGACGTCACCGGCGCGCGCGTGCGCCGTGTGGTCTAGCAGACGACGTCTGTTTTCGATGAAAGTTTTGTTTTCGGGCGGACTAAACGCACCGAATATTTAGTATTGTAAAATAGTGCCAGTTTTATTTCGGCTATCAACTGGCTGGAATTCCTCTCCGAATCGTCTAGCAGGGTCGTTCGAGTCATTATACCGTCGCTGTTCGAGCATGTCTGCTTGGCGCAGTGCCTGTTGCATATCGTCAGTCACGCATCTTCGATTTGCAGGAAGTAAAACGCTTTGTTACAGCCTACTGAGCACACACGTTGCAGCACACAAGGCGAGCGTGAATAGAACTTGACGCCATGACACCACTGGCAGCCTTTGATACGAGGAAGAAACGAGCGAACTAACAAACAAGGAGCGCGCATACCTTCTAGTTGAGTCTGCTAACGAACGATATCAACTACACACGACAAGGAGGTTATAATTTAAACCCCTTGACATGCGACCATTCACAGCAATACTCTCGAAGAAGATGAGATAATAATAATAATAATAATAATAATAATAATAATAATAATAATAATAATAATAATAATAATAATAATAATAATAATAATAATAATAATAATAATACATTTATTCAACTCTGAGGTTGAACAGCAAGGATTGATACTTAAATACTTCTATACTTAAAAAACGAAAAACAGGAAAATAAGAGCTCTCGACGCTTTTTAAACGATTACAGAGAGAAGCTAGAACTGTATTTTCGCAACAATTAAATTGTAGTTATAAAATAAGTTACTAAAATGAGCTACTTAAAAAAAAGTCATAAAGTGTAAGGGTACGGGGTGACTTATTGTATTCAACATCAGCTATTAAGCAACAACTGTTCGCATTTTCCTTGGCCGCTTAATTAATGACAACTGGCAAATTAGAAAATAATAGACCAGAAAAAAACAAAACGTGATTCAGCGTTAGGATAATGAGGGCTAGGTTGCGTATACACGCGGGTATCGCGCGGTAAAAATTTAATTATGCATGCAAGGCGGATTCCTTGGGACATGGGATATGAAATATACATGTACACATGCTTCATGGATCGTGTACATCCCAGGGACTAGCCCTAGACTTCAAGATATCCAGGAAACAATTCGAACCGGTGAGACTAACAGCTTGTTGGGCGGATCCCTAGTATTTAGTTGTTTAGATTTTATTATATAGAAGCGTACACGAAGAAGGCAAAACAGAGACGAAACGTGTCCAAAAGCCGCGCTTGGAGATTTAGCGGCACGAATTGGTTGGCGCAAATGATTCACGCGACCTTGACAATCGAGCGAGCTTATGGCCTCAAGAGTACGCGCACTGCCAAATTTGGCAAACAAACTTTCGGTATTAAACTGATTTTCAATGCCTAATAGTCAGTCGTGCTTGGGTCTACCGTCTAGAGTGTGCCTCATACTTGGACAATTTAAAACGCATCTACCTGACTTTTCTTCTTTTTTTTTTAAAGTCATTTACAGGAGTTTTCCCCTTTCCTTCGATCGTCTTGTCTTTACCCCTACCTGTCCCGCCTACGTCGCCGTCGTTCAAACATCCCACACACATCCAAAGCGCTTTTGACCATTTCGGCGAGCCGACAGAACCGAATCGTCCGAACGAGCGTTCTCCTCAAACAGAGGCGCATAGATCAATACCGAATTTCTAGCCGCCTTTGAGCGATACGATCATTAATCATGGTGAAACTCGTGAAGCTGTTCCCCAAATTCCACCTTCCAAGCTTCTCAAACTTTCGTGAGTGGTTTCGATTTCTTCCTTGTCGCTGCTTGCAGACAACCTTCGGTCGCGTCGTCTGCTCCAAAAAGAAACCTGTAAATTGTTTCGTCTTTGCAGTAACGAGCGTTGCGTAATTCAAGGATGCTTTTTTTTCTTCCTGAATTGTTTTTTGTTTTCTTTATTTAGGCAGGGATTATTACTTATCTACACAGTCTTTCCAGCGCTCTCGTTCACGGACAACGAGAACGGGTTTCTTGCTTCTTTTTTTTTCCGCGTTTTTTTGTTTTCTTTTTGCGTCCCAGATTTATGCATGCTTTCTGGGTCGGAGGGTTGGTTGTGCTCGCCGCCGCTAGCAGAAGCCAGAGCTAGCTTTCGGATCTGACTTTACCGACCGCCCGAAGATGCGATAAAATTGTGAAAACAACGCCGTTTTCGCCCGGATTAATGAGGTGAGTGCAAGTCGGAAGCTCGTTCTATCTCTCTTCTGCCTCCCGTTCTTGTTGATTTCGTCGCTGGTCCCTTAAATCGATCGCCGAAACGCGAGACGCCCGAGCGCTCGGCACCGCTAAGCCTAAACTCGCTCCGTTTGTATGGTTTGACGTTTTCTTGTAGGTGCTTTACGTCGAACTTGTAGCGTTATCGGAACATTTCCTGTAATGATCACGGCGAATGCGTAGTTTATTCGGTCCGGTTCGGCGCGGTGACCTTAGCGGCGAACGCAGGCTTGTGCGCCGTCAGCTGTTATTTTGGGGTTTGCGGCTCCCGTGGGTGAGTCACTCGCTGGAAGTCTGTTTTCACTGCTACTACTGGGCGGTACTGCTTGCGGCGGGTGCCCTCAATTCTTCGCAACGAAGCGCTGCGAAATTGAATTAGGTCAAGTTTAAGAAAAGAAGGCGAAAAAAAGGGGCAGCGTTCATTGTGTGCTCGCTCTTGGTAGCCTCGAAGGCGTGACACGGGTTGTATGACAAGCGATGCCACTACGCCCCCGCCCGCCCCAACATATTTTCCTCTTTTTTTTTTTTTTTTTTGCTGTAATCATAACGATGCATACTTTTCGCACTGAACATACTGTTAATGCTCGTAATTGGGTTGTATTGCGCAGCGCTCTGAGTTTGTTGCAGGGCGGACGAATTGTGCAAGTGGGTTACCAGAGCGAGTGCTCCGTGTGATTCAACAACGTTTTCCTTTTTTCTTTTGTTGCAACATGTTTTAAGTCATCCCGACTGACATTCGAGTTGATCAACTGTTCAGGAGTTTGCATACTTAATTAATAAGAGACGATCGAGGTTGCCACACCGTAGAAAACAAAGAGGAACGGCCAAAGATGTTCCGGCGAAGTAGAGATGCCGCAAATAACGTCTTATTCTATATTGTTTATTCTGGCTGCGGCGAGGTCCGTGGTTTTAGTCTTATTGCTTACCGTCACACGTGTTGTTTGGGGGAAAATCGTCAGGAGGGAAAAGGAGAAAGCAAAATGCAGCTGGCCTGTTTCAAAGGTTGATGCCTCGTGTTCTCTCATGCGTTCACCATGCTTTGACTAGGGCAGAGTGTGTTCCGAAACAATCGACCGTGCTCTTTTAGTGCGATGCTCTTTTTCTTTTATTTTATGCTTTTGGAAGGGGTAAACATTTACCATCCCCTGTTCCCTTGACGACCAAGACGAATGAGAGCGTAGAGTGTAAGAATAGTGATGAAAGTATTCCTTTTCGTCTGTATCTTGTGCTGTTCTTTTTTTTTTTCCCCGTCGTTAGCAAGCTGTACAGTCTAGATAAACTAATCAGAAACTCATGCCTTGCTTTGTTTCCTCGCGTGACTCTAAATTAAGGCATTCCAACAACTTGTTCATCCTAAGTTAGCATGTATTGCCGAGAACACACTAAAAAGAAGAGGAGCGCTTGAAGACGTGGTTGAAATGACAGGCATTGATTTTCCTTTCGCCAAGAAAAAATAAGCTTTTTTTTGTGTGCTCCTTGTGGTTCTGAAAGTTCAAAAACTCGATTGTATATTCAGGGTGAAAGTCGTTCCGTCTGAATGAACTCGTTCTGCAGCTTTTTTATTTTTTCATTTTTTATGGGACTCAATGCCAAAGCAATTTACTAGCTCTTGTAGGGCGTACGCTTTCCCGGTAGTAGCTGAGAACTGGACACACTTCTTGGGTGGGCATTGTTGGTCGACAAGTTGCGCAAGACTTCCTGCTTTGCAGGAAGGCCAACTTCTTTACATCCATCCTCTTCTGAAAAAACGTCACCATTCTTATACGAGTCTATATACAACGCTGTTAAAAGAAGGAATGGGAATGACGGAGATGCAACTTCGCTATTTCCCTGAACTAGCTAGGTATGCATTGCATGGTAATTAACAGCTAGCTTGCAAAACCAGTGCTTCGCTGCTTTCAAGTGATTCACTTTTTTACCTGTTGTATGTTTTTGCATTCATTAAGGTTGTGTTATATGAGAGTGAGTATAAGAGGTTATGCACAAGGGTGAATGGAAAGAACAAATTCTGGGTGAAATATGCAGCCAATGTCACTGCTGCCGAGCGGTCCTGTAGATGTTTGAATGCTACAAAATTTATATTTATTTTGAGTAAGACAGTATGCTTATAATTGGGTACTTAAGATGTTTGGAGCCTCTTTCTGGCAGGAGAGAGCATTTAATTAACTATGCAGGAACATGAATTTACCCGGTGCAACTCTAGTGCATGAAATAAATGGGAAACTATGTGTCAAGAAATTAACAGCACTGCTCAAAAAATGAACAGAATTACAGCGGTATGCCATAGAACAAGTCTATTCTTCTTTGTATGGTTGCTCAAGTCACATAGGCTTAGAAAAATGACACTATACTATTATGTGCATCTCTAATGATTTCATCTCTGTAGTGTGGATGGGAGTAAAATAAGAATAAACACTGATTGCATGCGAGACTTTCAGGGCCCAAATTTTCTTTTCCAGTCTGTCAACAATATATACTTTGCATGTTCGAACCCAGAAACCAGAAGTTGTTTACAAATTATAAGCATGCGGCATCCCAAAAGTTTATTATTTACATAGACTAGTGGTTCCCGAAAGTTCTTGTAATTTTGGGAGATTCCTCAAGTTTATGTAATTTGAGAGATGCAATCCCTAGGAAGTGTAAGGCAGATAAACCTCTTGCTGTGTAGTCACCCACAAAATCACTTCAACCTTTTGTGGGAGCATCAGATTTCCTGACTTCCCACGTGATGACTTGTATGGTTGTTGATTGGCCAGAACAACCTGATGACGGGCTTTCTGCTGAGCTTGTTGGTTCCTCTTGTTGAAATGAACAGCTGAAGTTTTTTTTGGTAATGTTGGTAGCAGTGTTTTTCTTCACTCCTTGTGTGTGTTTCATAAAATGCAGCTGTCCATATTAATATCGGATATTTTATTATGCATGCCAATTACTAGAGGTGAATATGGAGAGAAAGGTTGACAAAAGGTTTACGAAGATCAGGGAATTATACTACAATTCTCATAAGAACACGTCCCTTATTTTTTTTTTTTTTTTTTTGTAAATCGGAGTTATGCATTTGCATTAGGCAATGCTGCATTTTGCTTATGTAATGTTGACCCACTGAGCTGTCTTCAGTATCTAAGTAGTGATGAGGCTGCAATTCCGAGTTCTTAAAGGGTAACTGCAAAGAAAAAAGTGTTTTTTAAACAGCCTAATTGGGACAAGCATGTCACAAAACAAATGTTTCCGCGAAAAAAATATTTTTTTTAGCAATATTTACGTCACAGGACGTAATTTAGTTGGAGTCGGGACCTCTCCACATTTGAAACTCCCGCTCTTTCGACCCCCGCGGAGCAGAACTACGCCCCGCCCCTCACTCTTGGATTTGCTCTTTTTTGTTGACTTGGTTGCTGAGCTGAGCGTCTCGACTTCCGGTGAGATCTGGCAACAACGCACGTTAAACATGGCGCCGGTATTGTTTTGGTTTGATGGTACACGAGAATAGAGCTGTAACGAGAGGCTGCGCTGTTTGTGAGCACATAGCGAAGACGTGACCGGAGAAGTGCCCCTGTGATGTTCCCGGAAGATGGAAAGTATCATTCGTAATCGTCGTGTGTGCTTGGAGAGCGAAGGGAGTCGCAGGGTCCACGAGTGCGCAACCACAAGCCAACGTTCACGACAGCGCTGCGTTGACTTCGGCGATCTCGTTCTGTTTGGTGCAACACGGCGATGCGACAAAGAACTGAAACGTTCGTGGTGTGTGTGGTGCGGTGCTTGGAAGTAGACACCGACACTAACACAGAGCGCAGATTAGTTGTTGTGGGGTTCAGTCCCGTCGTCGTCAGCTGATTCAGTCAAACTGGTCCGGGAGGACGCAGCGAACGTTTTTAAAAGTAGACAGTTTTAGTATAGCGTTGCTGGCTCTTACGTACGCAATACGCAATAGTATACCGTACGCTAAAAATGACCTGCTCGGACCGAATTTAGTTGTGCGCTACGTTTTCGAGTGAAAACCGCTCATGATCTTGGTTAAATTTGCTACAGCCGTAGAATTCCGCGTGCTTATAGCGCAACCATGCTCCTGGAAAGAAATATTGAAAATGAAAACGTGTCCAATCATTTTATTTCAAATTAAACCAAGCCGCAGCTGCCTCGTCAAGCGCGCTTTTCTGCGGGGTACAGAGGCTACGAGTTCGAGTGCGTAGCTAAATTCGATCACGGAGCCTCCTTCAGTCGTCCCGTGGAAACGGCAGCTTTTATCAATGCTATCGCGGAATTATGTCGTTTTAATTGAACAATGAACTCCGAATTGTTGTCCTAAATCTGCGTTTTTATGCTTCGTGTTGTTGGACTGCGTTTGCACAGCGACGTGTTGCGCTCATCGTGCGGTGTGAATAAATTTAGGCAAGATTCCATACCTGCCCACAGATGCATTAACTGAGACCATTTTCTACGTAGTGAACATAGTGTTTTTTTTTTTTATTTTGTGTGTCTAGTCACGGGCGTTAGGTGCACCCGGTGCGAATCTCGACGGCCTCCGGAGCGATATGACGAGAACGTAACTGGACACATTTGTCCCTACGCGAACACCCGATTGCCTCCAGCCAAATGGCATTCCTTTCGGGGCGACATAGCTGCTGGAAGGCTCGCTGTCGGGATCACTCACCTGACATCTTCGAAAAGTCGGCATTTGCACGCGCCAGCAAGCAAAAAAAAAAAAAAAGCGCGCTAAGCAAACAAAAAGGAAAACAAAAGAACCGCACCATGAAAGACAAAACCCCGCGTCGCTTCCTATCACCAATACCTGCGACAGCTGCTAAACACACACTACTTCACTTCACTCAAGCACCTGGGTCAGCACGAAACACTGATCACTTCGGCGAAACGATTAGTCGAGGTAGGCGAGACAGGCGGGAGCAGTGACTTCGGCGGCTATGAAAGAATGGCGAAGCTTTTGTTTGTTATGGTATGAATCCAGACGGAAGTGCCCGTCTTGTAAACCTTTTGTAAAGAATAATAACTCTCATCACATGGGTTATTCTTTAAATGTAAAAATATGCCGCTCAAAAGGAAATTGCAACATATAACAAAGGTTCAACAACCAAGATCTAAGCTGTCAATCAAACTCTTGGCCAATGAGAAGTATATAGCAGCCGATTGGGATTGACATCACGAATTCCCAACTTCGTGGCGCGCGATTTAAAACGGACGAAATAGCCGCAAACTAAAATCAGTCTCATACAATAAATATTGCTGCAAAACTTTTTTGTTTCTCTGCGGCATGCTTGTCCCAATTAGGCTGTTTAAAAAAAAACCATCTTTTTTTCCTTTGCAGTTACTCTTTAATAATTGAACCTTATCCATCAGGCCATCTACATTGCAAGTGAGACTAACGCTTGATTATTAAAACAAAGTACTGTAGTTCTTGGGATTAATTGGCTTTTTTAGTCTTTGACTGAAATGGTAGGCATGACAATGCTTCTTGGGTCATCATTTATGTTATTTAGTATTGGACTCCATAGAGGCATGGTAACATTATTTTTCTAACTCTATGCTGCATCTTTTCTTCTTTTTATCATCATTTTCATTATTCTATTGCAATAGGGTTTCGATTTGTTCAAAAATAATGATAATATAAGATGTGATAAGCGTAGCTCTTATATCGACTTTTGCACTTTTATGAGGAGATATCTGCTATAATAATAGCAGTAATATGTCTGCTTTGACTTTAGGGATAGTTTTGAAAATTCGTTAACATTTTATTAGGCATATGATTAGACTTGTTATGAGCGCAAATTGAATTAATATTGCAGATAAATAATTGCAGTAGAGTGGTTAAAGGAAATTACATTATTATCATGGTTACCAGTATCATATTGGGGCTATCAGCATTACAATTTCCATTCAGATTTGTTTCTCCCTGTATGTGTACCAATGTTTGATTGAGAGCCTTGCTCTAGAAATCTAAAACTTTCTAGACATTACATTTAAAAAGAAAAAATGAAATGTAAAAAAAGATTTAAGTAGAAAAAATCTGCTGATATGAGAAATAAAGTGTAAGATTTTGGTTATAATGCAATTAAATGCAAAGGTGCAAGCGAGCTGGACAAGAATGACGAAAATAATCCCTGGAGAAGGGGAACAAGAGGGACAAAGGACAAACACAAATCTCCAAACACAGCTAGGTTTTGGCCTGCATCAAACACGAGAGAAGTTTCACTGAAGTGATAAATTCAGTAAAAACTTGTCCATCTCAACGAAGAGGTCACCTTTGCAGTTAGTTACCTGTCAAAGTTTTTGACATGTGCCAAGAATGAAGGGATCACAAAATGTTTTCAAGAGTATATATTTTATGCATTGTGATCAGATCATATCGAAGTGTAAGTTATGCCAGAAATTTGGTTTCTGCTAACTGACCTTGAGGACATTAAAAGACTGGCTCTTTCCCAATCTGATATGCATTAAAGACACATTGGATAACTCTAAATGCAAGCTTCGTGATGCTAGGAAGTGTCAATTGCCTTAGCCCGTAATAAGCCTGCTGTCTGAGGAGTTAATTCACTTCTCTGCCTGCAATGCAGTAGAAAGTCAGAATGCCCCCATTGGATTGTATACTTACTCTTGAAAATTTTGCTGCATGCTGCAAAAGCTGCTTCATCAACTACCTGCTATGTAGCGAAAATGAAAAACTGAAATGCCTTCCTACTGTGCTGTGTTAAACCTTTATTGTGAGCATAATGAAAGCAGGTAAGAATCATTTCATGATCTTAGAAACTAAACATTTCAAGGTCCTTTTAGAGGAACCAAGATGCCTTCCTACTATGCTGCAAATCAAGCTTTTATAGTAAGCATTATCAGATCAGATATTAGAATCAATCGTCAATCTTTTTAGCGTAGGAATGTTTTATGATCCCTTTAAAAAGCAAACATTTAATGTTCTCTATTACAAAAGTACTGCAAATCAGTATTATTGCGAGAATAATCGGACGATATGAGAATCATTTCATATCCTTTTTAGCAAACAACCTCGTGTCAGGAGAGCCTAGTCTCAATGTGTTGTTGGGCCAACATTGGCCGGGCCTTGCTCCAACTTGTCGGACCGACGAACGGTGCAGGCGGCGGAGGCATGGAGCAGCGGTCGGAGTGCCAGTGGGTCCTGGCTTCTAAGGATGGCACGGAACACGCGCTTCCTCCGGGGATGATCTTCATCGGCCGGCAGGAGTGTGACATCATCGTGGACGTGAGTGGCGGCGGTTTGACGTGCCTGGCATCCCCCAGCATTTCACTTGGCAAGCAAGCAACCAACCAACATTGCTCGTCAACATGAGAAAAGAAAGCGACTCTTTGGTGACCTGAGAGGCATGACATTTATAGGGCCAGCCTTTAGCGTGGATCATGCAGCGCGTAGCATGCACAGGCACTAATTGCACGCTTCACTGTGAAGCGTACGATCAGCACCTGTGCACGCTGCTCCGCACCGCATGATTACACATGAAGCCTTCACATTTAATCGGTGACTGCCACCTTTCTTGGTCGGCGGTAGCAAAGTGGGCTCCATGTACTACGAAGGCACTTGCTTGTGGGCTTTGTGTACGACCAGAGCCCTGCAGGCATAGCGAGGGCAGGTTGAAAAGGGAAGAGCAAGGCGCACGGCCGCAAAACGACGGCGCCAGGCCCAGAGTGAACAGGAAGTCAGTTGCCATTGCACGGCGGCCGACTGCCAGTCAATGCGCCTGTTCATGGACAATCCTTTTATTAGTGCGGTGTGTGACATGTGCAACAGACCAGTTTCGTGCGGGACATGAGCAAAGGCGTTCTAAATGCTGCGCATCACAGCGCCCTTGGGAAGTGCCGAAGAGACAGCCAATTTTTGCGCACCGTCTACTCTCCTGCACGTCACTTGATCCGGCTCCTCACGTGATCGGATCTTGGTGAATAGCGGCGCGGCGGCGGCGCCGTGGAAAATGGATGCGCAACTCTGGCTCCCGTAGGGAGCCTATACAGGAACTCTAGTCAGCGCGCCGCTAACACAAAACGTCTAAGGTCAGAGCGGCGATGAAAGGGCGCGCTCTGCCATCGACGCAAATACGCTGCTGACGAAATAAGAGAGCGGAGGAATGACGTGCGTGCTTTTGCATTCACAACTTATAAAAAGTGCTTTAATGTATTTTGAGCCTTTTTTTTTTACTTGGGGACTTTCATTTTCTGCCATGTTTGTTGGTACAGTCGCCGACCGATTTGTCGGACTCCGATACTCGGACTTGTTCGATATTTCGGACCTAAAGGCGGAACCGCGACTTACCCCATAGAAATAGTGAATATTCACAACCAATGTTTCGGACAGCTTGAAGTCCGAAAGTTCAATTATTCGGACAAAATCGTCATGCAGCGATCGGCGGAAAATACCACCGAGAAGCGGCCATTTTGAATTCTATGTTGATATCTGCAAATGGATTGGCTTGGCTTGGCAGCGCTACTTGAGTACTCTTGAGTTTTACCACTATACCCGTTTTCACCTCAAGAAAACAGTAAGTTTTGCGCATTGTCTCATACGCTGCGCGAAATAGTTCTCGCCGGATTTGGTTGTCGGAGGCACAGGCGATGCTCTTGGCGTTTGAAACGTGTACTCCTTGATAAGATAACGTGTATCCACTCCAAAATGCTATTCAATATATCTTAAATATCCACCTAAAGGTGAAAACTAGGTAATCATCCGCAAGAAGCTTCGGACTTTTTTTTCCTACGGTTCTTGAGGTGAAAACAGGTATAGGTGACGCTCATGCTATCTCTTTTTCCATTTAGCTGCACGTCATCATCATCATTATCGTTTTGCTTTGTTTTTCCGTTCCTTCGCGTCGCCAGTCCCCATTTTGCGCTCGTGGATTTGCGCCTCTCATCTTGTTCGGACAACGCTTAGCTTTGGACGCTCATGGCCCCCCATCTGTTGTTCTGCCACCGCTGACGAAAGTACTCGAACATAACGCTAGAAAAGAAGGCAGCGATTCTCAAGCTAACAGAAAGTTGCCGAACGGAAACGGAGGTGTAACCTGAAACGAGGCACCATTTACGGCTTTTTTAAGCCCACTTGGAAGTAATAAAGGCAAGTTTTTCAATCTGCCGATTTTTTCGGACTGCTCTATTATTCGGACGCTTTTTCGGTCCCCGCGAAGTCCGAATAATCGGTCGGCGACTGTAGAGGTCTGGAAGTCACACATGGGCTTGTGTCAAGAAACCGTAAGCTATGATTTTGTTCCAATCGAAGGCTGCAGCACCAAATCTCTTGGTAGTCTATAGTCGGCGACAAGTTAAGGTTGCCGATACAGGCTTGGCCCTGAGTGCAAACTCCCTGTCTTCAATAACATTTTAGAGCTTGCATGGCGAAAGCATGATGGAAGGCAACGAGTGCGTGCTGGGAATAGTTTCTACAGCATTGTACAGCCAGCATCATTCAGCTCGGCCGAGGTTGAGCAGCTTCGCGTGGGCTCCTGGAGAGCCGTGCTGCGCATGCGCGAGGAGCAGTGACTGAACGGGCAGGACTGGTATGGCGCCTAAATCAGTCCCCAATGCATGCGCCCGCGCGCATGCACCCGCTCGAGATTATGGCTCGCGCTGTCCGGTTGTTCTGGGCGGCAGCTTGGTTGCTTGATACATAACAACACGGCGCACAGCTGGCCAAACCAACTACAGGCATCTGGCACGCCCCAGCGGAGGACTGAGGATTAATTTGTACCACCTGGGGATCTTTTGACGTGCAACCGAAAGCTTAGCAACCGAAAGCTCCGCAATAAGAAGAGCGGAGAAGTTTAACTCATTGGATCCCGAAGTAGTCACATAATGCGTATACCGTGTGTGTGTGTCATTGAAGCAGCAGTAAGCATGATAATCAAGCTAATCCTAGACAACCAGGAAAGCTAAGAATAATCAGCTGAACCTAAGCTTACGCTACGTATACCCTGGCATAACCGAGCTAAGCCACTGCAATTTTTTTTCTTTTTAACCTGTCCCTTGCTATAGGCTTGTTGCGAAACCATCCCAGTTCAGGATTTAGAAAAGTTTTGAAGTTTTCTAACCTCGCCAACGTTGGGACTCGCAAAGCATGAGGTGCACATGCAAAAGATGAAGTCTATCCTATGGAGATAGAGGTTGCTTTTTGTACCTTTCTGACAAGGTTTTTTTCTTGTAACAATTTTTTTTTAGTTCTTGACAAGGTTCAGCATCTTCTGTCTGACCCTACAAACCTTGTGTGGGAAGCGGTGGTCCTCGCAAAACGAGAAAGTGGAAATGGGCGTTGTGGACGGACGGCTTTTTTTTTTTTTGTATCGTCTTTTTTATAGTTTTTCGGTTTTTTGATGGCTCAATTTTCATCTTTATTTTCTCCCATCACATTATCATGCGGGTGAGCTCGAGCTGGTTTTGTCGGAGGCCATTAGAACATTGGAAAGTCATTCAACTGTAACATTTTCGCTCGAAAGAAACTAGTTAATATATAATTAAGTTGCACAGACTTGTTCTGATACATAGGCAAATTTGAGGTGTGGCATATATTTTTGCTGGATAATAGAAAACTTCTTGAAAGCTTTTCCCTCTTTCTTGGGATAGTTGTTCAAATACTTCTGTTTGTGAGCTAAAGCTGTTCAAATACAAAGTTTCTTTCAGTCTTGCCCTCTACACCAGACTCATTGAAATTAGCCTTTCACATTTGAGCTGTAAGCCTTGAGTTTTTTTTATGAACATTGACATTCTTTAGACCTAGCACTTTTGTTTTTTGGGTGTGTAAATATTAGTAATTCAAAACTATTGACAGTACTATCGATAGTATCGATAGTCACCAGAAATCTGACTCTATAGTAAAAAAACTATCGATAGTCAACTATCGGAAAATTATTGTTAATCGACTATTGGGAAACTATTAATAGTCGACTATCGTAAACCTATCGATAGTACTGTCGACGGTTTACTATCGATAGTTTTGCGACACTAGTAGTTTGCGTCCCTCCCTCTTTTCTTTTTCTCGCCTTATTTTTTCAAATGGGACACCAACTAGCCCAAGCACATACCATCCCAACTTTGGTTCAGCTTTCGGTGATGACGAAGACGGGAGTTTGTGCGAAGAGAGGAAGAAGGGAAACAAGCGGCGGTGCGGCAACTGCGTTCACTCTAGTGGTGCAAAACTATCGATAGTACTATAGATAGTTGCCAGAAACCTGACTATCGATAGTACTATTGATAGTTGATAGAGAAAGCTCCAGGTCAACTGAAGACGTAGTACGGAAGTCGAGAAAGCTTGCAGTATTGCTTCACCCGGCACAAGTGGCTGACGAAGCCATTGCAGTAGGAACAGCTCACGGTAGGAGATTTCTATGGCGCATGGCTGAGATATTCCATGGACACTTCCAAGATATCATCGCCGTTAGCAAAGGCCTTGGTCCAGTCAATGAAAAAGAGGGAGCGACAACTTCTTGACACGGATGTCTTCTGTGTAGCAGTGTACATTGATCCCCGCCACCGCCTTCTTCTCACCCCTGAGCAAAAGTACCGGGCCACGTTGCATTTGATAAAGACTTGGACGCGGATCACAGCTCTACAACGCGAGCAAGATTATATACCTTGTCTTCTGAAACTGCGGCGGCTCCAGAAGATCCGGAAGACGCCCTGGAAGCGCTCCTCAAGGAAAAAGAGGTTGAGGCTGGCATGCACGTTCGAGGTACCAGTAGCCAACTTTATATAGCAGTTTTGGGAAGAGAGACGGGAGCGCCATCCAGAACTCTGCGCATTGGCGCAAGTAGCCCTGGGAGTCCCTGCGACCCAGGTCAGCATGGAGCGAGCCTTTTCTGTACTGAAGTTCATTTTGTCGTCTCGGAGGTGCAGTCTTTCCCCTGATACGCTTGACGACGCCCTGCTTCTTCTGTCAGCTGCCCCACATAGAACTGCGCTTCGCGCACGTCCCGAGGTGCCCCAGCACTAGCTCGTTCGGTCCACACAGTAATGCGAGAATTTGCTTTTTATATGTAACACTTTTTATAAAATATACGTAGTTTATCTTTTACTCTCGTCAATTGTTTCCGTAGCATATGAGTAACGAACCGGTTTGAACCTTTATTTTTTCACTCTGGAGTTGAACCGGAGCTGAACCGTTTTTCCTGAACCGGAACGTAAAACCGGAACGAAAAACATTTTGGTTCAAAACCCTGGAGCAAACGGGTTTTAACAGCTGCCACCAGTCTAACACCAAGAAGGGTGAACGACCTGCATTTTAAGGTTATGAGGTAAATGCGATTAATGCAAAGTGTAGGTGAGCTGGACAAGAAAACAATGATAATCCCTGGAGAAGGGGAACAAGAGGCACAAAAGACAAACACACAAATCTCCAAACAAAACTAAATAACTTCTGCACGACTGAAAAAAAAAAAAATTGTCTGGTCCTGTTATCGAATTAGGCACCTCTCCATTTCCAGTGGAGCATTATTCTTGTCCAGCCCACTTGCACCTTTGTATTAATTGCATTATCACCATAACCTTAAAATGTAGGCCAGTCACCCTTTTTGGTGTTAGACTGGTGGCAGCTATTAAAACCCCTTTTGCTCTACTGACGTCTAACTCCTGGTGAGCTCAGTTGGTAGTGCTCTCCAAAACGGAGAGGTCGCCTAGTTTGATACCGGGACCAGGTGTAATTTTTCAGTCGCACACACCAGTCAACTAGCTGTGTTTAGAGATTTATGTTTGTCCTTTGTCCCTCTTGTTCCCCTTATCCAGGGATTATCGTTATTCTTGTCCAGCTTGCTTGCACCTTTGCATTAATTGTGTTATCGTCAGGGACAAACTTCTTCTGTTAACTTGGGGAGAAAGATAAGCCACCATGGAAACAAAAGCAATGTCTCTGGGGCTGAATCCGTGTCACTGTCGCTTGATGTACCTAGCAGGATATTCGCATACGCTTGTGCCACACCTTCAGATCTTCCACCCAAGAAACCTTTGAACCGGGAGTCTGGAAAAGGGTGAATTGAAGGTGCAGGAGAGTGCGGTGAAGATAAGACGACTAGGCTTACTTCGCAATGTAAATGTGGTGGCAGGCGACAACACACTCGAAGAACCGTGCACACAAAAAATGGTTCAAATTCATGCTGTTTTGGGATGCCGGGATTTCTTCAAAGGCGTATTTGACTAATTTCGTGATTATAACTGGTCCTTATTATTTTTATATATGAAATATGAATACTCAAATATAATAAAACATAATAAAACCCCGAATCACAATTTTTTGCAAGTGTGCACCGACTTGAATCGAATAGGTGGCAAGTAAGTGAGATGGTGATAAAAAAATGTGGGTCTTTTGTTTTCTCCGCATTACTCTCTCCCCCTCCTTTCCCCTTTGTCTCTTTTAACTTGTTCGTTTTTTCCTTTTTTTTTTTTTTTCGTTTTGTCTGCGAGGCACAACAGCTCATCTACAGCCGTGCTTCCGACTCAGAGCTAACCACATGCATTGCTTTATCTCCCCTGTGCTGGAATGTTTGCCTTGTTCCTCTGAAGCTTGTCTGTTTGCAAGTATGGGGGAGGGGAAGGCAGACCTTGCTCCTACCGAGTTCCGATTGGTCTGCCCTTTATTTCTCGCAGTCTGCCAGCGTGGACAAAAGGCACGCTGTGATCTTCTTCAACCCCAGTGACAAACAGTTCCACGTGAAGGACCTCAACAGCGTAACTGGGGTGAGTTGAGCGCAGAAAGTCATCGTTGAAGGGAAGTGTTAATCTGCTGCAGTATTGTGCACCACGATGCCACTTTCAACTGTGACCTGGTGTAAAGAATGCACGGGGGTTAATGTAACCGCCGAAAAATAATGGTATCTGTATCTGAGTCCTATTTTGATGGATTACTAAAAAAATGTTTTTGTACTTGGTATACTGTTGTATTCTTTCTGTTTTTCCCAAATGTTGCACAGGGATCATTTTCAGTTTGTTTCACTTTGTTTAGAAAAGTGAATGTCAGTCATTTCTTTCTGGTTGTTTTTTATGTGTACTAGTAGTGTTTTGTGTATTTCCTGCACTCTAGCAGCTGATCATTGTAAGGGTCAGTAAGAACTAATAAAACCACTTGCTGCAGTTGTTTTTTTTTAGTTTTTTTTTTGTATTGAGTAGAAATATTATCATTATATTATTAAGTTAGGTGCTGAAAACTTGATAGACCTCTTAGCATTTGATATTGTATCGCTGATATCTGGCATGTAAATAAGACAGTTGATATAGGTAAGTTAAGGCAGCAGTGATTGCAAGGCTAGGCTGCCTCTTTGAGCGTGCGCAGACTGGAATGCTCAAGCACTTGATCGAAGGAGAGTACATTTATCACGCCTTGCTGATGCGCTCTCGTTTGTTTCTATACGCTGCTGCTCGCGCGTGTACGCAACAATCTTTTTCCAGCTAAGATTTACGTCAGCAATTGTAAATGACGATTATACAAAAAGGGGGTCCAGTTATATCTAGACAGCATCTCTTAGAGCCTGCGAATGGCATGGAGATAAATGACGTAAGTTGTAAAGGAAGTGCGTCAGTCATCTTTCAACAAAGAGATTGTTCTAACTGCCCAACTTTTTGCTCTCATCTTTCCAAACTGCCTGTTTCACAATCGAGTGGAGCCAAGCTCTGCGATGAATAATTCATTTATAAAGCACAAAAGTTGCTACCACATTTTCTGAGAAATGTCGTGGATAGGTCTATAACTCAGTGGTCGCCATGTTTAACAGATAGGCAGCTATTATCTGTAGTCAGCCCACCAAAGATAATGAATATAAATAGTGGATAGCATACAGTTAGTTGACTCTATATACTTGACTCCATGCATGGCTAGTCTGCCACCTCAACTCTGAGGCAAAGCAAAGCGCCGGCCTATGGATTCCCAGGTGTCAGGTTCGAATCCTGGTCGAGGTGCCCGCAATACGACGGAGGCATATTGCAGGGAAGGCGCCTTGTAACCGAGCTTTCGGTTCCACGTCATTAGATCCCCAAGTGGTCGAAATTAATCCTCAGTCCTCCGCTGGGCGTGCCAGATGCCCATCGTTGCTTTGGCACGTAAAACCCCTAAATTTGACTTTTGATGCATGACTGGTCGACTCCGTAGCCACAATGTTTTGTATAGAAACATTGCAAGTATACAAAAAAATGTTTTCAACATTTTTTTGTATACTTTTGCAAATTTTTGTTTCTATATTATACTGTCAGCCTGCAAGGGCTATTGCAGGGGTAGAAATCACAACGTAATAAGCAAGGCAGTCACGTTAACAGAAACAATGACAAACTAAACACTTGCCCAATAAAAACTTCAACATCATGCCATGGGTAATCAAAAGCATAAATCAAGCGGTAGAAAAATATTTAAAAAAGTATCATATATTTGTTTTCATAAACACAAAAAGGAAATGTCACTGCCAAGTTGCAACATGTAGCGCACATCTCAAACAACCATACATATCGTGCAACCCAAACAGTCGCCCATATTTCTATAATCTCAAACAATATTTTTCACGCATTTGGAAAGCTAACTGAGGGATATGTGTAGGACATGGCTTTATGGGGTAAAGCATTCCACTCTTTGATTGCTCTAGGTAAGAACCGAATTTAAAACATTAATTACGAGCAGATGGGTTTCGAATAAACATGCCATGTTTATGCCAAACATTAACATGCTTGAGGATTCGCTTGTATGGATTGCGAAGTAGTCAGATTTATTAATTTTAACATGATTAGGAATAGTTTGGGAAATAAATTTTAACCTATGAAGTTTAACTCTAGTTTTAAGTGAGGGAAGGTTGGCAAGTTTCCCTAGTTTAGCAGGAGGCAATATGGCAGTATTCATTAAAAACAAAACGTGACGCTCGCTGCTGTTTTTTTTTTTTTTTCATGTTTAGAGTATAGGGGGTGTCATATGATTTTGGCATATTCAGTAATAATAAGTCAAACTAGGGTTTTATAAGCAAGTGCTTTTATTTTAAGTGTTAAACTATGTTAAGTTTTTTTTTGTGATTATGTGCTGTGTTTTTATATGATCCAAGATTGTATATCGTATTCCTTTTGCTCGCCTTTTTGCAAACTTGGCGTACGAAGCCCTATCACAAAAGAGAACCAAGCGTTTGGCCCCAATAAAGTGTCTATTGTCGAGCCCTCCCTTACGAACGGCGGTCTCTAAGATGGCCGGCAACACGATCAGGAAGCGTGTCACAAGATCCCGCGACCCGCCCCTTCCTTTCAAAATAAAAAGCTCGGCTCTACCGCACCACTTTAAGATGCTGCACTTTATCAATAAAAAATGGTATGAAAAATAAATTTGGCAAATGTACCTAGTATATCAGTTTTTATTAATTTAAACCAAAAACACCAAACCTAAAGTACATACTAAGTATAAACTCATTATAACGGACCGTAATATTGATGAAGATTTTGGTGTGTTGTAGAAGGAGTATCTAGAATGGACAGAGTACTCTTACTACAGACTTTAGGGTGGATCATGACTGGAATTTGTTCTAACCAGTGACACTGATAGAATGTGAATGAATATTAGAAAAGCATCGGTTTATTGAAACTTCTGAAGTTTGAAAGGTAGTGATTTTTTATTGAGCTGTACTGACGGTCGTCATCGCTGCACGCTTTGGGTGAGGCTTGCAAGGCACCGGGCGCAACGAGAGCAGATCACAAAATGGATGCCGCCACCAACCAAAGCCACATAATGTCAGAAATAACGACTGCCGTCAAAGAGTCCTCTATAATAGAATGGTGAACTACTTACAGACTCTCTTATGTAGTCCATTATATCCGAATGTAGCGTATTTACTCGCCCTATGAACACGCTTTTTTCCCCGAAAAATTGACACATATTTGAAGGGTTCGTTCATCACGCTGGGTAAAACTTTTGCATTTACACACTTTGGACAAATGTCATTTTAGGTGCCAATATGACACAGCAGGGTACTGTGGCACGTCTCCACTGATGGAGGCGCACCCACGGCTGGTCATGGCCGTGCCACTGTAACCATGCTCTATAAACCGCAAACCTTTTTAGGGTGCTTTCGGCGTGCCTTTGCCGAAGGAAAAGCGCCCTACGAAGCTCACTCAGCGCGGAGAGCGACCCAACCGTTCTTAGGCCTAACACTTCAACGTTTTCACTGTCCATAAGCGGACCACAGACGACGGCGTGTTTGTTGACATCAGTTCATCCGATGGGCGAAGCATGTCCGGGGCTGGGGAATTTCTCGACCCCAGCTTCGTTAGGTTTATGCGCCCCTCGGTTTCAATTTTACCCCCTTCCGCGACTACTCACTTGCAGCCAACGAGAGCGTGTATTGCTATGCTTGGCCCCCAGTGATGTTCCATATCACGTACAAGATTCCCTTTTTTGTGTGTACAAAAAATTGTCTATTTGAGGTACCTTTTCCCTGAAAAATTTTGAAATATTCCTGCATTTTTCCTTACATCATTTTACCTTAATTTTTGCAGCAAATGATGTTTGTGGTCATACAGGCAATTTTGCTTACATTTTACTATAAAAGCTGCATGAAATCGCATGTTCAAAGAGAAGAAAGTGTTACTGGTCAGTTTATATTTTTATTAACTAAATGATACAACCGCTGACGGTGCCATTTCGCTGCGCCTAGGAGTTGTTCAGACACCTCTCCTTCCTAGATTGTGACTTTCTCACTTTTTCTTGAAACTTTCGGACCACAAGATGTTCTTTTTTTAAATATTTAGTTCACTCTGAATTTTTTTTTAATTCCCTCGTTAGCCCTTAAAGATTTCTGCCTTCCCTTTTCACCAAAATGGAGACCGAAAATTCCCTGAGAAAGTCAAAATTACCTGTGTGGAACATCACTGTGCTTGGCTTGGCTTGACTTGGCATGGCCGCTCGGTGACAAAAGAAGATTGGCTTGGTGGGCCTGGTGGCCAGCTGGGTTGGACGCAGTTCGAGACTTGCAAAGCCGAAAATGGGAAGCACATGTGTTACACGAGGGAAAAAATAAAAGTCAAAATAATGATGCCCATTGGGGGGTACGCTTTCATTTTGCGAGTATGTGTGTTATGCGAGTAAATACGGTATGTTATAACCGAATCTGTAATAAGCAAGGTTGGCTCAGTGGCATAGATAGGAAGACCAATCAAACTTCGCAAATTGGCATGTTGTAACCGGATGTCTGCTTTAACCAGATCTGTTGTAATGAGGTTATACTGTATTCCAATAAATGTTACGATACCTGCCTCCTATGCTTCCAATGTGCATCATCCAGCACTCATTTGGATTTTTGTCTGCCCCCTGTAGACTTACCTCAACGGGATCCGGATACCGGAGCAATCTTACGTGAAGCTCAACCACATGGACTGCCTGAGGTTTGGCTACGATATCCTTTTTGGCTGCTCTCAGTGGGAGCGTTCGAAAACCCTGTTGCACCCGGATTCTCCGCTCCTGTCTTGGCCGACCGGGTGGCCACTCTGCTCAGTTTCGATAGGGACGATGGATGATCTTGGCTTGATACATACCGATGATGAGACATGCCATAAAATCCCGTGAGTGCGCCCTTCCCTGAAAGGTTGCCCACCCCGTTTTTCTGAGTAAATATCCGTAACTTAAAAATTTCAAACGTCGCCCACCCCCTGCCCTTAATTCACGTTGGACCCCACTATTTGCGGTACCCGTACATATGTCAAGCGAGTTAGCAGCGGGTTGCCTTGTTTTTCCCGCGATTTGCTCGTGCGACGTCGGTTCTCGACAACATGTAAGTTTAAAGCCGGTTTCCGTGTGTTTGTTGACACTGGTGTTTGTAGTGCATTTCCGCTTGTTTATCACACTGTGAAACAGAGTTTGCCGGCCGTGCCAGCAATCTGCAGTATCAGTTCCAGTGTCTGGTACTTCTGTGTTTATCATTAATTTCTGATAAAGGTTTGCTGCCTCATCCCCAAGGATAGCCCACCTCACGTTTTTTTACCATTTATCTCTTCATTTTGGGTGGGTGCCCTTACGGGATTTTACGATACTACATTTATTTGGCGGAAAAAACGAAAATGTGTTTGCTCAATCTTCAGACATAATGACAAACCAAAACATTGACCGGAGGAACACCATTAGCTCCCTGTTGTCATTGAGGGGAAGTAT
Organism: Ixodes ricinus; assembly: GCA_037355805.1. Taxonomy (NCBI): domain Eukaryota; kingdom Metazoa; phylum Arthropoda; class Arachnida; order Ixodida; family Ixodidae; genus Ixodes; species Ixodes ricinus. The sequence continues at coordinate 296,955 of JAZHYW010005015.1, forward strand.
TTACTCTGTATATACACCTGCAATTTGGTTGTAGTGGTTCACTGGGTTGCCTAAAGGACAGGACATTTTTTCTATGTTTGGTCTTTTTGTAATCTTTAGTACTAATGCTGTTTGGTACAACCATGACACTTTGGTGAATCTTGTCTGGAAAATCCACCTATATTTACTCTGGAGCCTTTTCTGCAACGTGCATCACTGGTCGTTGTAGGTATGGCTGGAGACAGCAGGATACTCGCGAGGGTCTATCTGCATTGTCTTAAGGTCAAGCCGGTCAATTCATTTTTAAGACTAATTAATAACGGCACGAGCATATGTTGCCCGTATATTGGTACAAGCACTTCCGTAGTATTAGCAGTTACAGGTTGCCACGGTCGACGGTACCTCCAGTCCCCTCTCGCTAATCTTCGCCTTCACGTCGACACCCTCGTATGCATCTCTGCCAGCGCTGGCGTCGGTGCCGGCCATCCGCACTGTCTCTCACAATGCCGGAAAAGCTGGCAGGATTTCGAGGAGACCATGGACGTCTCCCTAGTCATCCGAGGAGGCTCGTTGCCCTACCCGATTAATTCCCCCACCCTCGGTGCCCAGGGTGAGCCAGGAACATAGAAGGACTGTGGCACATCTCATGTGCTGACTAGTCTTGTGCGACAGTAGAGCCGCCCAGTTAGCTACGGTTACGGTAACAGCACACCACACATACCTTTTTTTTTTAGCGGGCGGCGGCGTTTTGACGTTTAGCACAAAGCTGGTGCAGTCGGCTACCATTGCCGTTCCGACAACGCGACTTCGTATAAGTAAAAGCAATAATTTTCAGCATCAGGATGACCGAAGCGTCTTTGTTCCAAAGCGTCGCTTAATCGGCGGCTCCAGTCTTGCCTCACCGTCGAGTTTCCTTGACTGAGTGCCCACGTCACGAAGTGTTCTACGTCAAGAGAGGCTCGGAACGTGCTGCGTCGTCGTCACCTCTGGGCGTAGTCTCTCCCAAGAGAGCAGTCGGTGGTTTCGGCACCGGGGATCTCGTCATCAGCGAGGTGGGTCGTCTTTCTTTTTTTTTGCCGGGCAACCGCGAGAGTCGACATTCTGTAGTGGTAGGGTCTTGAGTTGGACGTACATAGTACGATGGTGTCAGTGCAATCGAGCATTCACCAGACTTAACGGTTTTCCCCTAAAACCGTAAAGCCGCCGTCGAAACAACGAATGCGGTGGGAATTACTTGCTTGGGGCGCCAATGTAAGTGGTAAAATTCGATGCCTGCGAATAACCTTTCGATGTAAGACGAGACGAAATCCACTACATCGCATATGCGCTGATCTTGTCGCGCAGTGTGCATCTTGTTACGATGTAGGGCATGTTTCAAGGGCATGCTGAAGGGAATTTTCCGTTTGCTTCGAGCAACCAGTATTTGTGGATGCTGTTTTTCCAGACAGTCTGATGAAGTAGATGCCGGGAACGGATTGACTAGGTCGAATATATGTAATATTCCCTAACAGTGGATGAAAACTGCCGTGACAATGCAGTCGAAGTGTGAAGAAAAGGGAGCTTGGTATGAAGTTCTGACATATGCACAGCCATGAGTGTTTAGAATTAATTGACTTGGTTTTGCATGTAGTCATTGTTCTGAACACAGGAGACTGCCTTGGAGTTGAATACGAAAGTGCTATTGCTGGCCTTTAAGTGCTACGCATTTGCTCCCTGAGCTTCTGTGCAGTTCGAAATTGTATTAATTAAAAATAGCGTAAAGTTGTCATTCGTCCTTTATGCCGTAAAAAGCCCAATTCACCCGTGTTCAATTTAGTGTGTTATGCGATAGCTTTGCATGCGAGCAGTATTTGCGCTCTCGAGGCGGAGGCGTCTCTTACGACAGAACCGTTTTTGTGGTGGCTAGGTTTTTAGATTCACAGTTCTGGTGTATTTTTTCGCATTCTTCCTCCAAAATGCGGGAGGAGTTGGTGCTTTCTTCCTTGCCCACAAGAAATCTGTGATGTTTATTGGTCTTCAAACCGTTTGAATCGGCACCTAAACTCCTTTTATCGCAGTATTGAAGCCAAGTCGGATTGGTTATATATTTACTTTTAAACCAGGGAAAGTTTGCTTTGTTGTAGACAATTGGGAATAAGTTTTACTGCCCAAAAGTGAACCAGCGCATGCCGCTGGCATCTCTTTTTCAGCATTGCCAATAAGGACTTTCCGTTCAAAGCGAATGGTGCAAACCAAACTAAAAATAATAACAAACCTTGCGAGAAGAAAGAAAAAAAAAATTGGGGCCACAAGTTTATTATTTTTTATTGGTATGTTGAGTGAGAGACTACCCGGGACGCAACCATTCCAGTATCTGTTAATGTTTTCCCCTATTTATCGTAGACCACATTATGTCCGGAGTGAAAAACTTGGCTGTCTCTTTCATTTTGCAAATGCATTCTAAATGCATAGCATTTAGAGGGCCTCATTATGAGGCTCCCTTCTGCAGAAACACATTGCCCCTCAAGGGCACATTGCGAGGTTTTGCGAGCATACAAAGCTTTCAAAGTGTCGCATAGCCTCCATGATGTCAGTGTCGCACGACGTCACAAGGTGTCATCGAGGCTACATGCCACGGTCACAAAATCCCCGAGGCTGGCACCGCAAACGCTACGCATTTAAAACATACCTGGCCTCTTTCAGGACACCAGCTGTCGCGAGAGGAGTGCGCCGGTCCGTGGCCGCTGCCAAAGAGTCCTTCTCCGCCGCCCCGCCGCCGCTCTCCAAGTCTCTTGAGCCCCAGTCCGGCTCTCTCAGTCCCCTCCGGAGAGCGTCCCCCTGCGGCGAATCTCTCTGTCCTCTTCCCCCGCCACGCAGTCCTCCTCGACCGCGTCGACCGTGGGAGTCGCCTTCGACCGCATCTACGGCGACCTTGCAGTCTCCGAGCCCGTCCCGGCCGTCGGCGACTTCGCCTACCCTCGGCTCGGGAATCGGCAGGACGCCGATTCGGCTGGAGGACCTGAGCCGCACGGAGGAGGACTGTTCGTCGAGCACGGTCCGGGAGGTTGTGCCCGGCGGCCGGCCTCCCCCGCACCCCACGACGCTGGCGTGGAAGCCGCTTCGTGCGAGGGCGGGTGCGGAGGACAGCGCTGCAAGCAACGAGTCGCCGTCTCCCGGTGATCTCCGGCCCGAGGGTGAGTAGACGTTGTGCGGGACCGGTCGATTTTGGCGCTCGCGACTGCTTATGACCGAGTGCCTTAAAACCTCCTAAAAACATTTCTATTTTCTTTTCTCGTCAGTCTATTAAGGGCGAAGCTTCTTAGGGTCTAGCCTTGTCCGTCCAGCGTCCATGCTCATATCGATTGCCATCCCATCTGTCTTCTTAAAAAAAGAAAGAAATGTTTGCGCAGTCGACAGGATTCGAACCTGCGCGGGGGAGACCCCAATGGATTTCTAGTCCATCGCCTTAACCACTCGGCCACGATTGCGAGACGAGTAGGGGCTCAGAGATGTGGTAGTAACTCAAGAGCTGGGGATGTCATGGATGGAACGTTGCATGTAGCCGCTCAACGTCTATACAGGAGAGGGCGCTGCAATCAAATGCGTATATAATCGCGTTAAACTTTGCATGCATTGGCTCAACGTTTATAGACGAATGGGCGCTGCGGTCAAATGCTCAAATGTGTATATAACCACGTTCCATACACACATTCTCTTTCTGACATGTACCGTTGACTTAAGCGGTGGAGGTGCGTTCCCACGGCTTATAGCGGATCCAAGCTGATCCGCTAGAAGAACCACTGGCTCTGCATTTCACCGACCATAAAGCAGTAATATTGAAGTCGAAACGCAACCCGGAACTCAGCACTACCTATGAGCTATAAAAACAAATCAGCATTATCAGCACTACCTATGATCAAAATCGGTATCATCAGCACCACCAGAGCTTCTCCCCGATCAACATCAATCACCACGTGGAGATGCGGTCATTTTTTTTGGGGGGGGGGGGTTTGAAAAAGTGTTGACAATGTTGTATACAAACATTTCTAGTAGGTACATAGGTTTGATCTTTCAAATAAAGCAAAAAATTTCACTCTGGTGAAATGCAGTACGAGAGTCGGCTCGTAGGTGGCACCAGCATGGTGTTAAGTTCTCTCGTAAGCAGAGTGTCGAACCGAAATTTTTATCGGTTCGGTTCCGGTTCGGGTTCACGGATTTCGGTTCAGCTCCGGTTCAGTTCCGGGGAGCGAAAAATAACGGTTCGAACCGGTTTGAACCGGTTCGAACCGGTTTGAACCGCTAAACTGAGAATATATTTTCCGCGTTCTTTTGGCAATAGGCACTTTTTCAAGAGTGAAACGAGTAACTATATAACTTTTTATCATTTGTTGAATCCACTTTTTTTTTCATGTACCAAAAATAAATTGTGTTGTTTAATTTCGATGAAACAGTAAATGAAAAGCTAGATTAACATATATAACTCAACATCTATTTCTTTTTACCTCAGTCGGACATATTTTACCTGAATCTAAAGGTTATCAGTCTGGTGGGTCGTCTAAAATGCATGTGATAAGTAGACCTTTGCGTCGCAATATTAAAAGTAGAGTCCTGCTGTGCTCTTGTACTTAGAAAATAATTAGTGCATACAATCATGAAATGGGCACGCTCTCGCCATATATATTCTGAAATCTAGATTATAAAATACTTTTCACAATATATATGATGACGGTGCAACTGAGCCTAAAGCAATATTATTTTCAAAATGTTAGGAAAGTTTTAGGACAAACCCTTTCAGTCTACCTTTTATAGAAACTCTGAGCGGCAAGCACAACGCTTGCTTTCCTGACCAATATTGTTTACACTGAGCGCCGTGATACAGGCGAATAATAATGCAGAAAAGAGTGACCTTCGTATTCAGTTCGGATATGACCTAAAATAGAGCGCATTAAAGTGCACCTTTTCGGCATAGCTTGGCGTTTGATGCTTGTTCTTGACAAGATGCCGGTCAATTCAATTTGTAAATAAGCATCACCCTTGCTAATTGGTGATTTGTTATTAAATACAACAAAGTGGTATTTCATAGTCTACTCGACATTACAGCTACTTAATTGGTCACTTTCTGACGGTCTGCGTGCGCAATCGTCATAGATCTGCCACGCGCCACTGTGTATGTACTTTGTTTTCATCCAGCCCACAGACACATAAATTGTTGTTCATCAAATAAAAGAAGCAACAGACTTCTATATGTTTGAGAAGTTGAATATGCGTCAGGAACACAAGTTATTTAAATCAGCTTAAAAAAAAAAGTGCATAAGTTTTTCCCAAGTTACTTATACACGTGCCTCTCGTGGATAAAAATCGCCGGAAAAGAACTTTATGGTGATAGGCCCTTTATTTATGTTGTCAAGTCTTCAGGTAGTAAGAAAACATTTGTTATTGTCATCAATCAATTTGAATGTATGAAGTTCACATAACCGCTTCAGACCGACACGGGAGGACGATACTCGAAAATACGCCATCTGTTGAGTCTGCGGAACGTGCTTATTTGTTCGCTGTTTGATAGTGTGAAACACCAGGTCGCGGGGTATGCCAAAAAGAACTGTGTGCTCACGTTATAGATCTGAAGGCAAATGCACGAAATGTGCAGAGAGAGAGAGAGATAATAAATTATATTCTTCTAAATAATGCCATATATACACGACGCCTTACTGCAAAAAGAACTATATAGGGATGCATGTTTTAAACGTAAACACATTTGACGGAACTCCGTCTGGTTGGGTGAAAAAGTTGAGAAATACAGACCTTCACAAACCACGTCCTAAACATTTAGTGGCCCGACGTTTCAATATGTCGGGCTCAATAGGTCGACAGCCACTTAACCGTCGGCGTGTGTCAACGGACTAGGGCACTTGAAGAAGAAAAAGTGAGTGAAGCAAACGACACACCGTAGATAGAAAAGAAGCTGCTGCTCTCCACGTGCAAATAGTCGCCCTTAATAAAAAAAAAAAAAGAAACGGTTTTGAAACGTCGGACTTCTTACTGTTCAGGACTTGGTTGGTTATGGTGCGTATTTCTCTAGTAGAGATGCGTGTAATGATGTTCCTAATTACACATAAATATCGCAAGGAACAGACGATATATTTCTAATTTAAATCACATTAGAACATCGGACTGCACGAGCTCGAAACTTCGCAGAATACTGTTTCGGGAGGCTAAAGTGATATTTGGTTTTACGGGCACTTGTTTTGTGGCCTGATTTTACAACTCCGTGCTTTATCAGTCATGCGCGCTCTAACATTTTATGAGGCTGCAGCATATCATCGCGAGACTGCTATATATAGTGCACAACTTTACAATTTCGACGTCCCCTTTTACTATACTTTGTTTCAGCTTAAAGGGACATTGCAAAGGGACGAAGAAAACCAAATGCTGCTTCGAACGGCGTGCCTATCATTATCACACATGAGCGTTCAGTGACGACATTGGTCTAGAACGTCGGATAATGATGACATAAAATTCTAGAGGTAGAACTGGCTAAATAGGCGCAAGTTACCCCTTCTGATCCTTTCAAGCACTTGACTCTCACTCATACATTTGCTTGGAGCACCCGTAAATTGGTGGGGCGCTCACATCTTCATAACTGGATGTTAATTTCCAACACTTAGGAAGATCGCTCATGGTTGTTTCACGCTGTTATAGTTTAGAGAAGTATATTAGCCCCGAGAAGTTCGCGTGGCGCCCCCTTACGGCGAACCGGGGTGACGTCACGACGAGGAGAGAATTTTTCCCCGACTCGCCCCGCTCGCCCTGTGGAGGCTGTGACGACGCTAGCTGTCGGCGCGCTCGTTTCTATTTAATTTATGTTTTGGCGTGTTTTTCGTAGGAAGTGTAAATTTTCATATGTGGCTTTATTGAGGTATGGCCTGTAGCTGCAGGCGAAACTTCAACCAACATTTTAAGCATGGTTGACAGGGCAGGCAACGCATGAATCACAGCTGGTATATGAAAATAAAGAAATATGGCCACAATTGCAGGAGCATCACTATAAATTTACATCTCACACAATAAATGCTGCTGATGGTCTTAATGAATTGGCAGATTATGTATACTATTTTTTTTGTATCTCTGTTTTTAAACAAGATCGCCGAAGCAGAAAAGCTGCATGCTGCTCGAGCAACATGATCAATACAGTCTGGGCCATGGGGAGAGAATCACAATTAAGACAGCCCAAGTGCAGGGGCAAAGTAGAAAAACAAGGAACATTTATTATATACATTGCTCGCATTTGACCTTTGCTGGATTCGGATAGTATTTCAATGGACTACACGGGTGATATCTGTGGACTTGTTTATATCAACCCTCAAGTAATGTATAACAAACGTAAGCGAAGGTGTCTAGCTCGTTATTAGTCCCTTAAGCCCTAAAATTGAGATTTTACATAAATCGAATTGTCCTGAAGCTAAAATACCAGACGTTTTTCTCACGCAGACTGTCACCCTTCACAGGTTCCACATTTTCTGCTACTAGTGCTGCATCTACCACTGGACACACGTTCGAATGCTTGCTTTTACTCCTGTTTTCCTCTGTTGTCAGAGAGTCCAGCTGTAGGGAGTTTGGAGGCTGAGGAAGCTTTTGGGGACCTGCAGCAGTGTCTCTTTTAATTGGAAATAAATGACAATTCAAACTAAACGGTGTATTTTCCGAATACCCAAGGCTGCAATAAAGAATGTCAGGAAAAAGTATAAACATCCCAAATTACGGTACTATTGCTGTGCATATTTTGGCCAGTTCAATACATATCATACAGGCAACTGGGGGCAATTCGGCCGTTTTTGCTGCTACCATACAAACTAATTTCCAGTAATTGTGCATCTTCTAAGAAATGTGCCTGCATAGGTGTATAAATTATATAATTAATTCACGAAGAAGCTACATTTATGTAAAACAACCCTGTTCCACGAGCACTTCAAAGATCATCAGACACCGGGCCTTTAAAACATCTGCGAACCAGCGCATGCAGAGTGGCAGCGCAGAGTCGGGGTCGCGAACTAATTTGCCGACCACCCAAAGGCCCATATATAAATGCCACTTCAAATGCCTTGAAAGCGGGATGTAATATCGTCCTAAATCATGAACATGCAAGGAACAGAATTCCAGCGTCTGAAACACTTGCGCCACCGCTTCACCGACCCCTCGCAAGATCGCCTTGTGTCGTGTGGACGGACGAAGAGGTTCATCGGCGGAATCGCCTCCGCCGATAGCTTTCGGGATTTGTAACCCAATTTTAAAGGTAAAAGGGACAAGCAGGCTTATAAAATGTACGGAAGCACGTCTATATCGGCCTAACTCAACGTCTTGTACACCGGGTAAACGAGGTCCAGCTCTTTGAAGAGCTTGCGGCACACAACGCCAAACCAGGAAACCGGTGCTGGGAAGCGAGCCGATGCGAGATCGCGGAGCGGAGTCCTCCGCCTGACGTCACGGCACACCTCACCCAATCAGGGCGCGGCGACCGCAGCGACGCTTGTGTTCGCTCTCGGGGCTAATACTGTACATAACGCGTTTTCAGTTTTTGGTTTTGTTCTAGTCATGACACCACTGTTGTAAATAAAATTTACTAACCAGGTTCTCTGTTGGCTCAGACCAATAACGTCATCAACAGAAGAAAATGCGCTCAAAATTCTGAACCTCTTTCAGCTATTATGTTCAAAATACACCAGATTTCTGGTTTATTTTATGTTTAATGTGTTGCTAGAGTCCCAGCCACTAATTCGAGTGAAAGGAATGCAAATTAAAAAAAATATGGCCAGAAACGCTTTGCATGGCCCCTTCAAGTCCAGATGCAGCCTATGCTACAAACAAACACTAAGATTTTGGCTAGGTACAAAGATAAAGTGTCGCGAGAACTACTCGAGGCATATAAAATTACGACCAGGGAGAAGAAATGTTTAAGTGACACGTTCCCCTATTTATCTACGAATGGGTTTGAAATTTTGAAACGCGGGCTGAGCAGATAGGGTAAACTAGGGTGCCTCAATGTCCTGTTTAGGGTGATGCCACCCTTTGTAGTACCCGATGCCGACAGCACGCGCTCACAAGTAAAATACAAAGAAATCGACGGAAAAAAAATGTCGCCATAGTACAGTCAGCGCCACAAACGCGTGCGAGGACACGCTCTTTCACGCGCTTCTGTACAAAAAAATAAAAATAAAAATGTGTGATAAAATGGCCAGATGTCTCCACCCTAAGCAAAACGCACATGAAGGCACCCTAGGGTAAACAGGGTTTTTGTGGCTATATAACGTGTGCAGTTTCAATAAACTGCAGTTGAGAGTCCGCCTTGTCCTGTTTCCCTTCGTCCGTGTCCCTGTATTTTTCGGCGCTTTTTGTTTGCAATGAACCAACTGGCCCAAATCTCCACTTTACTATGCCACAAGCACGAGCCTTTGGTCCCGAACACTTGCACTGCAGGAGCGCGCGTGCTTGGACGCTGAAAGCCCGGAGCTCGCTTTTTAGTTTCTGATACGCTTTCACTTAAAGTGAAACGAAGTATTGCGTTGAGGACATCAAGTTTGAACAGAAAACGGAACTGTTTAACATGGTTTGCAAGTGACATCATCGCACTATATGCGAGTGATCAGAGATTTCTTTTTGCTGAGAATTCAGATCCCGAGTTAAGATTTCTGAGAAATTCAAATGCAGGCTGCAGAAGGTTCGCGCTCAGTGCAACCAATGTATTCAGAAACAAAAAAGTGAAAGCCGTTTACAACTCCCTGTAATGCCGAATTAGAGCGCAGCTCTTGAGGAGGAGGAGGGAAGGGTACGGGGGGGGGGCAAGTGACCTTGGGGAAGGGGGAAGGGGTCACATGGCCTCAGGGGGGTCACTTGATGTCACTGATGACGTCATCAATGATGATGACGATGCGGATGCCGATGACGTCATCAGTGACGTCTCTGATGACGTCATCGTCATCATCATCATTACGTGACCTCGGGGGTCACATGACCTGGGGGACCACATGACCTCGGGGGGGGGGGGTGCGGTCGCGTGACCTGGGGGTCACATGACCTCGGGGAGGTCACGTGACCTGGGGGTCACTTGACCTCGGCCGGTTACGCCGACGCCGCTCAAGCCCGAAATGGGCGCCTAAGAGCTGCGCTCTAAAATATGGTTGGCTGGTGCGGCGTCGTGAGGAACAGCGCGAGCGTCTGACTCAGAAAACGCGCTTTCTGGCAGGAGGGATTTCGCAAACGAAGTAGTTTTGCAGGATTACACTGTCTGCTCTGTGCCAAAGATGCGGAGCAGAGGAACCTTTACAACATAGTAGATTTTAACCCCCCCCCCCCCTTTTTTTTTTTTTTCATTTGACGATGCTTCTTTAGTGAATACTTTTTTATTTCTGAGGGACTCCCTCCTTTGTTTGGGGGTGCCAATTCGACAATTATATTTCTGTCATTTGTTAGCAGTAATTCTCCATTTCTTTTATTTTACATCCAAAAACTGTGAAGTTTAAACAAAGCTGCGAGAATTTGAGCGGCTGCCGACTTTCGACTGTCCCTCAAAGGCCATCAGAATCTTTCTTTTCAGGTATCCCTGCTATACACACTTGTAGTTCTATTTATCGTTAGATTAATAAGCCATATTTAGTCTTTTCAATGCTTCTATTCTCATGTACGACTTTCTCAGGCAGTTCAGCAACAACGAAAACATGTTTGAGTCCCTTAATGATGTGTACATGTAAAATAGTTCATGCAACAGTTTTTACACTTTCAGTAAACACTGAAAGGGGTAATCCTTGACGTTTATAGCTTGCAAAAACACCCATTAGTTTTCCTCTCTGCTCAATGGCAGACGCAGAAAAAATAAATGAAAGAAACAGCTTTCCCCTCCTCAGCTCGCTATTAGAACAGGCGCCAATGTGATCTGACGCTAATTGTATACCGCCAGTGTTCATCATAGTCATGCGCTGGGGTTGGCAAAGAATAAAGCATGGGTTGAGATTTAGGCTTTATAAGAGTTCGGCTATTCTCATTTTTGAATGAACACGAGCCAACAAGAATGTTTGGCGATGCTGATTGTCAGGAACCCGAGCACTCGGCTCAGGCTCATGATAGCCGAGTACGTCACGGTGTCGTACGACTCGCGGTGAAAAGTCGTGATGGCTAATGCCCGTGAATAAAAAAGTAGCGACATCTTCTCCCTCCTCCTTTGACGCACACACCTTTTATCTTTATGTTTTGCTTTTTTACACCTGTGCGTCGACTGTAGCGCAGCCTGGTTTGGACCAAGATAGCATACGGCCTTCCTATACTTGAGTCAGAGCGCAGTCAAAAACTGAAAGACACGTAAATACATACACACAGGCTAAAAGCGCACTGTTACTGTCCACAAGCCTCGAAGGATGTGCTCAAAGAAAGACGATGAAAGCCATGACTTTGCACAGTCGGTGTTATTTGATTGGCGATATAAGCTCATAGTATGCACTGCACTCCGACAGCATAGGCTTTCCTTCTCCCTCCTCCTCTGACGCACACACCTTTTATCTTTATGTTTTGCTTTTTACACCCTTGCGTCGACAGTAGCGCCGCCTGGTTTGGCCCAAGATAGCAGGCGGCATTCTTCAAAGGATGTCGCGTCTTTCCTGTATAAATGGGCTTCAGTTATGGCATATGTGACGTCACGGTGTCAACAACGCTAATACATCTATATTCCATTGCAACTGAAGAAGGTAGGGCGAGAGAAAAGAAGGCCGGGGAGGAAGAAGCAGACGAAACGTTGGAGAACAGAGGGGGATATTGACGTTCTGAATTTAAGTCGACTTAACGCGGTGAGTAATGCGACTACGCCACGGGGCCACGTGACGTGACATTATTTGACAGCATGTCTTGAAACCATGACGTCACGTGACCACGTGACACAAGATTAATCGTAGTGCAATGCAAAAGCGCCACGAAAACCCACAATTTTTTATACATTTCAGTTTGATCGATGACAATTTGATCACAACATAAAAATGCCAGCTGCCAATATTTACTTCTCAAACACTCATTTTGTAACAAAAAAAATTGCCGTGAACCGTTTTGAACCGGTTACCGTTATGTTTTTTCGCTTCAGTTCCGGTTCAGTTCCAAGATGGCGGCGAAGATTTTAGTTCGGTTCAGTTCCGGTTCGGCTAAAAATAACGGTTCTGTTCCGGTTTTCGGTTCGGTTCGGTTCGGTTCGGTTCGACACCCTGCTCGTAAGAGATCACAACAGTGATGGAAGTGCTGTGCCAAATTGCGCCATGAACGAAAGTCTGCTACGCCTTGCCCGAAAGCGCTGTTATCCTGCTGTCCTAAGCATTGCACCACACCTGCGCCAAGATGGGCATAAAAAACGCTGACACACCCCAAATTTTTTTTTTTTTTGTCAGGCGATTTATTGTGGTTTTGGATGACTGCTTAATTAATATTTTGCTACAGCATTGCATATATCTTTAATAAAGTAATGAAAGCGCAAATGCTCGAAACCGGAACTGGACTGGGGAGGAAGAACAAATATAGAGAAGGAGAGAGTTGGCAAAAGTCACATGACTGTGTAACTTTTTCTTTATAGTAATCAACGTATTGGGAGCTTTTTTAGAAGTCATAAAAATGGGTATCATATTTCTTTTCTATTGTTAATATTGTGTGTGTGCCTTCGATGACCCACGACTTTGATTATATTTGGTGGTTGTGTCTACAATGGAATCTCATCGATACGATTTTCACGGGAATCAAAAAATAAAAGGTATTGCCCGAAAATCGTATTATCCAAAATGAGCTCAAAAATGTAATAAAATATGCATACCAGGTGAGAAACTTGTTTTTATTCTGCAGCCTTGAAATAGTCGGTCGCTTTGGTTTGGGTTTTTTTCTTTTCAATATCGATAAACAAGTTCTTTTGAACGTCAAAAAGATCCGCAGTTTGGTCGGCCAGTTCGGCCAGCTCGCGATCTCATCGGCCTTCTCGCGGAGAACTGTACCGTCGATGTTCACACCTGCTGCTCGTACTTCTTCAAACCAAGCCACGAGGATCTCTTCCATCTGTGCATGCTGCGCACCTCTCGTTTGCTTGACACTCGCGCCGAAGACTTTCACCTGGTTGCGGATTTCTTCCCGCTTGCCGACGATAGTATTAAGAGTAGAAACCGGCAAGCCTAGTTCGCTGTGCCAGGTCTACGCGCTTCTTCTTCGGGTCTTCTTCAACCTTGGAGATAATGTCAATTTTTTTCTTTTAGAGACAGCAGCTTGCGTTTCCTTGACATCGTCACGGTGTTAACGATACCATGAGAGCCGTGAATAGGGAGCACCGTAGGACAAACAGATGAAGCGAGACGGCACACTCAGAAATCGAAAGAAAATGCGCGGAGACACAAAAATTGCGCAAGAGGCGGCCATCACCGCCAACGCTACCTACCGAGCACAACGCACACCTAGCCACGTGAAACCAGAGAGCGCTACTTTCTGCTTGATGGCGAACGGCAGTGGCGAACGGCGACGCCTGACTGGGCGGCCATGTTGGAACACCCCAGCGTTAACTGTGACTCTCCTGCTGTGGCCGTGCAACGGGCCGTTCGTGGCTCGTTAGAATGTGATTCGAGCTGGTGATTCCAGTATGAATACTGGAATGTAAAGGCATAATTTTTTTCAAATGCCCATCAAAGCCCGCTTTCGGAGGTGTATTATCAGATTTCAAGCAAAAATATGATCGTATTGTACATATCAAAATATACATTGCTCCTATGGGATGTGGGCCGGGAATGAAAAAAAAAACAAACGTATTATACTGAAAAACGTATTATGCTGAATCGTATCAACGAGATTCCACTGTAAACCATAAAAAACGGCAAGTGACCACGGAGAAGAGAGTGAGCGCGACTCAAACCGGCCAGCTTTTGATCGGCGGTTTTCGATGCAAAGAAAACAAATTTCGAGCCGCAAGTTGTTTTCTGGATCTTTGGGCTCTCATATGTCTTGTACAAGTAAAAACCTTGGCGAGCATAAATATTTTGTCAGTGTCCCTTTAAAGGAGTCATGCAAACGCTTTTCCAACTTTTTCCTGTTTAGCTTTCCTCCTCAACTCATAAATCGCGCATTCTACCGAACAGTTCAAGAAGACGGAAAGGGGGAGTCCCTCTTGCCTGGACTCTCGTTTGTGTACCCGGACACGGCCCATTCTCCCCTAGAAGATTAGCCCGTCGCTCAAAATTTAGACAAAAGTTGCTTTCCCCGCCCCGTTCACCCCGAAGCTGACAGTGCTGTGGAAGCTACGTGCTCTTTGGGCCAGCCACACTATGGCCACGTGATCACGCTCTCTCACGCATACCCACGTGCAGAGAATGAGGGTCTGATGATGAAAGGGAAGCGGCTGATTGGTCCGGCGAGCGCGTAGCTTCCACCACAATGTCAGCTTAGGGGTGAAGGGAATAATTGAGGTCCAGTGTCGTGTGACGTGCGTTTGGGCCCGGTGACGCGCTGCGGGACCGCGGATGTATCACAGTGAAAAGGAAGAGAGCTTACGAAGGGGAAAAGGTATGAAATAGTCTGCTGTGTTTTCAAATTTTCGTACCGAAAGTCGGGCTTCTGACTTTACCTTTTTTCTTTTGGCCCACTGAACGATGTGCTATTAGTAAAATCCCAATATAAATTGATTTATTCCAGCCCAAAATTTGTTTCATGGGCCCTTTAAGCAAAGCAAAAAATAAAATTATTTTATTGTTGTTCGACTTTAATATTTGGAGAAGTTTGAGGAAAGAGAAGTGGTACAATTGTGTATTTCACAGCGTCTCTACTTATTCTATAGTTTGTTTCATCTTGGGTCAGAGCACAGTTGAAAGCTAGCGCACATACAAACCGCGAGCACACATACTCTATTGGTTTTGTCGACGAAAGAACACGTGCAGGAAGATGGACGAATGCCACCATGTCGTGCTTTGACGCTGTTTGGTCGATTCCATTGGCTCGTAGCAACGGCCGCACTTTCAGTTAAGGTAAAACAAAGTATTGAGATTGATTGTCAACCGCACTGTCCGGTTAATGCGCTGGGGGGTGATCGGCGACATCGTCTGAATTTTCAGACGATGTCAGGAGCCTCAAGTCGCGAGAAAACATTGCAAAATAGTAGGATGGTGGCTACTGTGATAAACAGAACCAAGGTCTTGTACTCTCCTGATGAGGTTCCTTGATTATCGTGCCTGCCTCACGCCTCCGTGTTGCCTCTCACCGGCACGCGCATGTCGATCTTCACTGCTTTGCACCGGAGTGCTAGCAGCAGCTGACTCGGGTAAACGCCTGGGGTACCGGGATGGGCCCAGAAAATACAGTAGGCTCATAGTAATTCAAACTGATATTTCATACTTCTATTTAATTCAAAGAAATTTCAAGATTTTGTAGTCCTGCTACTTTTTTAATGTATAAATAACCGCTTAATTTGACCGGCGTTTTCATCTAATTCATACTTTTTCTTCTCACGGTCCCGTTAAGCGCGTTTCTTACCGAGCACCGGTGCACTGCGGAGAAGCAACACACGCAGAGCTAGCTTCCGCAGGCGTTGCTTCTCCGCAGTGTCCCGGTGCTCGGTAAGAATTGCGCTCAACAGGAGTCTACTTCTTTGCTAGGTGGACAGTCCACAATACACAACACATTTGAGGGATGAATAAAGTTGTCTTGCACATTTCAGCAATGTTTCATGTGTGGCATACCTGCTTATAATTAATAGGCCTGTGTAGAGTAAATCATCAGATACCTGCTTTGTATGTGTAGCCATTCCTATAACAAATCATAATTTATCTTGCATCATATGTAGATGAATGTATGATAATTCACTCTTAACGATAATTCAAACAAAATTTGTGGCTTCCTGGAGTTTGAATTAATGAGTCTACTGTATGCTCATTACTATTACAGGTTTTCCTTCTTTGGACTTGATTAAAGGTTGATCTCTGAAAAATAAAAATAAAGAACTGCATTGAAAAAGAGAGCAAAAACAAAATGTGGGTGTATATTTTCATAAATATGGTAGTCAAGGTTGTTCCCGCGCAGCTGTCGATGCGAAAGAGCTGCAAACTTTGAATTCAATCTGGTTTCAGTGCTGCTAAAGAGCAGTGTCACTTTTAGACCACAAGTGTAGGTTTTATAATGTTTGTGGGTGGGCGTTTTGCAGTTTATAATATTAGTCTTGAGTTTGGTAGGTTATAAAACTTGGAGGACTCACTTTAATTGATAGACGCGCTAGCGGATATGCTGGTCTTTGCTGGCATTGTATGGAAATTATTTTTACAGGCGAAATAAACTACCGGGTGTAAAAGTTGCAGGGTAGAGGAGCTTTATCCTAACTGAAGTGTTGCGCAACAATTCATTTTTCGACCATTTTTTAGTACTCATTATAAATGGAACCTACTCTAACCAGAGCCTTATTTCTAAAAAGCAAGCTCTGTGTTCCTTTTACGTCATATCTACTTTTTTCACCAAAAGTAATAAGCAATACAGTGAAACCCGTTTATAACGAACAGCAGAAAACGCTACAATCAGTTCGATATAGCAAGTAATTCGATATAGCAAAAACAGTTTACAACGAATTTCCACGATGCGTTCGTTGTAAGGCGAGAGCTTCTCTTTCTTTTTCATCTCTTCGCTTCCGCCTCGTAACAACGCGCTAAGACGTTTTTGCGTGCGTGCAGAGTTTGTTCTTTTAGCTTATCACCGCCTCTGAATCGCTTGTCTTCGGGGGCAACCGTTTCGGGATGAAAAGATTTTTTTCTGTGCGTGCGTGCAGTGTATTTTTTAGCTTTCTCCCCTTCTGAATCGCTTCTCTTTGCTTAATTTTGTTCAAAACTTGAGCTTTTGAAATTTGCTTTCTTTTCTACTTGTTTTTTTTTTTTAATTTGGAGGAGGAGGAGGAGGCTAGAAGACGATTTTTTGCCTTCCCGGAGGAAAAAAAGTTCGATATAGCCAATATGTTGTTCGTTATAAAATGTTCTTTTTACATGCATTTTTATTTAAATTCTCTACGAGTTCAATATCGACAATAATTCGCTGTACGTGGGTTCGTTCTAAACGGGTTAAACTGTATGCCTCAGTAGCAAAGAGGAACAGTCAGTCATTATTATAGAACTTATTTAGAAGATGCAATCACTTTTTCATTCTCATGTGACGTGCTAACAGATGTTGGCATCTGCTCCAAAAGCGTCAGCGGCTGCTCCAAACCAATATTTTACCTGCTACAAAACCTGCTAAAAGAAAGGTCAAATGCCGCTTCCATCACTGCCACCTTTGCATTTTGCTCCCTTGAAATGCATTGTTTTGTCTGGAAGCAGTTGATAAAAGCACACCGTTTCGTCCCCGTTGAAGATGTCATCCTTGGCATACGATCGATGACTTCTTGAAAGTGATCGTCCCTCCAAATAGCTTCACTTGCCGTGTCCGCAGCTTTTTCTTCTCGGACACCGCTTGCCAAGTGATTTCGTTCCTCTTGCGATACGGTACAGCCATCCAGCACACGCTACAAACGCAGTTGTGTGTGCTCAGCAATGTGTTTCTGTGTTTTTTTTACTTCCGGAAGGTGTGCGACGCAACATGCCGGTACGGGATTAAATCTGTTTCTTAACATGGGACTTAAGGTTTTGTGCAGAGGCGGCTGAAGATTGTGCATTTAGTGCATCATACTCTTAGGGATGGGTAAAGAGGGAAATTCGCTACCTACGGTCAGCGACATCCGGTGTTGTCGCTCACCTCGTAACTTCCGTCCCGTTGCAGCAAAGCAGTCCCCCTCGAAGCAGCGGAGCCACGACTCGTCGGACACTCCCGTGGAACCGAGCGGTCCGGATTCCAAGGAGGCTTCCCCCGGTTCCGGACCAGAGTCGCCCGAACGGCAGCCCCCATTGTCGGCATCCAACTCCATGGCGTTCACGATTCCCTTCGACGACGACGCCGGCGGGACGCCGGGCAGGCGCTTTGGCCTCAAGGACAGCATAAAGAAGTTTGCGCCCCCAAGCCGGAGGCCGAGCGAACGCCGACCAAGCTCCGGCCGTCTTCGTTTTCGCTGGCTAAAGACGTCCCCGGCGCCAAGAAGGTGTGCAATCTCGTCGCTCTGGTGTGGACTTTGGGTTGGGGGGGGGGGGGTTGGATGGCCGACGTGGTCGGCTGCCTCTTTGGCGTTACCCTAGGCGTCCTAAAGGCACGGCATTTGGAACATCTTTGTTCACGTCCTCCCTAAACCACGGCCCGTGCACTCGTTATGTGCCACGCCGATCGGATTGCCCGTGGACCGGCATTTAGACTGCCGGTCAGCCGCCGCATAATCGCGACTGGCTTCCTGTCGCTGCTGGGCCCAGCACTCTTGTTTTGCAGCCCTTGTGCCACTGGTATTCGTATTCGATTCATATTTGAAAATTTCAATATTTGCACACCCCTAGTTTTGAGGAATTTTGTAGTGCCGACAAAGAACCTGTTATCTACACTAGTACTTTCAGACTTCTGAACTATTCCAGTGGCAATTGCTAGCCTCTAATACCACCCCACTTTTTTTTGCTTCTCAAGGTCGCACCAACTCCACCCGGCTTGAACCAGAACGGCGTGGACACCAAAAGACGGTGGAGTGCTTTGGAAGGTCGGGGAGCCAACGGTACGGAAACGGCGATGTAATGCAGGCTCTGGTGTTCGTTTAGGTGTGCACATGCATGGCTAGACGCAAACGTTTGCTTTTACGACGTACGGGAACAAATGCACCGCTGGTTTGCATTCAGGGATGTTGAACATTAAAGCGTATGGTTAATCCGCTGCCCTACCTGCGGGTTCCTACTTGCTGGTGAAGAATTAACGCTTTATTTGTTTATTTCCTTTACCCTCAGGGCCCAAAGGCATTACAGAGGGGGAGAGCAAAGTTGGGATCAAAACATTGTAATGAATGGTTATTCACACTCAACAAAAAAAAATGATTGGTAAGAGCAGACCTAAAAAGTACACTGTCAGTTGTGGATGCAATTGGTCCGGGAAGGTGGTTCCAGTCGAGGGATGTGCGAGGAAGGAAAGAAGATTGGAATGTAGATGTGATAGCGACTGGTACCTCAACTTTGTGCTGATGATCATGACGAGCAGAAATATAAAAGGGACGAGTGATTAATTTGTCGCGAAGCACAGAGTTATAAAAATAAAATCAGTGAAATAAAGAGAGGCGTGAAAGCTTACGTCGCAGGAAGAGGGGCGGGAGTGACAAAGTAGATTTCATAGAAGTTACGCTAGAGCTGTGGAGGGCATATGCCTATCTGTTCTGCGTATTCTTTAAACATAGAATGTGTTCTATGGCTGGCTCCTAGCAGATTCCCGTAATGCAGATTTCTGTAACACAGGAGTGTCTCACGAAACTTCACTGGGATGAAAAAAGGCACCCCAAAAAGCATACAAGTAATCTGTTTCGAATTAAGGTCTCTCTGGATGGGAATCCGATGCTGAAGCAACCACGCCAACAGTCTGTTCAACGCATGCAAAGCCGCATCGAAGCGAAGCATGGACGCCTGCGCTCGCTGAGCTATTGCAGTCACTTCACACACTGTGGTGAAAGGCTGCGAATTTTCCTGCTTCATCAAACATATTTATTTATTTATTTCAGATAATGGTCTCGTGAATGGGGGTCAGGGGGAGTCCCGTCCATGCTCCGGTTGGAAGTCCGACCTCCCCAAGTCCTCTCCCAGGCAGGACGAGCGGCTGAGCGACTCGGCGACCTACCTCATTCAGCGGATGCTGAACGACGGGCCGCCACGAGCCCCGCTTCCCGGTACGCCAGACTCTACGCTGAAGCGAGCCCCAGCAAAATAATTCAATTGAATTGGTTTTATTTAGAGTTTGTAAATGAGAATGGTTTTCAACACAAATAACATAGCAAGGAAGGCAGGAAAGGGGCTATTTGTTCTTGAAATATACCGACTTGCGCAGCAATGCACTTTAAAGGAACGGATTTCCTTCAATAGTAAAGCTTTCCAAGGCTGTCGCAGTAGAGTGGTGGTTTTCGACCATTGCTGCTTTAGGTTGGCAGAGGTGGTGGGGTGTTGCTACTGCGAAGGTATTCACCGATTAGGGTGAGAATGGGGCGAATCAGTGCAGCTAATTGCTAGTACGAGAATAAACTTCTTTTGTCGTAATAAATAAAAATTGACCGCATCTCCACATGGTGAATGATGTTGGTTGGGGCGAAGCTCTGGTGGTGCTTGTCTGCGTAGACGGCTGAGCCGCAGCATGCCGAGCCTTTCGTTCGTTTTCATCCATGTCGGAAAGAGAATGTGTGGTATGGAACGTGGTTATATACGCATTTGAGCATTTGACCGCAGCACCCTCTCGTCTATAAACGTTGAGCCAATGCATGCAAAGTTTAACGCGATTATATACGCATTTGACCTCAGCGCCCTCTCCTGTATAGACGTTGAGCGGCTACATGCAATGTTTCATCCACGACAGAAACCCCAGGTCTTGAGTTTCTACCACATCTCAGAGCCCCCTACTCGTCCTGTTGCAGCGCAAACAGATTTCAACATTTTTTTTTCATCATTTTTTTCATCTTTGTTTCTTTTTTTTTTGTTCCCTACACGAGCACGTGAGCTCACGAGCTCGTAATTTTTTTATCATTTTTTTTTACTCCTACACGAGCACGTGAGCATGTGCTCACGTGCTCGTGAGCACATGATCTCACGAGCAGAAGCACGAGCACCCGACGCCGGCCTACGGCGGACGGACATACGGACATGGCTAGCCCCTAAGGAGCTTCGCCCCTAAAAAGAAACAAGCTTTTTTGTTTTCGGGCCCTTTTACTGGTATGCGAGGGCTTCGCAGACCTTGGGAATGCCCTCCCCGAGTTTCATTGGAGAACCACTGCGGTAGACTCCAATCAGGACGTTGGAAGAATGACTGCATTTTGGATGCAACAAGATGCACATGCTTTAGACGATGGAGCATAATCGCAAATACAGATATTTTCGTTGGACATCCTCGGCCGTCTGAAGGTGATCGACGGTATCTTCGGAGTGCAAAGAAACTTGCAGATATTTTGCATCCTATCATCTTCGGGTGAAACTTGATTCACACTTAGGGATCCGCACCAGAATTTAGTGCCGGACGGCAAAATCCGCTCGCTGCTGGCAGAGTATTCGGCCGCAAGAGTAGTTGATCCTGGACCAATCTTTTCCGTGCAGAAACCGTTTCCAGGTGCCCGCATCCAATCAGAACTCGCAGGGGAAGTAGCGTCTGCTAAAGTCACATCCTGGCTGTGTTACCAAAGTTGTTCGAGTTCCGAAGTCATGCAAATGGCGTCATCTCATTGTTCTCACAGTGTCGACAGATATGCTTATCGAAACTAAAGGTTTATCCAACCCTTTTTGATAAAAAGCGTCTGAACAACGAAGGAAGTGCCCGGAAGGAAGATACAGTCGACTTTCATTTATTCAAACTTTTTAGTTCAGACTTGCGGATAATTCAAATTAACATGCAGGTCCCATCCTACTATGCGTCTCTATGGGAGGAAACTCCTGGTAATGCAAACTTTGCTTTATTCAAACAAATTTTTGGTCCCCCTGGAGTTTGAATTAACGAGATTCGACACCCCGGTCTCTCTGACAGAGCTCCCTCTGCTGCACGCGCGTTGTCCGATTCAGGTCCGCCGTCCGGCCGCCAGACCCTGCTGGGTGGATCCTCGTCCGAGCCGCAGCTCGTGTCCCCCGGCGACGACCGGAGCGAGACGGGCACCTACACTGTGGAGATGGACCGGGCCGATCCGGCCGTGGAGGAGGCCCGACGCAAGATCGACGAGGTCTTCGGCGTGCCCCTGCGGACCTTGCCGGCCGGTCACGACCAGGCGAGTCCGTTGCAACCCGACCAGCGCTCTGATCGGTTTGTTTGTTCGGCTTCTGTGGCCCGCGACGCAAGCCGCAATGGACGTGGCACTCTGGGCTGGCAGCTGGTTTGCACTTGTGCGCGTTTGGCTGTGACCAACCCCGTCATGGTGGTTCGTGACCGTTTACGACAGTCGCAAAGTTGCCATAAGTCGCTAGACCTGCCATAATGTCTTGAGAGATAGCCCACCTAAAATTAAAAGCAAATCGGATGAAAATGAGGGGTCAGCAATCTTTCGGTGTGTCATAACAAAAGGTTGAACAAATGCTAGTTTTAGATTTCTGTGATCCCAGGAAAAAGCAATGAACCAAAGACTGCCATCCTTCCTAGTCAATAATGTTTGCTTATCTCCTGGCGTGGTTAAATAACAGCGTCTCTGCCAAGGTCACTGTTGGCCAGGGCCCTGCCATTACTGGAAGTCGGCTGTCTTTCGCTGTTTTCTGAAGAATTAGCAAATTGTGCCAAAAATAGGGGCAGGCTGCGCTATTTTTTGGGGGTGGGGCATCTCGGGATATTACGGTAGGTACGGTCGAGTCAGTTTTAGGTCGACACGAAAACTGCATACAGCAGTCACGGCGCTTTTTCGTCGGCGAAAGAACGCCGAAATTGAGTTCTCAAGTGGTAGCGCGCTCGGCAAACAGCGGCCATTTTAGGTTCAGCGGTTGGACCAAGCAAGGGCCCCCACCTGACCGCGTGCGCCTTTTGCACTTTCGCTCTTGGACCTTGCAAGCGCCCATCCCCAGTTTTTCACAAATGTCTCCCAATTTTGAGTGGGCGCTTGTGTGGCAAGTGTAGAATGCAACACAACTTCTTTCATCTTCTCTCACTTCTATTGTGGAGTGTGTATTGTTTTTCTCGGTTTAGCGATTTCTCGATTTAGCGAAGTAGTTCTTGCGTCAGCAGCTTCGATTTAACGAAGTCCTTGCATATCGCGTGTGGGAAGTATCGGCAGTCTTCGGGAAAAACCGAAAACTTCTGGCTGAAACAAATTTTGTCGCTTCCCCATCTGTGTTTGTCTTTTACTTTTCTTCGTTCTTCTATTTTCTGCACACTGTGTTTTGGCTAGGTTTTCTCCTCAATCGAATGCTCCTTTGCTTTCTTACAGAAGGGGAGGTCGGAGGATCGGGCCTGGCGGCCAAAGGCCCAGATGCCAGGGTAAAGTTCAGAGCTTGTGTTTCAAGTTTGGTGGTGGTATTGCATGTGAGTATGTGCGCCCGTTTCCCCCCTCTCCCGCTCTGGTTGTTGCCCTTGTCCCGGCTGCTTGCCTGAGGGCCGCTTTGACTGAACGGCTGCAGAAAGGGACAGCTGCTTAGCTCGTATAAAGTGCGACAGGAGTCGTGGCGAGATTGTAGTTCAATCGGGTGGTTGGCTGTGTCCGCACTCCGCAGTAAAGTAGAAAGTTCATACTGTCTGTGGGACTTTAGGCTAATTGTCACTCTGACCGTACTCCACAGCCTTGAGCTACTTGTATCGTGACCGGCCATATCGTGTACTCAAACATTCGAGCATTTGAGACTTTGGGCCCATCAAGCTGTAAAATGGTTTCGGTTTTGATTCGAGTTGTTAGAGCGCAGCTCTTAGGCGCTCTTTTTCCAAATTGAACAGCGTCGCCGTCAAAGTAACTACGCGTTGCATTATAAAAAGATTTCGCTAAATTTAGCAAAAAAATTTTTCACTAACTTTAGCCGGGAAATTCACCCGCTAAATTTAGCGGGAGTATTTCCTCGCTAAATTTAGCGGAATATTTCTCCGCAAAATTGAGCAAAGAAATTTTGGCTAAATTTAGTGAAAATGGGTAGTATTGATTTTATGTTAGCGATCAACACGTCAATTTATTACACCAGATCCTGTCAAACATTAATTTTAAAAACAAGAAATGCTACTTACGTGCTGACTAGGGTTGTGCGAATATTTGAGTTTCCAAATAGTAGTTTTGAAAATATGCCATTTGATATTCACACTTTTCGAAGTGTTGATCGTGGCGGGTTAGACCCTTTGAGTGTTCTTTCGCCGAGCACCTGTGCACTGCGGGGAGCAATACTTACGGAGCTCGCGGGCTTCGTAAATGTTGCTTTCCTGTAGTGCACAGGTGCACAAAGAGAAGCGCACTCAATAAGGGAAAACATGCCGCGATTAGTTGAGTATGTTAGGCAGCATTGTCTTGACAGCCCATCTTCATCATTTAAGCTTGTTCTTTTTTCTTTTTTCATGTCAAATTTGATTTGGGAGAGTATTTGCACATAGGAAACACATTTATAAGTCGCCTCAGGATAGCTGCTACAAATCTGTCAGTTCTACACGCCAGAGTTTAAAAAATCTAGTAATATTTAAATTAACTGAGTATAGAAGTGGACAAGTGGAAGGTTGGGAACAAACCTTCACGAGTTTCACTGACTTTTCGTGTAAGCATAGTGCACGGTAGTAAGAGGCTTAGAGAAACTATTCGATATTCGATTAGAAAATATTTGGCCAAAACTACTACATATACGCTTCGATTTCGCTCGAACTCAAAATTCACTGTTGGCACATGCCTAGTGCTGACACATGTTACGCACTTCACGTAGACTTGTCCTTTGTTTTCCTTTTGTAAATGCACATTTCTAGTTATTGGGATGCTTAGATGTTCCGATACGTGCCAGAAGTTGTGACAACATTTGGAAGGTTTTACATGACATGGAATATTTTTTTACGCATTCATGACCCTGGCGTAGTTTGTAGTCGAGCTTAGAGGCACGACAAACAGTAAAATTCGTGACCAGCTGTGCAGCAACGAATGTTATGAGTTCTCAAAGTCATTTTTGCTCAGAATTAGTTTGAAAGCCTGTCATAAAATCTTATCAATGGTACTTTCACTTCGATTCAACTCGAGGTATGTTATGACTTTTTGAGGCTTTCAAAAGCATACGATTTCTTTGCACTGTGTAAGGTCGAACCAAATGTTTGTGTGCCCTTTGAGACAATGAAGGAGTTTGTATTTAGGCACCCGTGCATATCTTGCGCTCATCTGATGCTCCTGCATCTTGCTGCTCTTGCCACCAAATCCTGCCTCATCATAATATATACTTAAATCACATAACTCGCTTATTTCCTTAGACACTCTAACGGAAGCAATTTTGGGAGAGTTTGTGCACAAGTACAAGTAGACTAAGGGTTGTGATAAGCCTGGCTCTGCAGCATTCCCACAACTCCAGCTCCCTTTGCCCCTTTCCCCTCATAGGAGAACTCTTGCATTTAAATCAAGGCACGAAAAAGTTCTCGTGACAGAATTTAGCTTTTTTCCTTTTTGCTTGCAGCCGGAATGCATTTTTGCCTGCCTTCGGCCCCCGCCGAACATTACAGAACCCCTATCCTTTTGTCCAGCTTTAAAAAGCATCCGCTCGTTTAATACCATAAAGCTTTATGACTTATGCCTGAACATGATGCCTGCATTATTCTTTGAAAAAAATATTTTTTTGTGCTCGACTTCTTTGCTTATGTATATTATATATCCCATTGTCATTAACCTGCCTGCCAAGCGTGGGTCATTTTATATTGTGGTTTTGCCTTTCCAACTGCTGTTAGTTGTATGGACGGATGTCTGGGATGATGCGTAATCTTCCACGGAGGTACTACACCTCGAGCTGGGAGGTTACACTACACATCAATGAAACTATGCTTGGAACAAGTTTTCTTGGCAATGCAGTCAAAGGTAGGGGCACGCGTGCCCTCTCTCCTTTTGAGCGCCAATTAAAGCTGCGCGCACGCTTTCCTGTTCTCCTCGAAAATGCCAAGAAAAAGTTGTCCCCAGTACAGTCTATATTTTTTGTCGTCATGTTGTGGAGGCAACTACTCTAGCCATAAAATGGTGAAAACTGGCCACTCATTGAAAAAAAGAAAAAAAGATATATATATATATATATATATATATGCTCATTGATTACAATTACTTAAAGGGTAACTGCAAAAAAAAAAGTGTATTTTTAAACAGCCCAATTGGGACAAGCATGTCACAAAACAATTTTTACACCAAAAACAATTTTTTGCAGCAATATTTATTGCACGAGATTGATTTTAGTTTGCGGCTATTTCGTCCGTTTTAAGGGAAACGCGGACCTTGAAAACCGAAAAATTGCGAAAAGTCGATTTTTAAAAAACTATATTTTTGGGTTGTATATCTCATAAACTACCTTCTCTGTAATTATCAGTACCTAATACAACGGGAAAATATTTAAAAACGAATATTTACGACACGTGGGTAGCTTCCAAATGACGATCAAACGTCAAAACTCCTCTTTGCGCGCTCTCCATTCTTGATGCGTTTGGCCGACGTTTGCCATCTTGGTCTTGTTTTGAATGTGAATTCTTTCTCCTTTTCCTGCCTGCTCCCAAAACGGCGTCGGCTGCATGGTTAGGGCGCGATCGCCGTTCTCCTATGTTGCAATTGCGAGAAGGATTGGACAGAGAGGTTCAGAGGAGGTTCTCATTTTCGCGACGCAGTGGGATCTCAATATAGATTCCAATGTGTTTACATTTTACGGGAATTGTTTGCGGGACCTATTTTTTGCGAATTGTAGGCGATTCGCGAAAATGAGGTTTTTGCGAAAATTAAGTTGTTTACAGTAAACATGAAATAAAGAAAACATTGAAAATAAACAAGAATAAGTAAATAACAAAAATGAAACGATCAAAGAAAACAAATGAAAAATAAATAAATGTAAACAGTGAAAAAAAACGAAAAGGAAAAAAATGAATAAAAAAAGTAGATAACAAAAATATTGTAAAATCTAGCACGAACCCCACCCGGAGTGCGGTTTGTGCTGGACACTTTTCGTGCTCCCCGCTCTCTGTCGGTGCGACCGATTGCATTTCTAGAGAATGGAAAAACGTTTCTCGCAATTTTGGACAGAGTTTCGGTTGACCGGCAACGGGCGCTCCGGAGCGCAGAGAGGGCCGAAACGTTGTCTGCTTCGAAGTCTGGCTTGCCGAGCGGCTGTAGTTTTCCCCGCGTTCTCGGTGGGTGTCGGCGTTTACCTCGGCCTTCCGTCGCCAGGCGGGTCGGTGGACCTGGGCCGCCCGAAACGTCGTCTGCCGGCGCCTCCGTCCGAACGTCCCCCGCCGGAAGCTTTCGCCCCGGCGCCCGGAGGCGACACGAGGAAGCCGACCGGCTCCTCCGTCACGTCTTTGGCTGCGGCTGCGGCCGGCGGAGCGGCCAGGAAGCGGCTGGGCTCGTCTGGCGGCCGGCCGAGCCCTCCGTGCTCACCGCCGAGGGCGCATCGGACGGTCGTGACGACGAGAGCCGCCTCCGCGAGAAACCCCCTTTCGTCGTCCACGGTGAGTTGAGTGCGCGTTGCGAAGAAGTGTTTGCCTAAACAGTTTGGAGAAGAGTGGCTGGTGTGTTGAGCTTGCTAGGAAGCTAAAAATGTAATTTTTAAAAATGCAGTTTTTTTTTTATATGTTTGAGGTTGGCATACGAATCTTTTTAACCTGGTTGAAGATTCCTCCCTGGTTTCTTTCCTCTCCCCTCTACTTGTATGCCACAAAATACCGAGCGTGCGCCCGTGTCAAGATGGGCACCCACCTGGTGCTTTTGGAACATCTGAAAAGAAAGTCAAGGACCTACATTGAGCGTCCACCAGGGCTTCCGAGTCCACCTAGCAGCTAACCGAGATCAGTCGCCTCTCCGAGCGCCTCGATGAAAAGCGGTGAAGCCCGCCCTATCGCCTTCCTCTTCTGCATTTTTGCACTCATGCCTAATAGGCACCCATCCCCTTCGCATTTGAACGCGTTCGACGAGTGCGGTGGGCACAAAGGCAGCTAGCTTTAGGTCTATCCACTGATCATTCGAACCAGAGCTCGGCGTTCTGACGTCCCTGCGCGCTCCCGTCTCTACCTTTGTCTAAGTTTCTCGGCGCATACATTTCTTTAAAAAGAAATACAATTGTATGTTGATTTTTTTATTTAAAAAAAAGTCACCCTTTGCAGGCCTAAAGGGGGAGGAAAGGCAGTTGCCCTTCACCTCCTCTCCCGTGAAGAAACACTGACACTCCCCAAAAGTGTTTTTTTTTCTTTTTTATTTTTTGCCAGGCAGTTAAATATGGTGTCAGAAGACTACCCAATAATATTTTAGCTACAGCCTCACATATTTTTTAATAAAGTAAAAAAAAAAACGCAACTGCTTGGAACTGAAAATGAACTGGGGGGAAGAAAAATGTAGAGCAGGAGAGAGTTGCTGGAAGTCACATGGCTACACTTATTTTTTGTTTCCTTCGTTTTTTTGGTTGTGGAACGCAGACGAAAATTGCGCACGTCGCACAAGAAAGTTGTGCACTTCATGCTTGGCATTTGCGTGTTTTCCAAGTTCTTACCAATTTGTGTTCGTAGGACGAGCAATGTCTTTAGCCAGGAGAAGAGGCGACGACTCAGCGACGTCTTTGTGCGATTCAGCTTGGTGGCCGGGCGTGTCTTACGGAGTGAACCCCAATTGTTTTGGATTGGTAAAAAATTTCTCTTTAAAAGCTAGAGCAGATTCGTTGGTACCGCGAACAACAGTTCTGAAGTAGAGATCCCACGCCCGTCGTCCACCGTCATCACTTAGTCCACTTCAATCGGCCATCCAGCCCACGACTCCTGCAGTGCGACGCCATGTTGAGAATTACGCAGAAAATGGACAGAGTGCTTCCAGTTCTGTGTGCAACTTTTCTTTTCAAAGCAACATAATCACAGTTTTTAAAAAGCCACAAAAAATGGGTATCATATTTTTTTCTATTTTTAATACTGTGTGTGTGTGCTTTTGATTACCCACGACTTTGAATATATTTGGTGCGCGTGTCTAAACCATAGAGAACAGTACATGACCACGAAGGAGAATGTGAGCACGACTCAATCCGGCCAGTTCTCGGTCGGCAGTTTTGAGGGTGGAAAGAAGACGAATTTCGAGCCGCAAAGTGTGTTCTGGGTAGCTGGGCTCTCGTGTGTCATGTACATATAGAAGCCTGCTTAGACAGCCGATTCTTCTATTAAATGAACACATGTTTTCATTCATTCATTCATTCCCCAATGAAAGTGACTTCTTGTTTTCTCTTCCTCCTTGTACGCTCAAACCCGTCAAGACGGCAGCAACGAACATGTCTCAGTCGGTGGGGCCCCGCATCGGCTGCAGCGGCAACCGTACGACGCAGCCCCAACGCAAGCCGTGGGGTCTAAGCGGCTCGGAGGCGGACATAGCCGCGGCTGCGGCCGACCCCGTGGGCGCAGAGGAGACGGCCAGCGTGGTCTCCGACACGAGCACGGAGCCGTCGTCGCACAGCTCGGGCTCGCGGGGCGGACCGACGATGAAGCTGAACCGCGCCTTTGCCCTGAGGCGAGCGCGGCTGGGACTTCCCGACATCGGAGGGCTACCCCCGACGGCGGCGTCGGGAGGGTCCAAAAGAGCCTCCACGGGAGCAACCCCAGCCTCTCAAGGCAGGGACGGCGGGAGGTTCAGCCTCCGGTTGCCCCGCGGGACGCGGGCCACGGACGTGGCGCTTGGCCGTGCCGAGCTGCTCCGGGGAAAGGTGAGGGGGCGAGTGGGAGGGGAGTGGGATTAGGGCAGGTCATAAGCGCAGACATTGGTGGTCTTGGGAGATAGAACAAGGAAGAGAAAGAAATGAAACGATAGGTTAGGCGTGTTCATTTTGGCAAGACGAGTTGAAGTTGTTTGTGCGCCTGTCGACTCCTTTTTGTTTTTTACGCATTGTACGTACGCCGGCTTTTTCTTCAAAATAAAGCTAGGAAAAACACTAGGTACACGCCTTACAAGTGATGTTTTCCTGCTTCTTCGTGTATAGTAAAGTGTGGCCAGCGATCCGGACCCACGGGGTCACCAATGTTGGCTTCTATGCCCACCGTTACAGAGTGGCCGCAGTGTGCAGGATCCTTTCCTCTAGATTTTTATGTGTACTGTATGGCGCGGATGTGAGCCCATGGTCCGTGCTTCTGATGCGTTTCATGGTGTTCAGCTCCGTACAACACATAAACCCCAAAAAACGCCCCATTTAAAGAAAATAAAAAAAAAAGAATTCTTAAAATTATGAAACCCTATTTATGAGTTATCCAGCCCAACAGAAAGAATTTAAATTCCTAGATTTAGAGATACCGTGACCATTTGTGTTGTGTTGAAGAAATTAATTCAGTGAAAAATGAGGATCCTTTCTTTAGAAATGTGTCTACCAAGCCTGCATATGGGACTTCCATTTCATGCAATTTCATAAATGCACACTTTAGTGTGCATTTATGAAATTTGTTTAAAGGGGGGGGGGACGCAAACCTTGAAAATTAAAAAATCGCTAAAAAATTCATTTTTGGAGGAACACTTTTTGGGTTGTATATTCCATAAACTATCTCCTCTGTACTTATCAGCACCTAATTCACAGAGATAATATGCTTAAAAATATACTTAAGATGTCTCGGCAACTTGTACATCGCGCTCAAGCCGGAAAATTGAGCTATTTTCGGCAATTGCCGCTTGCCATCTTGAGTTTGTCTTGAAGTGGAGATATTTTTTCTTCTTTTTGCCGCCCTTCAAAATAGTGTCCGCCTCATACTTTCGGCGTGATCAATGTTTTTCCGCCTCGCAATTGCAAAGCCGTGATCGGCCGAAGCGCACGGCTACCATTGGCCGCAACGCTTCCTCTTTCTGTTGCTACCGTGCATCCACAGACTGCGTCGCCTATTTGATTACTCCCACTCTTCGTTAACTCCGTTTCGTTTTCGCCATCTTTGCGATCGATTGTAGCACTTTGTTTTTATAGTTTTGCATACTTTGCCCCCATGTTTTGTGGCCACTCGCAATGTGAGGAATGAAGTATGAGGCGGTTTGTGTGTTCGACATACAGAAGTGGTCCACGCAAGTTTTCTCGCTTGGCAGCCATCGGAAGCAGCATCGGCGGCCCGCCTCTGTGCAGCGGGCCACCAAAGCTCATCGGGTTGTTACTTTCAATCGTGATTCTTCTATGCCATCGACTCCAAGCAAAGACAGAAGAGCGGAATGAGAAGAAAGTGCACAAGGACGCTTCCAGCTACTCCACGGGGCAAAGCCGTCTCACGTGGTGCAATCCTGCTTGCAGTTCTCACGATTTTCGGTTGCAACGTTGCTCGCTCGAGAGAAAACAAATAGATAATAGCCGTGGACGGTGGCTTATGTACATGCGTGCTGTGTCCAGAGACTTTTTGCCGCACGAGAATAAAAATCTTGCCAGAATTGCACCATATGAAACGGGCTCAATGCTGAAAATGTGTTTGCAACTATCGTCTACCATTTTCTCAATGGCATAAGCACTTGTCCCAGTGATAGCTCGGGAACTTTAATGGATTCACATGGAGTTTTTTTATTCTGTTCCTAAATAATTTTGTAAGGGTATGACAAACATTCTTTTTATATTGTGTTCAAAATTTATAATGCACAAATTCAGTTTGTGGGGTGAGGATATGACCAACAACATAAAATTCAATGTTGCGCTAAATCTTTTCTGCAAAGAAATGAATAAAAAGGGCTTTGTCATGCCCTGGAATGCCTATCCAAAATTGGTTATAACAAATTTCACATTCCCACTATGTTTTCCAAGTTCTCCAGGCCTGGGATAAATGAAGCACAAGACTCATTCTGATAAAATTTGATTTAACCTGATAATTAATAGGCAGAGCTTTATGAAACTTAGCAGTTACTCCTATAAATGCGCTGTGAATGTGCCTTGAAAATTTCATACAAATAGCACTAGGAATAAAAAGTTTAAGTTCGATGCCTACTTCCCCCTTAAACAATGTTCCAGAATTTTTTATGCTCCAAAATGCATGTCTCCTCCTAACCGTAACAAAAGGATTATATCTTTCTAATGAATAATCCGCTCATCTGAACTCGCCAGAGATAGAGCACAATACGGCCTCCTGTCTCGGAGGTAGCCCAACAAGAAAACGGTGCAGATAACAGCCAGTTCACAACACCAACACGTGCGAAAACCCGGAGCTTGGCATCTCGAAGAATCCCTCTAAACCTGCCTTTCAACTTCCGACGCAGGCACGCGGCATGCACCAGCGCAACGACAGCGACCCCGGCGCGGCGTTCCGGTCGCAGCAGCTCTCCGCGTCAGACGGGGAGCGCCAGTCGCCGCGGCCGTCCCGGCGAGGCGCCCAGCGTGCCGGCGCCTCGTCTTGCATCTCGGACGGCGACGACGACGGGCTCCGGACCGGTTCGCCGGTCCTCTTCAACCGCTCGGCGTCGTTTGGGGCGCCCAACGACCCCTCGCCGAGCGTGCCGGAGAGGAGGAAAAGCCGGGGCACCGCCTTCAGTCGGGGGGACACATTCCTGAAGGGTGCCCGAGAGGGCAGCGATGGCGGGGTGCTGGGAGGGACGTTTGTGCGGAGCTCCCGCGGCAAGGTGGAGAGGCAATCCGGGGACGGAGAGGTGGGTCTGCCAACGTTGCTGTTCGCCTTGTGGCTGTTCGCCTTGTGGCGTCCGTCTGAAATACCTAAACTTCCTACTGTGCCTAAAGCCTTTGATACAGAACGTGTTCGGTGCTTGTGCCTGTCTGTTTTCATTTTGTTCGGATCGGTTGCACTTGTCTTGGCCCTTTGTTTTAGGGGTAATTTGTTAGGGATACGGACGTAAATGCACAGCATTTTGAGTCGGTTGACTGTGACTGACGTATAACGAGCTGCCGGAGCTGCTTTTGATCTTACAAGTCTCGTGGTGTGATCTCCTGTGTCATTGGTGGCTATGGGCCATGTCGTTGTTTCAGTTATAGGTCATGTGGTCACATGACCACGAAAAATGACATACCGTATTTACTCGCAGAATGAACGCACTTTTTTCCCCGCGAAATCGAGGCAAAGTTGGGGGTGCGTTCATTACGCGAGGTAAAATTTTTGCGTCCGTATTTACTCGCATAATGAACGGACCTTTTATCCCGCAAAATCGACATAACTTCTTATCTCTTTGCGCGCGGCGCGCGACACCAATGCCAAACTGCGATGCGCAAAAAAAAAAAAGCCCCTCTCCACGTTTTTTTTTGCTCCCGTGTTGTTTTTGTTTTTTTTTCTCCTTTCCCAGGTTGTTTTGTTTGCCCACGCTTTCCCGACCTCGCTGCACCAGGATAGAAAAGTGTGTCCATTTCGAAGGCTTCTCCCTTCTCTTTCCAAAGTGCGACCAGGAGGCGAGGGCAAGACCTTCCTATGTGCGCTTTGCTTGGGCAAGGGCTTCTCTGCTTTTCTTTCTTATCTCTCATCTCCTTGTGCGCGGCGCGCGACCCTGAAACCAAACTGCGTCGTGCGAAAAAAGAAAAAAAAAAAAAAAGGTCCTCTTGTTGTTTTTTTTTTAATTCCGTGGATTCTTTTTTTTGCTGTCTTTCGCAAGCTATTTCGCTTTGCTTAGGCGAGGGCTTCACCGCTTCTCTTTCCTATCTTCTTGCGCGCAACGCGGCAACCTCAAAACCAAACTGCGCTGTGCAGCAAAAAAAAAAAAAGCTTTTTTTGTTTTTTTTTTTTTTCTCTTAGGTAGTTTGGTGGATTTTTTTTTTTATGCCTTTCCCAAGCTGTTTTGTTTCGCTTTGCTGAGGCGAGGGCTTCTCCGCTTCTCTTTCTTAACTCCTTGCGCGCGGCGCGCAACCCAAAATCCAGACTGCGCTGTGCAAAAAAAAAAAAAAAGGAAAATCTTTTTATGCTTTTTTTCTTTCTTTCGTTGGATCTTTTTTTTTTTTTTTAACGCTTTTAGAAGGCGTTTTGTTCGCTCACGCTGCCCATGCATTCGCGACCTCGCTGCACCAGGATAGAAAAGTGCGTTCATTTCGCGCGCGTGGAGGGAGGGGGTCAAAATTTTGACGTCCCAGTTGGAAATGCGTTTATTACGTGAGTGAAAAAAAAAAGTCGAAATGTTGAGAGCCGACTTGGGGGTGCGTTCATTATGCGAGGAAATACGGTAGTAGTGTCTGTGTGATATCATGTCATGTGACCATGCGAAGTGACATTATGTGACACCACAGCTTTACATCGCATGACGTCGTGTAACTATAGCCTATGCAATCATGCAACATTAAAGATTATGTGGTTGCATGCCCTCTTGCAATTTCCTGATCACGTGAGATCATGTGACCCTTCTTGAAATTAGGGTGACATTTTTGGGGCGATACGAGTACATAGCTGTAACAACACATCCGGACTGCTCTACTGGCACAATGATACAAGCATTCGAATATGAAGCAAAGGACAAGGAGTTCTGTGTAAAGACACCTGTTGGTGTCATAGTGTTTCCGTAACGTACCTTTGCGACGCCGTAGGCTCGTAAACCGGCCCCAAAACACGTCCTTCGTCAAAACCGCCGGTCAGGTTCGGCGGGTTTGTTTCAAAGTGGGTTGGTCGTGCAGAGCAAGACGCCGACGGAGAACGGGATCAAGACCCCTCGACCACAACGCCGGGCAGGAGAGAGCTGTCGGCCCTGGATAGCCTGGTCATCTCTGCCATCCACCAGCTGTCCGGGAAGCTTCGCACCAGTGCCCGCACCCTCATCGAGAGGGAGAGGTGGGTGTGGCCGACGGGAAGGCTGCAACCAGTGCCGAAACCACCGCTCTTGTGGTTGCCGACGTTTGACTGTAACCCCTTGGGGGTTGGTGTTGACGTGAAACCTTTGTGGACGTGTGTCTCGGGGAGGGTGTGGCACCATTGTTCCCACTGTCTCCCTCATCATCGTAGCAGTTGTTTTCTCGAGCTCTTTCGTCAAGTTTTTGTCTTCTACCT
Organism: Ixodes ricinus; assembly: GCA_037355805.1. Classification (NCBI taxonomy): domain Eukaryota; kingdom Metazoa; phylum Arthropoda; class Arachnida; order Ixodida; family Ixodidae; genus Ixodes; species Ixodes ricinus. Next base: position 331,551 of record JAZHYW010005015.1, read on the forward strand.
CCCTCTAACCCTGTCTGTACTCTATTTCACTTAAAGTGCGAGCGTCGCATAAGCTACAAGAGTGTGCTCCAGGCTTTTTGTCGTTCCTGCATAATGCACGCTCACTCGTGCGGTGTAAACATCGTTTGGGGCAACATGTTCGGGCTTGTAGCTTTGGCTTTAGTCGCGTAAAAAATGAAACAAACTATAGGAAACCGCTCCGTCTTGCATTCATCGACATAAATTTGCCTGCTAGACATGGAGAAGCGCTCATTCTGGGAAGCATAAAGTACTGGAATTAAGTTCAAAACAGCTTTAGAAACTTGTATCGGCTGTTTTTGCACCACAATTTGTCATTTTGACTTTAGAAATCTAGAAAAATGCAGCAGTTTAAGAATTCTACTACAGCAGTTTTAGGAGTTCCAAGGAAGCAAAATGGGAAGGGAACGGTTGATTGTACAAATCTCTAGCCTATTTCCGTCACAAATGTCTGGTGTTGCCCACAAAAAAAATTCACTGTGTGCTTGTTAAGTTTTCCACTGTGATTGAAAGAAACGGTTAAGTTAGGCATGAAAGTACAATGCCAGGGACAGTCGTACAAGGTATCTAAAACAAAAGTTTAGTCTTCTTTTTTCGCCGCAAAAATGAAATATGCATTGCCGAACACTAATTCTCTGCCCAAATGTAGCGTTAGCAGTCAAAACCAGATGCCATAGCTTCATAACGAACCGTCATCTCATTTAAAGCTTATGAGTGATTTTATGAAATCTTCTATGGGGAAATGGTGGCCGATCGAAGCTCTCAAATACATAGAGCTGAATTACTCCCTTTACCAAAAATGGGCAAAAAGTGGGCCCCATTTTCCCACAGAAATTTTGAAAAAATCTTAACTCTTTTTTTTTTTTTTTTTTTTTAAATGACAGTTTTGAAAGTTTGGCATCTGGTTCGAACCGCCGAGGCTGCATTTGGTCAGAGAATGAGCGTTCGGTGACGCATAGTTAATTCCTGCGGCGAACAAAACGCCGCGAATATTTTGGTGGGGAAGGGGGGGGGGGGGGGTGTCGGGGTCGGGTCGGGTCAAGGCGTGTTTTGGTGTCCAAGGTTCGTTTTCGCACCTGTACAAACTTCAGTGTCAAAATTTTATGTGTTGCAAGAGAAAACAAAACATTTTTAGTCACAATGTTCTTGACTAAAATGAAGAAAAACAAAAGAGTATGGTAGCCTTTTCATACTTGCATAAAGTGTGGATCAATGTTGTTGTGATTTGCAGTATTGACTTTAGATTTCGGTTACTCAAAAGAACCTCTTCGACTCCACAATACTCATCTGTAAGGATCATGATGGGTGCGGGAACATACCTTCAAAATTTGCAATTGACCTTCAGTTAAACAACCTTCATATCTAGACACTGCAGTTGGTATGTTGCGTTACTGCGGCACGTCATCGCAAGTCATAAATCACTGAAAAATTTCAAAAAAGGAGATGGGCTTTTTTTTTAGGCAGAATAAACTAAACAGACACGGAAACCTTTAGCAACTTTTGTAAGAAAAAAAATTGGCTTACGTTAAAAAACAACAAACAAACAGATTTTTTTACATAAATATATTTTTATAATTTTTGTCAGTAATACAAAACGACATTATGTAGTGTGTGCCATGTCTGCACAATCCTTCTGCTTACCTCCATGTCTTTGCTCGCCGTGTCTTTTTCCCCACCACAAAAACCCTCGGCCAAAACGGCTCCTCGAATTCACTGGGCGTCTGCCCCCTCTGCGTCGCCAGGTTCAAGTACCCGGAGAACAGCGACGTGCGGCTGATGATTGAGGAGGTCCTTCCACGCGTCGTGGAGAAGAGGCCGGGCGACTCGCCCACCGAGGGAAACCTGACCAAGGAGCTGTCGACCATTCTCAAGAACCTCAAGAGGATCGAACAGAGTCTCGAAGGTCCGCACTTGAGTGTTGCCGCTCTTACTAAAAAGCTATGCTTAGTTACCAGAAAGCTATGCTCGAGGCCCGTTCGACCGTGCCTCGGTTGCCTTGGCAACCGTCTTGTCCCGAGCGGTCGTAAGGTAGTCGGTCATGCTCAAATGCAACTGTCCGAACGATCTTTAACTGCCGTAAGTGGTGGAATGTTCGTGGGCTCCTCGTGAATGCTCTTTCGGAGGCGCAGACGGAAGTGCTGCTTTGGAAGATTTTCCGAGGGGATGACGTCGCGATCGGGGTGCTAGTCGACAGACCCCGTGAACGGGCAAGGTGTCTGCATGATAAGTTTGATCGTGTTTGATTTGCAAGCTTCCTAAAATATGAGTAAATTACGTAGGTCGCACCAGTCGGCAAGATTTTGGAAACATGTCGATGAAAACGACCTCGTAATAATGATGGCAAGAAGAAAAGGGGGGAGATGGGGCAAAATGTTTGACGTGCTTTTGTCTTCTTTTTTCTTTGTTCCGGACGACAGTGCTAAATTCCTTAGGCCCCGGGGAAAGTGTGGCGGAGAAGACGGTCGAGACGAAGACGCCGACGCAGAAGCCAAGGGAAGCTTCTTCTATGTGGACGTCTAGGGGAACTCCTGCCGCTGCCAAAAACTACGAAAAAGGGGACGTTTTCAACCCTGCGGCGATGTCGAACGGCATAATCGCTTGTGCATAGCGTGCTAAACACAACAAATTCGCTTTTTTTTTGTCAGTTTAAGATGTGCATATTTAAATAGCCTCTCTTTGTTTGCATTCTTGTATAGTTACTGCGCTTCAGTTATTTTAGGGGGTGCAAATAGCGGTTCGAATAGAACACTAGTGTTGCATCATTCACAACTTCTTACAGTGCAAGGACAAGCCACGACAACTGATTCTCTTAAAAACAGATCAATCTTTAAAAAAAAAAATTTGCTACATTTTCTTAAATGCTTTAAATGCATTGTAACAAAATTATATTCCCCACAAAAAATGTGTAAAAAAATTTATATTGAGATATTGACCTTGGAACAGAAGCATGTTTTGGTATCGCCCCCAACTCACAATGTGTCTCACATCATAAATTTTGTGCTATTTTTTTATTATTTATTGGAGAAAGTTAATTTTGCGATACATCTGTCCTACTCGAACACAAGGCGAAAAAAAATTTTGCGAGTTCAGTATTTTTTAGACGATGCTAAGGATGACGCTGCACTTTTCAGTTCCAGCCATTATTTGCACGACCCTAGTTCTTTTTTTACTTTTTTTTTTAAGGACTACAATATTCAAGTTGCTTTCTATTTTCGTGTAGAGAAAAATTATCGTCCACTGTATATTAAGTTTTTATTTTCAATTGTGTCTCATCTCTACTTGCTCAATGTGAAGATGATTTGCAAACGAGTTGTCATGGATTGTGAAAGAGTTGCCAGAGTTTGTGATCTTGAGCATCTTTTCTTGGGGTATGTTCGGCTTTCATTCCTTTCTACGCTTCCTTTCGAGGTAATTTAATTTTTTCCACTAAGTTGGCAGTGCGAGCTTTTCCCTCATCTTTATGGAGTCTTTTTGTTTTTCTGGAGCACGCTTGAGTCTACATGTCTGCCCTGCCAAGAGTTGAAAAACAAAAACAGGCTTGACGTTTATTGAGCCATGCCTTGTATATATATATACCTGTATAAAGCAAATGCTGTTTTTGTGATATATAATAAACCCAACAGGTCTTGTTGAGAATTTGGTGCGCTGTACAACAAGTTATGGCAGCTTATCCGACCAAAAATACCATGAACGTGGCTGCCACTGACAGAGGGAGCTTGAAACCAACTAAATTGCAGCGCATAGCTCCTGCCTTTAGGGTGAGGTGATGTATAGATTTTGTTTTCAAAGGATTATTGAAGCAAATTGTGCAATTAAGATCTATTGACCTGTCTCGTGTGCGCGCTCTATCGAGAAGAGTACATGGACGCTGCATTTTGAAAACGCTATATAAAAAGGATGTCTTCCACTTACTGAATTTGTGTGGTGATCATTATGAACCAAGTTATCAGAGATGGCATTGCTGCTTGAGAGTGCAACTGCGGCAAGGGGAGTTGTGGAATCTGACATAGACCCCTTTCGAAAGTCGTGTGCAAATCGTTAGAATGTCGGAACTTCTGCTGAACAACCACCAGTGCAAAATGTGCAAGTCATCACATAAGATGGCAATGAAATGGATTTAGTAGCATTTTCTAACTATACTCTGTTTCACCTCAAGTTTGGCCGCAGCGGATGCTACGAGCCATCGGAGCCCCTCGGAGGGGTCGCAGCGACGTGCGGAGAGCGTAGTATGGCATTCCTCATTCACGGCACTGGATTGGCCGGGATGGCTCGTAACGTCCGCCGCAATCCGACTTGATGAAACGGAGCATAGCCGTTACTTTCCAATCCAAGGACCGGTAGTGCACTGTGTTGTTGCAGCTTTGGTCCGCCATTGTGCAGGGTTTCCGCAGCCTCCTACAGAGGGCAGACTTTCGAAGGGTCTATAGTGAAATCTGTGTTTCGAAATTGTGATAAATGAAGCCACATTACTTAGAGTTCAAACCGGTTGCAGAATGGCTTTGTTGCCGTTTTATGAAGTATGGAATTGCAAAGTAAATATGGGTAAACCCACTGTTCCAGAAAGTGAAATTTGTTTGTGAATTTTTTTCCGAGTTGCACTGAGAATGCAGCCTTTATATAGCCGTGTGCAGTACAACATGCTTCTCACCAATACGAGTTGAGCAAATTGAACAATGCAATTTGTATGGAGCATGCCGGTGTGGCAGATGGTTGTAGTTTCTCCCTCAAGAACCGCTGCAAAAGACCTTCAGCACACCTTGGAGCGTTACTGATCTCCTTATTACGTGGGATGCTCATGCATTTCGGCTTGTTAAAACGTACATGAGTGGAATGCAAAACAAATTGAGCTTTCGGACTACCAGATTAGACGTTTGCAGGTGTGGCCTCTGGGCGCCGCCATCTTGCTAGTGGTGTGGTTAGATCGTCCTATAGACCGTTCCATTAGGGTCACAGCAGAGAGGGTAATGGAGAGAAAAAAATGCCCTCCCCTCTCTCACCCCGCATGTCTGCTCCGCCGAGTGGGCTGTAGCTAGCATCCGGCTTGCGTGCAAACTTTGTTTAAAATCGTGTCATTTTGGAAATTTTAAGCGCAGATCTTGGTATCACTGTTATCGTGTAATACTATGCTAGATGAAAAGACTTACTAACAAGGTTCAATAGCGCTGTTGCCCGCGTGCAAATAAAACAAAAATAGGGAAAACTGTATCAGACTGGCCGGTCTCTCCGGCAAAAAGTAAATCCGGTTCCTGTACCTTTTTACAATAAAAAGTTCGTACTGGTGTAGGCCTTTAGCGACCATGAGTGGAAGTATGAAATAATAAATAAAAACGTGCTCTCCTGCCGCAAGACACGCAGTAGTTGAGGGTAGTACTGCCGGCTGACTCAACTGCTGTTTAAGTAACGGGAAAAAGATATGCTAGTTGATCATTTACCGAAATAGAACAACATATAGCTATAGGCTGATTTTTGAGTAGCCATAACTATTCTAAATACGCAAACCACTTCACAACGGCAGCCACGAGCGAGAGTTCGATGTTCCGTACAGTCCGCCGCTACAGCCCAAAGATGGACAACGGCAACCTCCCGGTTTGTTGTCTGTTAGCGGAGTCGGGCGCATGCCCTCTCTCTCGTTTTACACCGCCGGACCCGCTGAATTTCCCGGATGTATGGAGAGGGCGCTGCTCTCTAACAAAATGGTGCCCAACAGAGAGCGCTAAATGGACAGGTCTATAGTCCACTGCTGAGGTGTACCCACAATTTTTAGTCTGGCACCCAAACGAAGCATCTTTCGTCCACGGCGGCCAGACTAGCTCTCGAAGTGCGGCTGCTTGCAAGCGTCTATAGGAATTATAGTACTTAGAGCAGTGCTTGAACCATGTGCAAAATTTGCTTTTTTACTCAAGATGAGTTTAAAACCTGGCAAATTATACAACATTCTAGCCACTGAAAATCATTCGAGCTGCTAAAAATGTGCATTGCAATGTTTTCAGAAATATTTAGCTAAAAGCTGGTGGCAACAGAATCTTACAATCTAGCCAGTTTGCGTACTTTCATTGCACAATGCCCCACAGGTACTGTACCCCTCTCTAATGTCGATTACAACAAAACTTCAGGCATGGCATATGCCCTTTCCTATACCGAGGTCCAGACAAGCATCAGAAAAGCACATTACTAATTTCCGATGTTTGATCGGTGGAGTTGGCTAAAAGTTGGGGCGGTTTATTTTCGGCAAATAATTCATAATGGCTAGAGAAACTGGCCAGTCACAGCTTTGAATGAGCTGTTGACAAAAAGGCAGCATTTTATTAGTATGTGCAATTTGTCATGAAACTTGACAAGCTTGCATGCCTTACTTAATTTTTAGCCAGAAAAACCAGGCTAAATTGGTCCACACTATACTAGAAAAAAACTTTATTGCCACACGCGTTGCCGAGCGAGCACGTGCGTGGCCGAGTTGTTACCGTGCTTGGCTTTCATGCGGAGGCCTCGGGTTCAATTCCTGGGACTGGACGCATCTTTGCTTTGTTTTTTCTTTTCTATTTTGCGTTTTTGTAAGTTCGAGAATTTTGGCGTCTGATCGAGGAATCAATGTTCTACACGCCAAACGTTCTACGCCGAATGTTCCAGAAACCTATGCAAGGTACATAAGGGACTCCGCATGGCGAGCCGGGGTAAGTCTCGCCCCAGCGCTCTATCCTGCGGTTACGCCGCCATTAACGCTAAATTACTTCTATTTTGTTTTGGGCACAAGTTGGCCCCATTAAATGTTTAGTTTATCCAGTTATTCGCCGCCTCATGATATGTCACTCGTGACAATATGCCCTTTTTTTAGCTTATTTTTCTACCATTTTTTAGAGCGCAGCTCAGACGTCCATTCCCTGGATGACCGGCATCGCTGCCAGCGTAATTGCTTGTTCCAGTATGGGTTGTTTCCCCTAATGACGTCATAAGGATAAAATTTTCCTGCTTAATTTGGCGGAATTATTTTCCGCTACATTTTGCGGGAAAATTTCCCCGCTAAATTTAGCGGGAAAATTTTTAACGTCATGTGAAATTTAGCTTAAAATCTTTTCCACTAAATTTAGCAGAAAAATTTTCCCGCTCAATTCAGTGGGGAAATTGACGTCACGTGACCTCAATTCAGTTTCCCCACTAAATTTAGCGGGAAATACACCAACATTTTCCGCTAATAGGGAGGGGAGCAGAAGAGGAGGTTGGGAGGGGAGCAGGGTCATACCCTCCCTCCGTATGCTCCCCAAGTACTGCGCTCTAATTTGGCATTACAAAGAATAGTAAACATTTTTTCTTTTAGATCTGAAAACTTTTAACGGCTTCGTTACTATAGAAAGGCAAGGGACCTTCACGAAACTATTCTTTATTAGTATATCCATTTGAAAACATCCAAACAGTTGCCAGTTCTAATGCAAGAACGGTTTTTCGATGACTCCATGCCTATAGTACAAACCTACAAAAACTATAGCTTGACAGTCTATTTCACCTCCGACGTTCAATCTAGAGGCTATGTAGCTGCCTCGAAACAGAAGACCACTGGATATTGTTGAGCAGTTTCCACATTTACTGTTGGATGTCCCACGAAAACAAACCAACAAATGCAAATTCAAAAATATTTGTAACCTTTTAGGATTAGGTAATTTTTCCATTATGAATACAAAAAGTTATAACTCCACCCCCCTGTTATAAATGCAAAAAGAAAGCCTCGGTCGCTTGCAGCTTGCTCCACGACCCGATCGAGAAACCAGAGCTTTCTCGATTGGGTCGTGGAGAAGCTGCCGATGCAGCTACTAACTGCGAGCACGACTGTATATCGACCTTCAAAGCCGGTCCGTCACGAGGGCCGTTATGAGGCTGCCGGCATGAAAAGTCTCGGCGCCTTCCTTGGAGCCGGGGAGAACGATGAGCGCGTTGACGCCGCGGAAACTGAGCAGCCGGCTGCTGATCTGGTTTCCGGAGCTGGTGGCAACTGGGAGCGAGCCGGGGCTCCAGTTAAGCACCGCCCTGTGGTACTCTGGACGGGGGTCCAGCTGGATATCGTCGGCCAGCTGGAAAAACATAGACATGTGCAAATGGTGCAATTCGAGTTCAAAGCAAATACCATACTTATTCGCATAATGAACTGAACCCCCACAACAAACATCAATATTCTGACTTTTTTTTTTCTCCTCGCGTAATGAACGCATTTTCAATTTTCGGTTTTGCGAGTCTCGAACTGCGTCCAATGCAGATAGCCACCAAGTCCACTTTCTTCTGCCGCCAAGTGGCCAGGCTGAGTCAAGCCAAGCCAAGTTGCTCTCGAAATGGCTGTAAGTGCGTAGTTGCAGACGGGGGCAAATCCAGGGGGGGGGGCGCCCTCCTCCCAAGCGAAGATGACCCCTTCCCCCCTTTTCGGAGGGCAATTTGACATGGGTGGACCCGCCGGTGCACAAGAAAGAATGGGAGAATAGTATCCCTACGAATTCCCCCCCCCTTCCAAAACAGAGTTCTGGATCCGCCCCTGGTTGCAGAAGTGATTAAGCGTGAAACCGAGCAGCATGCACAACTAACGAAGCTGGGGTCAAGGAATCGCCCAGCCCTGGACATGCTTCGCCCATCGGATGCATTGATGTCAACAAACACGCCGTCGTCTGTGGTCCGCTTTTGTACAGTGAAATCTAGAAAGTGGTTAGGCCTAAGAACTGTCGCGTCACTCTTCGTGCTGAGTGAGCTTCGTAGGACGCTTTTCTTCGGTAGAAGGCACGGCAAAAGTACCCTAAAAAAGGTGCGCCATTTAGAAAGCATGGTTACTGCGGCGCGCTCACGATCAGTTGCGGGTGCACCTCCGTCAGTGGAGAGGTGCCACGGCACGCTGCCGTGTCGTATTGGCACCTAAAATGACATTTGCACAAAGTGTAAATGCAAAACTTTTACCCCGCACAATGAATGCACCCCCCAAATATGTGTCAATTTTTCGGCAACAAAAGTGTTCATTATGCGAGTAAATGCGGTAGCGGTTTTGGCTGAATATTGAATAGTTCTAGAACAGGGGTGGCCAAGCTGCGGCTCGCGAGCCGCATGCGGCTCTTCGCGTGTTAAAGTGCGGCTCGCGGAACCGTCCCCTACCACCTCCCCCCCATACCCCGCCTCCCTCCCGGTCACACGAGCACTTCCCCAAAAGAGAAACTGAACGCGTTTTAAATCGAAAGACAGGTTGCGGTTTGGTAGTCTTGTGCTACTGCTGCCTTACGTACAGTTGGACTGCTTTTGACTCGGATAGATTGAAAGTAGATCAAGTTTCGTTTATTGCTCTGAACAAAATTTGCCCCCCCCTCCCCCCCCCGCCCCGCGGCTCTTGGAAGTTTCGTGGTTTTGTTTGCGGCTCTTAGGCCGGGTCAGCCTGGCCACCCCTGTTCTAGAACAATAATGGATTCTGCTTTGCGAGAGAGCTTGCAAAGATAAATTATGAAATAGAAGCTGGCTGTAAGGAACCGGATTATCATTATAGTCTGCAAACTATGCCTGTCTAAGAGTTTAAACTTTAAGTGGTTTGGACTATGGAAGGAATAATCCTTCCGGATTGTTCATTATGACAAGACATGATGGGCATTGTTAATGACATGACAGAGTATATGTATGATACAAGCTTCTCTGTGAACTAATAAAGCGGACACTTGTCAAAATGTGCTGTGTATAAATCTATAAGGCACCAGGTATGAACTCTAAAGAAAAAATTACACCATCTTCCCGAGGGAACCATGGGGTGATGTGGAGCATCGTGTTGTTTCCGAGGAAAGAGTCAGTTGCGTGCTGACGTCGAGAGATGGCGCCACCGACCGCCCTAGCGTTACCCCCTACGCTAGCCTTCGTCGCGGCTCGCGGCAGAGAAACTTGGAACGCTCGCCGTTTATTTTTTTTCACACTTGAAGGAGAGGAGACTAGAGGAGGAGAGTTGCGCGTGCGCGCGCGGTGTGAGGAGAAGCGAACGCACGCGCAGTGCACGCAGCTGGTAGAGAGAGCGAGCGGAGAGAGTAACGCGCAGCTGTTGGAGAGAGGGAAGGAGGAGAGTTGCGCGTGCGTAGTGCGAGTGCGGACTACGACGCCAAGGCCGCGGGACATAGGCCCGAGCAAGAGATGCTCCGCATCTAAAACTTTTTGCATCCGCACTTTGGCCATGTTGACTACAGTGCAACCCACTTATAACGATACCAAATATAACGCTCAGTTTCTAGAGTTTCTAGACTGGAAATGATCAGTTTCTAGTCAAGATACAATGATAATCAGTTGTAACGATTGAAATTTTGGGTTTTCTCATTATCGTTATAAGTGGGTTGACTGTATAACCAAGTGCGGATCATAATCCGAAAAACATGGTACCACTGCAATGTTGCGACTTCTGACACGAGGAATCAATGTTGTATGCTAGATTGAACATACCATTGCTAAGAGATACACAGTGCAGCACTGTTGGCACAAATAAGTGATCTCAGATTAACTTTTTTTGATAATTGAAATGCTGCCATTGGAACGACTTGTATGGTGGAAAGTGCTCTTTCCGGCACAGACCTAAACAACCGAAATTGGTGCCCAAACAAACCCTTTTGAAGTAAAATAAAAAGTATTGTGCTAATGCTGTGTACATAGTGCCTTTTTAAATTTTTTAATGGTGCTGGACATGCATACACATGAGAGTCAACCTCTCCCCAGCCCGCTTCACGCCACAGATTAAAACTTGGAGGAGGCTCAAGCTTCGCCCTTAAGAGTGGAACGCAATAGCGTTCTCAGGCCCCGTTCACATTGCCTTCGTATTTGCTGCGCAAGTGTGCCTTGCGTGGCCTAGTAAGTAGTGTGTCTGGCTCGCAATCGAAGGGTCATAGGTTTAAATCCCGCCTAAAATTCTTCAAATACTGCTTTAAGGCAATTGAGTTGCTTTATAAAATTGAATCATCAGAGACATGTGGCAACCTTTAATTCGCATTACTTGTCATGTTTTAATCACTTTCATTCCACGCGTAAAGTAATGTTTCATGCGAGCGTTGTGGGTTGTTTGCAATCCCGCGCGAGGTCATGTGGCTATGATGTCGTGACCCTATCGACCAACCAGGATTTAAGCATCGCGCCACCGACGCTCGGCTTTTCTGCAACACAAGCTCTTTAACGCTGCGGCGTTAGAAGTTTTAGATTGCTTTGATATTCCCAATAATGATAGGATGCATGTGCAAAGGCATCAGTGGAGTACAGTTAGCTTAATTGGAGGTATTCAAACAAGCTACTAAAACTCCCTAAAGGCTCCAGGCTGGCAGTAGTGCTGCAGTTCTCAAAGTGCTCCACTTGACCCGACTTTCCTTACTTCGTGAAACACAATGCAAACACAGGCTTACATTGCTGGCCTGTAATATAGAACCCGCCCGGTAAGCCGGCACAATTTCGAAGGCTAAAAGTAAGTAAAAAAAAAAGGCCGCTCGCTCAGTCATTTCTAGAGATTTCTTTGACCACATGCGCAAATCAGCACCGAATCCAAGTCACCTTTGCTGTGATTTCGGTTGGAAAGACGTTGATGTGGTGCGACATCCTTCGAAGCGCCGGCAACACGTAGAGGTGGCACGTCACCGTGGCAGACACCGGATTTCCGGGCAGGCCAAACACCAACTTGGGTCTGCCCAGGTATTGCAGCGTCGCAAACGTAGTCGGTTTTCTGCAAAGAGAACGGGACAACCGTCGTAGCCGCATCAATGTTTGTTCTTCCATTTTGTGACACGACCCCTGTCCTGGACGATGCAACTAGAGACGCTAAGTAAGCTTCATTTCAGAGTAACGACCCCGTCAACCGTCTTGGTACTCAAAATCATCTTTACCAGTTGTCTGAAGCTCGACCCGAAATCGCCGGAAACTACTTTTTATCCTCCAGAAATGTTAGCATGGTCACCGATGAAACAAAACTTTTCGACACCATGCCTAAACCCCAAGGAGTAGCACTTTCAAGTCGCAACAATAGCCGACTGCAGCCGCTCTGCACTAAGCATCAAAATGGCGGCCCCAGCAAGAAATGAAAAAAATAGAGAGCCACTATTCGAAGCATTAGTGGCTCTATGTACAACAGCTTTGGACGACAGTCTAACCATGCAGGTGTGTGTACGAAGTTATGATGCCCTTTGCAGCTATCGCCTTGTACCTAAAGCTTTCATTGTTGTGAGAGATAATGGCCGGCAGAGAATAATGAGGCAAAGCACACTCACCCCGGCTTCATGAAGACCCGTCCGAAGTGTATAGTCGCCTGGAATTCCTCGGTGAGCACGGCCTTCAAAAGGTCCTGTCGGGGAGACGAGCATCATTGCCTCGCTCAGAAATGGCTAAACCAAAGGGAGCCGTGAGATACTGTATTTGCACGATTATAATGCACACTTTTTTGCCAAAATCGGTGTCCAAGACTACATGCGTGTTACAACCAAGACCAAAAACCAAAACCCAAAAGAAAAAATGACCGCATTTTCACGTGGTGAATGATGTTGATTGGGGCCAAGCTCGGGTGGTGCTGATGATACTGATTTTGGTCATAGGTATTGCTGCTTGCTGTCGGCGTTGACGCTTTGCTGCCGCTTCCCGAGCTCTCAACTCCGGGTCCGCTTAGCGTTTTTGACGCTGTGCAGCAGCTTCTCGCGCCCTGGTCTCCGGAGCAGCTTGTTATCTACGTAGACGCTGAGGCGCTGCATGCCGAGCTTTTCGGTCCTTTTCATTCATGGCAGTAGGAGAATATGTGGTTTTCTTCTTTTTCTTTTTTTAAGCAGAAAGATGGGAAGGCATCTCTGAACCCCCTACTCTTTTTTTTTCTTCTTTTTCTTTTTTCATAATTTTTTTCATCTTTTTGTTTCCAATTTTTTTTTTTGCCCTACATGAGCACGTGAGCATGTGCTCACGTGCTCGTGAGCACGTGATCTCACGAGCAGAAGCACGAGCAGCCGACGCCGACCTACGGCGGACGGACATACGGACATGGCTAGTCCCTAAGGAGCTTCGCCCCTAAAACGCAATACTTGGTATAAGGTGGCTAGCCCAATCACCACCGTGACCGTTTGTTTACATTTGCCATTTTGGTATCCGTATCATGCACATTCTCTCATGTCTACGGACTCTTGTCTGTCGTTTTGAGATGTAAAAACAAAAGAAATTACACTAGGAGGCTTCATAAAATGAAAGGCCATGACGCTGGCAGGAAAAGATAACAACGGAGCGGCACTGCGAGGCCTCGCAATCCTAGCGACTCAACGAGCTCGTAAAGTGTTGTTTGGAAGACGACACTCCCAGAGACATTTGTCGCACACTCATACAAGTGCAAAAAGCGCGGCACTTAGAAAGCTTCAGACGAAAGCAAGGATTATCTCTTTGGATAGAGAAGAACCGTCGTCAGACTCTGACAACGGCGGCTAGTGCACAGTATTTATTTTGGTGTTGGTGTTCGTTTCATAAAATCCGTTCTATGAGATATGTGTTCAAGCTTCATTATTTTACCTGCGTGGTAGAATCAGCAACAACTTACTTTTTGAACATCTGGAAGCTAAATCTGCTTGCATGTTAGAAGGGGAGGTGCGTTAGAATCATGCAAACACGGTAGGTTTTGCAAGCCAAGCTATCATAACTACGTTGTAGGAAATGGAGCCGAGATTTTCAAGACACGACTGTAGGGTGTCGCCACTGGATTAGAGCACTGGAAAATCGTGCACATTGGGAACACGACAACATTTCTTCCTCTGCAGTCAAGAACAGCTCGAGGAATGCGGGACGTGGCGAGTTCAAAACATCTTGTCTGCAGCCAGTGAGATGGCAGCATCAGTCGATAACGACGCCGGGGAACGAATCCCGAAGCGAGAACACAATTGGCACTGCCCTGCATTTCTTAAGCTGTCAATGTTTGTATAGCGGACGAGTTAAACAAAACGGATCCTCACTTTCTCGCCCATGGACACACCTCCTGAAGAGACCAACACGTCGGCTGCTTCGAAGGCGCGTCGGAGCTTTCCGCAGAGGTCCGCACGGCTTGAAACGTCAAAGCAAGAGCAGGCACTTAGCTTCCAACAAACGTTCCGCAACACCTAAAAACCAACGCGGGGAAGAGGAGTGACTCACCTGTCGAGCGCAATTCCAGCGTCGATGGCCTCAAACCCGTTGCTCGAGAGCAGCGAGAGCAAGGTGGTCTTGTTGCTGTCCCTTATCTTCCCAGGTTGGACGTCACTGCCGGGAACCACGAGCTACGGAAGAGTTTCGCCGGAGAAAGACTGGGATTTAGGAAGGGCAGTTAATTTTGGCTTCCGACCAAGGGGATGGCAAAGACCAGTAGTGTATGATTACCAGATGTTGCGTCCACCACACCATCGTAAAATACTGCGCATCTGTTCACGTCCCAATAAGTGCCCACTCACTACTTTTGAAATGTTTACAACTAAACTAAAGGACATATCAAGTGCCCACCTGAGACTTCTGAGCGCACCTGTACTCGTTGCATAAAAGAAGAAGGAAGTTTTGTACCTTATTCATGCGCTGCACTAAGTAGTCTTTGTAAGGTTTCGCTGTTGAAAGAAGAAATGACGCTTTCGGTGTTTGAAACACGCGAGTCTTGATAAAATAACACAAAGCTAATCTAAGATGCACCTACCGTAAAATAGCGAGCACCCGCCCTTTCCACAATAAGCGCACATCCCCCATTTCGTAACATTTGGAAAATACACAAAAGACATGTCTTTACATACTGTTGACCTAACGAGCGCCCTTCCTCCAGTTTTACACAATTATCTCCAAACTTCGAGTGGGCGCTTGCTCGGGATTTCGTGGTACATATATCTTAATTAAACAAATTAAGGGGAATATTAGTATTGCTCCGTGAAGAGCCGGACATTTTTTACCGCAGTTCTCGAGGTGAATACGAGTTTAGGTAATTCAGATGCTCTTCTGTGTCGGCCACTTCTCCAAGCACACCGGTGCAATGCAGTGAAGCTGGACACACACGCGCCGGGTGCTAAGCAGCGAAGCACACCTGACGATGAGCCCGTCCTGCGTTTTTGCTCTTGGACCGAACCTCCAACTTTTGGGTGGGTGCTTCTTCGATAGGCATATATTTATGTTTCAGTCTCCATGCTTTGTACGGAAGAGTTCAAGTGCAGGCTTCATTTGAAAAAGTGCAGCTTGCCCACGAAGGCACCTTTGGCAGCATTGCAGCCTCTATGTGCTCGTGAACAAAGCATGGGTTATTGCGAGCCTGTCAAAGATACTATCGGGGCTTGTCGGTGTCCGTTGTTTCTGTTTGTCGCTCTAGTGGGATTCTGGCCTTAAAAAGCTGGCATGCACTATGGACTTCCCACCTCCGCCCGCTTCCTGCTTTCCCACGCAACGGGTAAACCAGGCGACGAAAGGGACATTCTGCCCTTATGGTCGTGAAATGGTGTGTAGTAAGAGATGGTGAGCCAAACCTCGTTTCCAGTAGAGAGCACCGCTACGGACGGCAGGCAGAAGACGTTGACGGTCGTGTGGCCGACGGTGGCAAGAAGCCCGAGCTCGGCGGGACCGAGCTTAGTTCCTTGAACCAAAACCAGCTCGTTCTTCTCAATGTCAGAGCCGACGGGGCTGCAATTATTGGTTCAATGGTGGGCTCATGTACAGGACAATGAGTAACGGGCACAGACAGTGTTCAGGAACTAGGAAACACCCAGGGGCAATTTTTGTACGGGCAATTTCATGCTACCTAGGCGAGCGAAGTGCACTCCACCCCGCTCCCCCACCAAAAATATGTTGCATCGCACCAGAAATGTCGTACCACAGGAAAAGAATGTTGGGGCAGTACAGCTATCTTTTCATTACATTGTACATACGGGCCATATATATATACCGTAATATCTCGAGAGATAGCCAACCTAAAATCGAAAGCAAATCGGGTGAGAATAAGAAGTAGGCCAACTTTTGGTGCGCAAACAAAAAAAGTTTAAAAAAATGTTAGTTTTAGACTGTGTGACCCGCGAAACTAGTAACTGTGGGGAGGGGCGATGAATCAAAGACGACTGTCCTTTCCAGTCAGCAATGTTTGCTAATCTCCCGTCTTGGCTAAGTAACACCATTTCTGCTGAGGTCACCATTGACCAGTGCCCTGCAATTAACTAGAAGCAGGCCATCTTTTGGTGTTCTTAGAAAAATCGCTAATCGTGCCAAAAATAGGGGGTGCGTTATCTTTCAGCAGTGGGGCATCTCTCGGGATGTTATGGTATCTAAAAAAGCTGGTCCAAAAGTTGCAAATAATAATTTTTACAATTAAGACCCTAGTCATTTCGAAGAGTGATGCAATGCTCATAGGTTACCATACTGTATTTATCCAATTCTAATGCACACCCAGTTTTAATTATACCTAAAAATAATGATTCTAACATGCCTCCGATTTCAGTTTCATATACGATACTTAAGACTGGTTCACACGCTTGCATTTGAATATGACCTACTTCGCCACAACCGGTCTTTAAGCCTCTTGCGACTGGTCAGCTGTGCCGCAATGCAGTTGGTGGTAAGCAGTCACAAGAGCCTTTATGCGCAGGTCATTTTTAGGTATTTTTTTCTCAAGGAAAAGGTGCGCATTAGAATCGGTTACTACATATGTACCATAATTTATAGTCAGTGTGATAGAGGCAGCTTCTCGCTGGAAGTTACAGGTCGGAACAGCCAAAAGCGACCCTTCTTAATGTCGATCAAAACACTTGCGGCTTACCGGATATCCTGACCCGTTTTGGGTGCTTTTAAAATCTTCACCGTGATTTCTTGAGTCCCCTGTTTTGGGTTCAGAGCAAGTGGCAGTCAACAAGATGTATGGTTGGTAAAATTTACAGCTATGTTTGCATCTCTATAAGGAAACACAAAACTACTACTATGAAATAGTATTGTAGTGCTTTCTGCTTGTTTAATTTAAAATCCTAAACAACGAGGTGATGCAACAGTCCCAACAGCAATACACAGGTCAGTGTCATATATCAACCGGCATTGCTGCAAGTCTTTAGTAGCGCAGATTCGTTGCTTTAGCAACAAGTTACAGCATCAGTTTCATGTTGTGCTTTTCTCAAATTTTATTTATGAGACAAATTCCTGAACCCTCATGGGTTGACTAGACACGAAAAGAATAAAACACTAGACA
This sequence comes from Ixodes ricinus, assembly GCA_037355805.1. Classification (NCBI taxonomy): domain Eukaryota; kingdom Metazoa; phylum Arthropoda; class Arachnida; order Ixodida; family Ixodidae; genus Ixodes; species Ixodes ricinus. The sequence continues at coordinate 348,718 of JAZHYW010005015.1, forward strand.
CGAAAAGAATAAAACAAACTCGAGACAAAGAACGACGGACACATACCGGGTCGGTTAGCATAGCTTTCCGTGTACTCATTACTGCTTGTTTTGTTTCAGAGGCAGCTTCCTTTGTGTTTTGTGATGATAGAGGGCATTCACGTTTTCGAGAACACATAAGGTCAGCTGAGTAAATAATATATCCATAAAATAATTTATATGTTTATAATCAATAAATTAGTTGATTCAGCAAATCTAAAATTTATTGCTTCATCACACATGGAAAATTACCTAGACAAATCAATCAAATCGAAATCACTATAAACCAATCAATAAAAATCAAGCAATTTAAATAAATAAATACTTGATATAAATCAATAAATTTCTTTACTTTAGAAGTATGTTAATATTACACTTTCTGTTGTGAATCAAACATGAATCTTAAATTTTGTCTGGGAATTAAATTAAATGAATTTTGTATCAGAATATTTTGCATAAATAAATAAAATGACAAATATTTCACATACTTGTATTATTTAAAAAAAGACTCCGAAAAGATGAGTTGGATAAAACAATGCAATATATATGTAGGGTTGTTCGTTTTCGGGTTTTATATATTTTTTTTAATTCGGGGGTAAAAATCGGGTGCTATTTTTCAAGCTTGATAATCGGGGAGAAATCGGTTTTTTTGTGGAAACATTCCGAACTTCGGGTTCTTTCGGGTTAAATTTACAAATGTACTCCATATTACATTCATTCTTTTTTATTTATTTTTTTATTTGGGCGTTTTATGAGCTTCTTAACGCTAACGCGTTAAAATTAGGGGTCTGTTTCAAGCTGGTAGTTGGGGGGACATCAGGGTTTTCCAGCTCCGGTTGCCGCCGGTCGCTTCAAGGGAAGCACCGCCCACGGAAACCTCTTTTTCTTCAGGTGTCAACAAAAACCCCGACCGTTCGAGGGACGGTCGTCTTTGATCAGATATTTCGCTATGGAATAAACCTGTTAAGTTTTCCCGATCTATTTACGCGACTGACTGGCTCGGACGTTGTTCGTGAGAAGGGTTAAACGCCAGCGAAATGGCCATGCTACCCAAGAGATTCTGCTGGGCGTCGACACCTCAGCAGTCGAAGGGGATTGATAGTGCATTTCACAAGCTGCGTCCAGCAGGGTCGAAGCTACATGGCCTGCCGAGGCGGTTCCACCTGCACGGCGGGTGGACGAAAATGTCCCTCCGTGGTCCACGCTCGTTGGGCGGTTGGTTGAGACTCGAGAGTTGTGTAGCGACCACAGTGCTGCACGCAGCTTGCGAAATGAGCCATAGGTCACTGTTATCCCGAGGTATTGTAGCTAGCACGTGTGCACCGCAAACTCCGTGCGGCGTAAAAATAAATAGGTTGGTTATGTGGTTTAGAAATTCGGGGAGAAATCGGGATTAACCTGATTCTCCTGAAACATGTTCGGGGTGTAAAAATCAAGTAAAATCGGGTTTTACCCGAAAACGAACAACCCTATATATATGACAAGCAGAAAAATTACTACATTATTATGACTACAGCTGAAGTTTTCTTTTCCACCACTGACCTACAATAGTGTGCAAAATTTCGAGAACCATGGAGCCCACTGAGACGCTCCAAGACATCAGCCGTTTCTCCTAGCACGCCGGTGTAAAGCAGAGAAGCTGACTTGCGCTTGCTAATGCAAAGCAGAGAAGCTTGACGCACACATGTCAGTGCAAAGCAGCGAAGCTTGAAGCCAGATCGCTAATGCGGAGCAGTGAAGCCGGACGTGAGACACTGGAGAATTCCGAATACACGAACGAGTTTTAGAATAGTAGACCCAAAAGCTTTGTGTCTGCAAAGAAACAGCATCGTCACCTTGCGCCAACCCAAGCCCCATTTGGGCCCGGCACGTGCGCAGTGGCGACAACACTATTTCTTTTCACATTCAAAACTTTGGGGGTATGCTATTCTAAAACTTCCCATTATGGTTCAGAACTTTTAAGAAATATAAAGACTCGAATATGTTGAACAATAGAAGTGCGCAGCGAATTGAATCGAATAGCGTGTACACTATTCGCAAAGTAGGTTCCTGAGCACCTCTACTTTAAATCTCAGTGAACACTCACGTCTGGCGATGCCTGCAGAAGCTCGGTATCTTCGACTTGCACCACAGCATCGCAGGGCTCTGGCACTGGGGCACCGGTACTGATCCTCACGCAGTGACCTGGCGAGACTCTACAGTGTGGCTATTGGGTCATGAAAAGAGAGCCTCACATCAGCATGATTCCTAACTTTGCGTGGAAGGCAACAAGAATGGCTTACGTCGCAACCCGCTGCCACAGCGTCGATCACAGTCCTTGGACCGTCGCCATCTGAAGCTGAAACGAATGATTTTGAGGATGATTTGATGATGATGATGACCGATGACAATTTTTGCAGGTTTCATGGCCCAACTTCAAGGAAGGTCAGGTAACGAAATACACATTTTGACTCTACGTACATGTTGTACCACGGTGTAAGGTCAGCAAACTCAGGTTTAAGAAAAAATGCATAGCGAATTGCTGAGCGATTGCTGCACGTGAAACGTGTGGCGTCCCCACTCTCGGCGCTCTTCGTCAGTTAGTTTAGCAACTGGCTTAACGCGTGGCATGTACACTCGATGGCAATTCCTGGAACGGAGATACCAGCGCTAACCCAGGTCTTAAAAACGTGCGACAGGGTGTGTCAAGTTTCTGTCTGCTGGACACAGAGAGGACGCCCCCTTTCCCACCAAATAGCATTTTAACTCACTGTGATGTGTCATGACATGCTCAAAAGACGCTCACTTAATAATCTAAACGGTCAGGGTTCGACTCCCGCCTGGTGCGAAAAACATTTTGCTGCGGCAGCCTCCTCTTTCCCACTCAAAACCAGTCAGTGTCGAGCCTAGCGGCCAAGCTTTTATCCAGGCTTTACTTTCTGGCTTTATGAAATGCCGAACACCTAGCCAAAGAATGTTTTAGGTTAAAACACTCCTGTCAAAAATTAGTGTCAACTATGTTTTTTTTTTTCTTTAACTTTTCAGACTGCAGATCCCTTCAATAAGTCGACCAACTCTCTCCAACTTATTACAGTTTAATGAGGTCAAAAAAGGTATAGTAATTTTTTATTTATTTAAAGGGATTCTGAATGTAGAATGTAATGTAGTAGCAAAAACAATGCTCTAGCAAAGCAATATTGTGTTCTTGAGAAAAACCTCATCTAAATTGAATGGTTGACTGACTGATTACCGATGACTGCATAACCGTCCTTGATAGATGCTGGGAAAGGTGGCAGAGGATCGCTGGAATGCACATCCTCGGCTAGGAGTCTCCCAAGGGCATCTGGAAATAGAGGCATGACTGCGTACGCTTGGAAGCATTGGCTTTCAGGAGAAATGTCAGGCAGTCGATGTTGGGTTGCCAATTATAACACCTACTAAACATGTTTTAAGGTAGAAGAATTCATTTTTCAGTGATTTGATTGATCCGAATCTTTTGGAGGACAATAGGAAGATTTGGAGCACAAGTTCACACTTCATTTTCATTCCCACCCCTGCAAATATTATGCGTTAAGATTTATGTGTTGGCGTGTCCATCAAATGACATTGTCTACTTTGCCGTCTCACTTCTATGCAACCTTTTGTTAGCGTCCAATGCACGCTAGGTTCGATTCCCTCAAGTGCAAAATTGTCCATTTCATGTAAAATTACCAGGCACAACAGAAGTATGCCGATTGATGAAGGACAGTATGAACTGCTGTTAATGGTCATTTTAGCTAGAGGCAAAGGTTAACCAAATAGTGTATTCCACAGAAATGATTTGAGAACAAAGTAATATTGAGCACCCAAATTGATGTTTCACTGAAGTCCTAAAGGTTGTAATAAAACTGCTATTATTAAGTAAAATTAAAAACAAAGCTGTTGTCATTTGATTAACACCAATGATAATTTGTACGTGGGCCATCATGATAACCAAAATTGGCATGTGAACAATAAGTGAGTCAGAAATAATCCAGTCGAACCCACTAAGGTTATTCTCAAGTTTCCATTCACTCTTCCTACTAATTTAGTTTTAATTTATTCTGTCCAGTTTGCCATTGTCCAGATGCAACCTATGTAAAGCTAATTACTAAACAAGAGAGTAGGCATAAAAAATAAGCTTATAGAGCAGTTCATATAAATCTTCCCACAATATGCAAGCATCTTGCTAAATCTTGAATTTGAACAAAAATCACCAGAATATTGCAGTCCATCATATATACTAGCTGCAGTTCTATTCACAATCTTTTTACAGCAAAGTAGAGTGGTTACATCAGCATTTACCATGTTAATTTCTTTCTTTTTAAGTACTGTAAATTTCTTTATTTTCATGAACTCTATATTTCGCTAATCAGTCAGAGGACGTAATCACAGCCACTAAATTTCAAGCGAATTCCAGGCGCTTGCATTGAAACTCTTAAGAACCGAAATTTTGGCGCGCCTAAATTTCGCGAAATTTTCAATTCGCGAGAATTAAGGGCTCGCAAACATTAAGGGTTTTACAGTACACCCGACACTTGTGCGTTCAACGCTCTGCCCTGCTATGAAGGAGTGCTTTTTCCTTAGTGCGTAGCTGCGATGTGGCGAAGCAAGATATGCAAAATCGCGATGCCAACTCTGCAGTTCTTGCTTCACCACAGCGCACCAGTGCATGCAAAGAAGCGCACTCAACGAAGCTACCTAACCCACCAGAACAGACCACGAACACGATAAATATTGCGTGGTTTCCGAGCACTGTCAGTGTTTGATACAAAGACCAAATTCAGCAGGACGTCATTTGAGGCGATAATAGAAAGTTCTGAAAATTATAAAAAGCCTACCGTAACAATCTGGCTATTTAGCGAGTCCCCAGCTATTATATCTTCAGTATTAAGTGAAATTACTCTTTGGTGCAATGCTGACGCAAAGTTATTACATTTTGGCAAAATGTAGCAGGCTAAGCACTTTGCTGCAAATGGCACAGCAATCACATCACTGATATTATCTATTATTTAAAAATAAAATTGATTGATTGGTTGCTTGTAACTACACTGACACCAGCCATGCATGAAGCAGGCAGGCAGTATGTCACATAAGCCAGTCCAAAGTCGAATTTGCTGTATGAACATTATTTTCGTCAGGGCAATAGGAGCGTTAACCTGGAAGCTTTATTGTGAACCACCAGCACTATAGTAATTACATGAATGCATACCAATATAATGACTTTACATATCACTAACACACTCCACCATTGAACCATTTTAAATAAGTTATTAGTCATTTTAGCTACAATGACATCGATTACATCCCAGCTTGGTTGTGGTAACATTTTGCTCAGTTACCAAATATATATTGATTATACTTTACTACCTAAACCATCTAGATATTGTAATTTACCACACTGACTAGAATAATTTGTAAACCATTTGTGGATGGGCTTGCACATCCATTTTGCTGCCACACATGCGTGTCCAATCATAATAATCAACAGAACGAGCTCGGCAAAAGACAAGCTTTATAAAGCGTTTGTTCATAAGACAATTTCCCTTGGATACTGGCCAACAAGACACCGGCTTCTGCTTCCCTCAACGCTCACTCTCGCACCACTGAAATGTTACCTGCATCGAGACTGCACAGATTCCATTTTCAAGTGAGAATGTTACCTTTACCGCATAATTTCACAAGCCGGACTCCTTCGGTAGACTACAATGACAGGCAGCATGCGTGCTCTGCAAAAACTTAGATGTCGGTGAACACTTCACCGGTGACCACTTCACATTTTCTGGCCGGGAATGTGCACACGCTGCAAAACTTCCAAAGAATGCCAGCCAACTGTCGTAAAAAACTGGGGGTAGCACCGACATCACTTTCACTGAAAACTGGATTAATCTAGACATGGGCGGCTTGTCCGTCAAACTGGGTGCATAACGTACGATTTGCAAAATTCCCAAGTTTGGAACACGTTGATAGTGGGCGCTTCCGCAGTATTTCGCGGCATACTTAGCGTATTATCGTGAGAGGTGCCCCACTTCCGGAAGATAACCCACCCCTACTTTTAGGTAAATTTTTTGCGGTTTTATTTAAAACATTGAAAGATAGTCCACTCCTAGTAATAGTAGCGTTCAGATCAATGATGACCTCGGCGTAAACCCCCTGACTGGGAAGCAGTCATCTTTGCTTCATTTTCTATCGGCACGATAATAGGTTTGACAGGAAAACATGATTTAAAAAGTAGTGTTTTTCAACTTCTTGATTGTACAATAAAAGTTACCTTACTCCTTATTTTCGCACAATTTGCTCTCGGTTTTAGGTGGGCTATCTCTCAAGATACTACAAGATGCATAATTGGTTGGCATATATGCAGTGTCGCAACTCTGGTAGTTGGCTCCGTTGATACCGAGACGCTCTATAGTCTGTTGCTGGTCAGGAAAAGCGGGTCAAGCTCCCCCAGAAGGCTCCCTGCCCCACTTGATTGGTTATTTTCTCCTCTCCACTCACCTCCTCTCAAGCATTCACTCTGCTAAGGTGGAAAGAGTGAAGAGCCTTGTGGGAAGAGCCTGTCCTGCTTTTCTTAACTTGCAACAGACTGTAGTCCCCACCATGGGCCTCTGTCCAAGCTCCTAGGAACCCAGGACCTCCTCATAGTTTATTTACAAAATACAAAACTAGAGCAAAAATTTAAGAAAATAAAAGTAAGGTGGACAGATACATATACTCTAAGTGCAATATTTACTATTTATGACGTTACAAAATAATTGTGACCCCAAGAACTCACCAGACATAAATCAAGGTGCACACGAACTTTGGCATATTCACACAGGGAAGAAGACTAATGAAAATGGTAAATCAGATCACTATGCATGATATATATATATATATACACACACAGAAAAGTGCAAAGGAATTTTTCATAGTTATGCAGACATGAAGCAGGGAACTAGGAATAGCAATTCTGGTGATGACAATGTACAATAAATAATATGCCGAGAACCGGCGTTTTGATGCAGTTTTGAGTTTCCCCTCATTCTTTCCGATATCTTTGTTTTAGTTCTTGACGTGTGTTGCAGTGGAAATTTTTTAGCGCTTATTTTTTGTGTTTGTAACAGCAGGTCGCAGACTGGGCATCACTGGGAAGACCACAGCCATCCACAGCTGGCCAGAACGCCTCTGCGGGCTCTATACTATGGCAAAATTAACATAAACCATGATGACTACCTAAAACCTGCTTTCTCTCGCTCAAGGAGAATTTATCACGACAATGCAATTAGACCGTTTCAAAGCAATACCAATGCCATTTACGAACTCTTCATTTACCGCTGCCTACCAGAGTCGGAGGAAAATAGTTTATCCGCAGAGTCCTTTGCCAAGAGTCTTGTGCAACTAACTTAGGTGCACCTGTTGATCTATCTTCTCTATTTTTAATGATTTTGTCGCTGTTAAATGTTTTTTTATTAGTCATATACATGATATTATGTAGCGCATTTGTTTCTATATGTCGGCACTGTTACACGAGTTATACTAAAATGGCGCAAGGTTTTCCATTTTGTTATAAGTGCATACTTTCTTGTGCATGTTGTATATGAATGCTTTTGCGTGAAATGTTTATTGCCCCACACCTACATGGGTCTTTAATGTACCTACAGTACAGAGAAATAAGAAATAAAGAACTTTGAGTTACCACAACATTTGATGGATTGTGCTGACTAAAGCCCAGCCACAATTACCTTTGAAGGCGACTGCTTCGATTCCAGTCTTGAAGCACTCCCTCAGCACAATATCCTGAGCCTCCTTGACGGACAGCAGAGGGTAGGGTGAGTGTCTCGGCCGGTTTGCGACCCCCGCCTCGCGCTTCTCACTTGACAGGTTGATCGGCGAATCCTCAGCCGTGCACTGGCACCCTTAAGTGCGTTGGCACACAGAACATCGTTGAAAACAGAATGGCATTGCATGGCACCCATGAGACGGCTGTGTTCCAAGCCCAACCATAATGGAGGTGTACGAAACAAAGTTTGAATGCCGAGGTTGGCACAATAATGACACTACGGGTATATGATAAATAAGCTTGGCTGAAACACTCCTGCAGCAAATAGAGACGCCGATGTTTAGCACTGAAGGTGCCTATCACTCTGCATGAGCCTTCACAACTGTAAATCTTTTAGGGCCTGGCGTGCATGCCCTCCAGTACACGATTTACGAAGCACCAAAAGTTTGTGTCACAATCACAACACTTGACATGCTTCCCAATCGGAAATAAACAGCATGAAAAAATACAGACAAGGAGAAAGGGAAGATGCCAACGACACAAGCGCTGGACTCGCAACTAAACATTTATAAATGTTTAGTTCCGAGTCCAGTAAACATTTATAATTTACATTATAAATGTTTAGTTCGTGAGTCCAGTGCTTGTGTTGTTTGCATCTTCCCTTTGTCCTTGTTTGTATTTTTGTGCGCTGCTTATTTCCGATTACCATGAACCAACTCGCTTACATCACGACTCTAATGCTTCCCAACGAAGAGGGCTAACACCATTACCGACTATCACTGCATCCGACATTGAAAGTCACCAGCCATTTCTATGCTGGTGATTTATGCATGCAGCCCCTTTGACACTGGATGCAGCTTCCTCACAATAGCTTCCCTTTAGGTTGGTTATCAACCACAGTGCAGTGCGAAAAGACGGTACAATACTTTACCATGTTTTCTAGCTTTCGTGGACGGAGCAGACGACGCCTGACAAAGAAAGCGCACATACGTAAGAATGGCACATGTCAAAAATTCGTCACTTGCAGAGTCCCGTTACCGAAAGTGAAGCATGGAACTTGTCGGTCTTCTCCTTGCATCCTCTCAATTGGTCAATAGCGTGTGGAATAGCTGGACTGGCAAACTGAAGACATTCCTGTCAAAACAGAAAAAAAACAGAACTTTTGTCGTATACTTAGAAATTATACACCGGGCTGAATGATTGCCAGCGTCTCAGCTCTGCATACCTGGGATCCTTTGAAGCTGCCTGGAAGGTTGATGATCAGCGTTTGGTTTCTGATTCCGCAGACCAGTCTTTTGTCAATGTATTTAAAAGAAAGAGACATAATTAGGCAGCATATCAAGAAATGCTGATTAGAGGTAGACAACAAACATCATGAAATGTGAGCGCATGCATGCACCACAGAGAAGTGAAAGACAACAAACGTCATGAAATCGTGCAAGAATACACACATGCTTTACAGAGAATTGGGTACAGTGGACTCCAAACTTAGCTCTGCCGACTAAGCCAGGGGTGGCCAGGCAAACATTTTCAAAGAGCCATAAAGTGGAACTATTTTAAGTGAAGAGCCGCAATAAAAGGCGGGGGGAGGGGGGAAGGGGGAGGCATTGTTTTCATTTTTTTTTCTGCTCAGTTGGTGGCCACAGCGAATTCGACTCGTAAGGCAATTGCTCAGTATGTTTCCTTATTGTGAGTTTCGATTTGGAAGACAAGGACCTTGTCCGATGTGTGTATGATGGCCCAAAGCTGACAAAACACAAGCTGCCTTTTTTCTATATGTCTGGGGGATGGGGGAGGGGTCAGGTTTGCCAGGGAGCCGCGAACTGCACTTGGGCCCCCGAAGAGCCACATGAGGCTCGCAAGCCGTGGTTTGGCCATCTCTGGACTAAGCAACTGCGGAGTAGCTGGAGAATTCTCATGGGTTGGTGGTAGGGTGGGAGCATTAAATATGGACGATGTGCGAATGCAGTAAAATAAAAGCATTTCCGTCCTTCAAAACAAAAAGTTTTTGGGTTTACAATGATCTGAAGAACTAGATGATTGTGAAAAGCTAGGACTCTTATAGCACTAACAGACAAAAAGAAAAGTGTTCAATTGAAAATGCAGTCCTCAAGGTAGTCCAGAAGCTTAAATCATACCTCGAAAGCATGGCCATGGGAGTGACTTCTAACGATTTTTGGATGATTGCCACCGCCATTCCCGGGGCTTCTTTCGTGATCACTGCTCTCGTAGCCTACGATTCAAATCGAGGCATCATCACTATTTAACAGCAACACATGCACAAACGTGCTTTGTGGAGAGTCAGACAAGGAGCCACCACATTTTAATAAAACAAAATGTTCTCCAGACAGAACAAACAGACAGGGTAGGCAGGCGAGTTTTGAGAACTATGGGTTCTGAAACTGGGATCCCAAGAATGCAGGGATTGCCTGTCCAGAATACCCTCGTGTTTTTCCGATCTCCCCAACTGTTGAAGCCTCTGAATAAAGCGTGTTTCCAGTCTTAACACTTTTTAGAAGACCCCTGTCACTCATTGATGCATAACTATGTTCCAAACTTTTCTTTCATCTGTACTACATCATTGCATCATTGTTACATGTGGCACCGCAGGCCTTCATGATACGGGTGACTTGTTTTTCTGCAGCATTGTGCCTCTTCTGAGGCAAAATAAATATCAATATCAATCACTCCCTGGCAAGTATAGCATTCTACACAAGGTTTGTAGCTTTCCAATCAAGATAGATAGTTGGCATCATGCTATAGCTGTAGCACGGAAACAAATTGGAATGCACGCATATTTGGGAGTTGGCAAGTAGAGAACAAGTGTATATTTAATTTAATTTCATTTATTATGTCTCTCGGGGCCTGAAGGCATTTCAGAGAGGAGCGGGGCACAGTAAATGATTTTTCGAATAAATCTTAGTCAGCTGTGTTTGGGACATGTGTCCATGTCTCCTTCCCCTGCGTTCGTCCTCGCTCAGCATTTCTCTCTCTTTTCTTTGTCGTTGTGTTTCCTCAATAAACTCACTTGCTCCGTTTTTGTCCTTTGCGCCGCGTTTCTTATATGGGAAACTTTAGGTTGACAGAAGGAATAACATATTTAAAACCCAACTACTCTAAGTTTTTTTTGTTGTCTGCTAAACATATTTTGCATTAATAATTAGAAACCTGCAACGCTCACTGGGAGCCGTATTCGTGGGCAAACATAACCAAGTTCGCTTCACACCCTTGCGTTCAGAAACAGAACGCCATACCTCCGGCGTCACGTCTCTTTCCGAGAAGCCCGTGCCGCCAGTCGTCAAAATCAGGTCCAGCTTCATGACGTCTGCCCACATTACCAGGACTTCCTGGAAGACACATGATCGCGATGCCGATCTAAGATTAGTTTGCCACTTTTAGTCACTGAAAGGATGAGAACGGCAGGTCGACATCAACCGTGCTCATCCTGTCAGCAACTCTAGAATGCCTTGTTTGATGGGAACATTTCCTTTCTTGCCTTTATCTTTTCCGCGTCGTCGGGAGTGCATTGTCGGATGGTGACCGTCCCATTTATCCTGGAAACGCAAAATGCAAAATATGTGTCGTCCTTTTTCGAGCATCTTTTCAATAAAACGTCTTCTTGGCTATGTTGCAATTACTCGAGACTGCGATAAAGGATGGTAAACTTAGCAAAAAAAAAAAAAGGGACTTTGAGACATTTTTTTTCTGTCCTTTTTCTTCCACCAAGTTTCCCACCTTTTACCAGTCTTGGGTAATTTTCGGCACGGTCAACATCCCCCGGCTCGCCTGCATGCTCGCTGTATTTCCGTTGATCTTCTTGGCATCGCCACCAGATTGTTACATCATCAGGTTTGTGGGGTAATGTCTCAAAAAAGATATTACTTGATACCATGTACGGGAAGTAGTTACACTTCTATGGTCTTCTATTTAATTTCACCGTTTTTACCAGATAATTTTGTAAACGCTCGTTTTGTGAAATATTTTTTTGAGAGTTGCTGGGTAACGGAACACTTTCTGACCTAAATCTTTCGGACTGTTATAGCACACAGGATAAAAAGTGCAGAGTATCTCTTGTTTTAATTGCCCTCGGAGCAAAAACACACAGACTTTAATGGACCTTTGTAGAAACATCGGTTCGAGAGTAAATGGTTCTAGTACCCTCTCTCTTCCTTCTGGCCGAGCAGAGAGGGAAGATGGTATCTTTGTGTTGACTTTGGGGCAGAAGATTACGCACGATGGGGACAAAGGCGAGTTTGGGGGAGCCGTATCTAGGTCACAGCGCCTCAATGAGTGAACAGGATGTGGCTGACGCTTTGGGTGTCGAACAGGAGGGAGAGGCCTTGCATGCACATTGTTTTCTAGCCATTTAGTCTCGAACCCAGTCGCGTGTCTAGGTGGCAGCACATATTCGCCAAAAGGTCCATAGTGAGTTTGGTGCAAGTGCGGTATGGAACAAGTATTTGATGTATTCGTAACGAAGGCATACGTGCTAAAGCACTGGTCGAACAAGAGATATCCCCTATATGCTTCTTCTCCTGATAGTGACGATGGCCAAGCAAATAACTATGCCGACAAGCCATATCACTCCCTAAATTCAAGACAGGTTAAAGAAAGCTGTGCATCTTTCAAAATAGACAGAATGCTCCTCAAACATCTCTGCTGGGGGTCTGTCTTCGCGTATAGACCGTTTTATCGTGGGTAGCGCCATTTTGAGAGCGAGAGAGAAAAGGAGAAAGGGCTACCGGCGCTTTCCCCCTTTCTGATTGTGTAGAAAGAGTGAAAGTCCCGGATGAGAGGCTTGGCCGGTGTTGGGTGTCTGCCGCGCCCCAACTTCGTTCGCGCTTTCTTTTCTGTTTTAAACTCGCAAACTTAATTAGAGCCATGGTCTTCGATGGCAAGAGTTCCCCGGTCATCGGGACACCATTGCTGGGTGATAGGGTGCACGAATAACGACAGAAAGCGTCGAATACTGCCCGAGGACCTATGTAGCTTGCATGGAATCCGGCAAGGCGAGTGCGGCTGCAATCGCTTTCCGCATGACTGGAAATGATGAACCATTCATCAATTTTTGCTTGCAACGGGCCTATTTCAACGTAGCCATTTTTAGTAATCAACAAGCGATACACGAAACGGGAACCTCAATTAACTTTTGTAAACACCCAGAGCTGCTACAGATCGTTTAGCTGCGCTGCTTTTATCTTGCGTGTCCGTGTTCTTATATTTCCTTGTGGATGAACGACGAAGACGTTCTAGATGTACTTATATCGAACCGCAGAAAGCCTCAAAGCAGCCACGAATTATTTTACTATTTGATGCAATATTTTGAGTACTAACCTCCAATTTCTATCGCTGATACGTTCGCTGCCGCTGTTCCCCCCGTCGCCGCACTGGCGGATGCCATGACTCGAACAAACAAACGTGCACACGGGGCTCGAAAACGCAAATCGAAACACACGAGACGTACCCTGTAGCGACTATCCAGCGCTTCAAAGTGCCCAATCAACGGAAACAACCCACCAGCGGCACTCCAAGGAGCGCTTTTGCCGGCTCTCTGGTATCGCGCAGGAGATCGCGATTCAGGAAAACCGATAGAACTACCTTTTCAACAATTTATAGCCTCACCCGGCGGCGGAAATAAGCCTTCAACTAAGTGTTGTAGATGATAAAATTGTGTCAGTCACCACTGCAAATTATCAATATTAAGATAAATTCAGTTACAAAAATTTACCAGCTGAAACAGCAATTATCGCGAGAAAACTGGCACGCACCTTTCGAGTGTACCCAATGTTCATCGGCGGTACAGCGTTCGGTGCTCGCTCCATTCACAAAATGTTCCGAGCACAGTCGAGAGGATGGCGTTGAGGAAACGTCTTTTCGGTTTATGGACGCAATCCACTGCCGCCGAGACCGGGGTCATGTGGAAAGCGATAGAGCTTAAAGACATTGCAGCCGCTCTCGCCTTGCCGGATTCCGTGCAAGTTACATAGGTCCTCGGACAGTATTCGACGCTTTCTGTCGTTATTTGTGCACCCTACGACCGAGCAATGGTGTCCCGATGACCGGGGGACTGTTGCCATCGAAGCCCGTGGCTCTAATTAAGTTTGCGAGTTTAAGACAGAAAAGAAAGCGCGAACGAAGTTGGGGCACAGCAGACACCCAACACCGGCCAAGCCTCTCATCCGGGACTTTCACTCCTTCTACACAACCAGAAAGGAGGAAAGCGCCGGTAACCCTTTCCCCTTTTCTCTCTCGCCCTCTTTCAGTAAAACGGTCTATATTCAGACAGCTAAAACACTGAGTTGTCACTTGTAACAATCAAGTGACAACAAACAATTATTTGTACCTAGTAGCTACCTCCACCTGCCCAAGAGTTCCTAACTTCCAACACAGCCTTCGAAAATTATGTCACTCGGTGTAAGCATAAATGTTTGTCCTTTATCCCCAACATGTTTCAACTAGGTTACAAAAATACATCTGCTCACACTGAAACATTGTTTACTTCCACCATGAGCGATGGGGGATACCGACTGAAAAAGCCGCTTTTATGTGCAGTGTTGTAGCATGCCTGAGTAGTTGCTCAGATAAAAATGAGCTGAACGAGGTTCATTAACTCCTCTTTTGCAAATAAACAGTTCTCAACAGTCTACTAAGTTCACACTACCTTAAAAAGAAAGTGTTTATAAGCCGTTCACCCTATGTTCCAGCTGTTACCAACCGTTATGGTCAATTAGTTTTTTGACGCGACGTTTTAATGTGAGTGATGACATGGCAAGAAGAATTGAGGTTGTTTTCGATTAAATATTTTGGGCGGCAGAAATAGTCATATGTGAAAGTTGGAAGTACAAAAATACTCCATATGCCGGGAGACCTCATAACTAAGGTAAGAACACCGACTTCACATAACGTCCAAACTACGGTTGATTAATGTAAAAGAAATGCGCTTAGAGAGAGCTCATCGATGCCTTCGAGAGGCTGGAGAAGAAAAAAGAAACGCGAATTTGCAAGCTGAACATGGCGGCGCCAAGATAACTTCTCAAATTGCAAATAAGCTCCCACTTACAAGGTTTTCGACTGCACCAATTCTACGAGATTGTGGCCACTTGTGTCCGTCGCTTCTGACCGAAAACATCTGTCGCTCACTGTGTAACAAAAACAAGAACACGATTTAACATGCGTTCATAAACGTTCACATGCTTTTTTAGCGCATGCCATGTTTCCCGGTTGATTTTAACGCTTGCCTGTAAGGATCCCAGTTCGGATAGTGTCGCCGCCGTCTTGCTCCCGGTCCATGATTGACGCAAAAACCCGACTCTCGAGAGAAATAGGATAATTTCTCTGCACCTACGCGGCGACAGTTCAAAGCTCAAGTCCCATCAGCTGAAAATACAGCGTGCGTTCAACTCTTCCAACTTGAGTGCTGCCCGTTCAACCCGTTCATTGACCTTGAGTCGTCGGGAGATGGAAGAGTCGACAGAGTCCACTAGAGCATAGTATGCACTAGAGTCAAGTCAATCGATGGATGGATAGATATTGGCAGTCCCGTTTATACTAGTGGTAGCTTGCGCCACCTAGCCCTAAGTTGATTATTTTTTTTTAATTTTTTATTTACTTTTTTGCAACTATCACCGGGCAGGTAGAGTACTTTCCGGGAAAACCTTTAGAGTTTTGGTAAAAAAAAAACGATTAAACCACTAATGGATCGCGCTTTGAAGCTCCGCGAGTGCGGCCACCGGACGACCATCTTGCATGCCGTTTTTTTTCCGTGTTGCTAGCGTTGCAGAGGCCGGCGGCAGTGTGCCAAACACACGTTTTCTACTCGTTCGTCGTCATTCGCTGAAGACGTTCTTTAAGATGCTCTGTGAGGCGTGATACTTGCCTTTGAGAACACGTGGAAATTTTTACGAAAGCGCAGTGGCACAGGAAAAAGGCACAACTCGTCGAAAGCAAGTTTCGTCACTCTCGCGGCGTGTTTAAAGCTTCCTTGGCACGCCCAAGTGCTGTGTCTCTGTACCTTCGCACGCTTGGATACCCATCAAGAATCGACGCCGTGTGGATATGTATTGCGAATGCAATGGCCATCCGGTGGCAGCACTCGCGCTGCAGCGAACAAGCGGGGATGCGCGATTCAGCAATTGTCATTGAGATCAGTGAAATAAACGGAAATAAACGAACGCGCCTTGAGATTGTGGTTCCTACAAGACGTACGACCGGAAGTTCCTCGTTGGGAGGCGCTCGCAACGTTTTTACGTTAAGGAGGCCGCCATTTGAAGACGATAAACCTGTGCCAGTGACTATTTCGACGTCCACCTTCAAAATAATTTTGATTATTAATTTGACGTCCGTAACGCCACTTTTTGAAGACATGAAAATATTTTAAAAAACAATTTGACGCCCCCGTCAAGATATTTTTGTAATTATTTTGACATCTCCAACTTAGAAGTTTGGAGCTTCGGAGTCCGGTCTGGAAAGCGATCGAAGGTGGTGGTCGAAAAAGTATAATCTTGCTTGCAGGCAGCGTCGCGGTTCGACACGCATTTTCCGTAAACAAATGTTATGCAGTTGACTGCTGTTTTTATGACATTTTAAAGGGATACTACAACGAAATTTCGGCGCTCATTTTTTGGTCGATATGTGTCCAAAAGAGCAGTATCACATGGAACATACCAATATCTTGTTAAAAAAGTATCGAAAAGGAATTTTAAAACGAATTAAACGATTAGCAAAGAGCACCTGGTGGATGTCGCTAACGCCTCGTTTGTAATGCTCGTCTAGGAACCTTGACAGCTAGTGACGGAGGTCGTCTCGCCTCCGGCCACGACGAGAGAAGGGGGAAGGAGGAACGCCCCTCTTTCCGAGAATCCTTTTGTGTGTCGCAGAAGTCACTATTGTCCCCCTACAAGATTATAGAAGATTAACCCGTCACTCAAAATTCGTACAAAAGCAGCCGCTTCGGTGGCTGGACCGACTAGGCCATCCTCTCGACGTCAGCCTCGCCGTAGCTTTGCTCGTCTTGAGACGACCTACGTCACGATTGCGCTGGGCCTTCTCCGAGCGCTTGCCAGAGTGGGCCGTTAATAACGAAAAATACAGCCACCAGAATCAAAATACAAACGGGCGATTGTCATTAACGGATATTGTGGATCATATTCAACCTATTTTTGAACACGACGGGAATATTTCAAATTTCGTTGAAGTATCCCTTTAAAGGTGCCCTGCAATCATATTTAAAGGGGAACTCCGCCGCTGTTTTTGTAGTCTTCGATTTGGCTGGAAATTGGCAGACCACATCAATAACCCTTTCTCAACTGATAGCCAAAATATTTTATAAAAATGAACATTTTCCGTGAAGTTATTGAATTTTCAAGTTACGCCGGACGCGAGGCGGGTTCTAGGAGGCGACTCTCTACTGGCAACAATGAAAAATACCTGCATTTCCCTATTCGTCTACGTCACCGGAGGGCAGGTTGACGCGCGACCCTGGCAGCCGCGCAGCGGCCTTTCCGGGCGCCAGCGATCGAGATCGTTTTTCATAGCTTCAGGGTTGAAAGTTCCTTTGCAATGAGTAGCAATCTGTGCTCCGCGGTAGATTCGAGGAACAGTGCCGGGGAAAGCTTCTTTTTACCCTTGGTTACGTGGGAGAAACAAACGCGCTCCCTGGCAGCAGTGGAGACATGGGCGTACCAACCGGGGGTGTGGGGGGGGGGGGGGGGGGCAAGGGGGCGCTTGTTCCCCCAGTTCTCAGAGTGTCGGGGGGGGGGGGGCATGGCACGTGTTTTGCCCTTCCCTGAAACAGCCACTACTGGGCATTGCAAGCACCGGCCGGCGGCGACCAAGGAATACCAAGGGCACCGCCACCCGGCCCCTGGGGGGGGGCGGGTCCGCTTGCCCCCCCCTCCCTTCACTCAAAAACAAGTTGGTACGCCACTGAGTGGAGGCCAGCCTCGTCAATGTGCTTTCGCGCGAGCAGTGTGCCGAGAGAACTAGTGCCACATGGAACATTCCCGCTTATGCTGGGAATACTTTATAGCAGCGTGCTGCAAGTTGAGTATCCTTCTGCAGCTGGAACAGCTTCAAGAGCGGCAAACGCAGACTCAAGCTGGCTGTGGCCACTAAAAGATTCGTCCAAAGAGGAGCGATAACAACGTCCTTTCGCCGTTATCTCTGAAAAAATAGTGAACATTCTATAGACCGTTTTATCGTGGGTAGCGCCATTTTGAGAGCGGGAGAGAAAAGGGGAAAGGGCTACCGGCGCTCTCCTCCTTTCTGGTTGTGTAGAAAGAGTGAAAGTCCCGGATGAGAGGCTCGGCCGGTGTTGGGTGTCTGCTGTGCCCCAACTTCGTTCGCGCTTTCTGTTCTGTTTTAAACTCGCAAACTTAATAAGAGCCGCGGTATTGGATAGCGACAGTTCTCCGGTGATCGGGACACCATTGCTGGGTGATAGGGTGCCCGAATAACGACAGAAAGCGTCGAATACTGCCCGAGGACCTATGTAGCTTGCATGGAATCCGGCAAGACGAGTGCGGCTGCAATGTTTTTAAGCTCCCTCGCTTTCCGCATGACTGGAAATGATGAACCATTCATCAATTTTCGCTTGCAATGGGCCTATTTCAACGTAGCCGTTTTTAGTAACCAACAAGCGATACACGACACGGGAACCTCAATTATCTTTTGTAAACCTCGGAGCTGCTACAGGTCGTTTTGCTGCGCTGCTTTTATCTTGCGTTTCCGTGTTCTTATATTTGTTTGTAGATGAAAGACGAAGACGTTCTAGATGTACTTATATCGAACCGCAGAAAGCCTCAAAGCAGCCACGAATTATTTTACTACTTGATGCAATAATTTGAGTACTAACCTTCAATTTCTATCACTGACACGTTCGCTGCCGCTGTTCCCCCGTCCCGCATTGGCGGATGCCATGACTCGAACAAAGAAACGTGCACACTGGGCTCAAAAACGCAGATCGCAACACACGAGACGTACCCTGCAGCGACTATCCAGCTCTTTAAAGCGCCCAATCAACGGAAACAACCCACCAGCGGCACTCCAAGGAGCGGTTTTGCCGGCTCTCTGGGAGATCGCGATTCAGGAAAACCGATTTTCTAGCCTCACCCGGAGGCGGAAATAAGCCTTCAACAAAGTGTTAGATGATAAAATCGAGTCAGTCACCACTGAAAATTAATATTATTAAGATAAATGCAGTTACAAAATTTTACAAGCTGAAACAGCAGTTATCACGAGAAAACTGGCACGCACCTTGCGAGCGTACCCCATGTTCATTGGCGGTGCAGCGTTCGGTGCGCGCTTCGTGCACAAAATGTTCCGAGCACAGTCGAGAGGATGGCGTTGAGGAAACGTCTTTTCGGTTTACGGACGCAATGCACTGCCGCCGAGACCAGGGCCATGTGACATTGCAGCCGCTCTCGCCTTGCCGGATTCCTTGCAAGCTACATAGGTCCTCGTACAGTATTCGACGCTTTATGTCGTTATTCGTGCACCCTACGACCGCGCAATGGTGTCCCAATGACCGGGGGACTGTTGCCATCGAAGCCCGTGGCTCTAATTAAGTTTGCGAGTTTAAAACAGAAAAGAATGCGCGAACGAAGTTGGGGCACAGCAGATCACCCAACACCGGCCAAGCCTCTCATCCGGGACTTTCACTCTTTCTACACAGCCAGAAAGGAGGAAAACGCCGGTAGCCCTTTCCCATTTTCTCTCTCGACAGGTCAAGAACGAAGTGGAAGCTCCTCCCACCCCTTTCCCTTCAGCGGAGCGAACGGTGGAGAGGAGGTCGCCTCCTCTCCACCGTTCGCTCTTCCAAAGTGGAAAGAGGTGGGAGGAGCTTCCACTTCGTTCTTAACCTGTCACCGACTATAGTACTATAGTGCACAGTTGGCGCGGTCACATTTGTTTTGTTTTGTTTCGGAAACTTTATATATATATATATATATATATATATATATATATACGGTATATATATATATATATATATATATATATATATATATCGATGTAAATAACGCGATTGTCGCGTAAGTGTAACCGCGATATAACCATATATATATATATATATATATAATATATATATATATATATATATATATATATACTTTTTTTTTGCTACAATCGCGGTTCTGCTCACGCGACCGATCCGTTCAAGACAAGAAGTGAAACGTCTAAACAAAGTTAAAATCTGAGTTTATACATGACTTTCGAGACACTGCTCTTTGTGTCTGGTATAACAGAGGTTTAGGAGGAAAATGTTGAGGCTCTCTTGTCAAGTGGTTGACGTGCAATTTGCTCTCGCAAAAGAGGTGGCGAAAATGACTTTATTTTGTTTTCTATTGCGGAGACACCTTATATAGGGCTGAAAAGTTTTTAAAACTATGAAAATATTAATGTTGTCGAGGAGATGTGCACGCAAATTTACAGCTGATGAAGACTGTTCAAAATCAAAATGTAAATTAAAAATAAAACTATATAGAATTATCCCCTTCCATGTGCACTCGGGGTTGAGTGTTTGAGCTCGTTTCATTGTAATCCGACAGTTAAAATATATATATATATATAAAACAAAAAAAACCTTCTTTTTTTTTTTTGGGGGGGGGGGAGACTTCTGTTATTTTATTTTGAATTAAACATTTTATGATGCATTTTTGTACTTGATTTGTACGCACCATTTCAAGCAAACATTCTTTATTTAAAGATGAATAGTGTATCTGTGTATTTTATACGCCTTTCATTGCACCTTGTTTTTGGCTTGGTGTTTGCGGAGTTCTTTTTCATTTTAGCATGATCTTCATGAATAGTAACCAGCCATCTGGCCTACACGTATGCAATTAATTCTACTATATCGTCGGTGGCAAGTCAAGAACGAAATGGAAGCTCCTCAACCCCTTTCCACTTCAGCGGAGCGAACGGTGGAGAGGAGCCGGGCCGACCTACTCTCCACCGTGCGCTCCGCTGAAGTGGAAAGGGGTTGGAGGAGCTTCCACTTTGTTCTTGACCTGTCACCGACTATAGGCATTTAAATGTTTACGAGGATCACAGCCTACATGTGTTAGGTCACAGCACAGCACGCACATGTTGGTCGCTTTGAAAGGCGAGCAAAGTACGCGCCACACGCACGAACGCAGAAAATGGCACCGACCAGAAGCGCTTTTCTGGAATGGTCTATATATATTTTGCTACATAACTAAGCACTAAGGAGCATGTGCATACTACAAGGGTAGTTACACGTGCTATTATCTGTAACAGTAACTTTTCTAAGTAAATTTTAAACCAAACGGCACGTTCCTTCAGGTTATGCGAGCGTGTGGGGCAGCTGTGCCCACATTCCGAGCATTCTCCGTGCTGGTTAGGTAATTTGTCAAAAAAAATGTATTGCGTGACTCTTCGACACTTCTTTGCCAGCGTAACTGCCAGCTTCTGATTGAAGGAGAACGGATTCGCTAGCGATTTCACGAAACTAGCGAGCCGAGCCTTGAGCGTATCGAGTTGCAAAAACGGTTTTCCCAAAATCCAAACATGCTTCCGTGTTTTTTTTTTTTACGCTTTTCATTTTCTTATTACCACGTCGGCCAAGGTCATACTCTGTGCAAACAGAGATGATTATCAACTTAAGATAGTACGAACGCCCCTATTTTCTCGCTGTTAGACGCGAGAAAGGCGGGCGCGAGCGTACCCGATTGACGTCCGCACGCATCGTTGCCCACCGGTGACGTCACGTTTGGGTGGCGGGGAAAACTGGGGACAAATTAGGGAGAACGATGTTTTGGTTTCGGCAGCGAACAAAATGTCACTCTTAATTAACTAGAGTGAATCTG
Organism: Ixodes ricinus; assembly: GCA_037355805.1. Taxonomy (NCBI): domain Eukaryota; kingdom Metazoa; phylum Arthropoda; class Arachnida; order Ixodida; family Ixodidae; genus Ixodes; species Ixodes ricinus. The sequence continues at coordinate 370,318 of JAZHYW010005015.1, forward strand.
GTGGAACGAGATAGCATTTCGGAATCAGGAAGAGATGCGCATTCAGATGATGCCTTTGGATGAGGTAGCTCGAAAAAATCGTCGGAGTTCCCCTTTAAATACGGTATGTGGATACAAATGCCTAGGATTAATTATAACTTCAGATCTGCGTTGAAACTCGCATATTTACTTTATATCCCGAAAAGCAATGAAAAAATTATGGGCATTAAAAAGGAAACTGAAGGACTGCGGCTCGAGCAAAACGAAACTAACCGCGTACAAAACATTTGTCAGATCTCTACTCGAGTATGCCGACGCTGTGTGGGATCCTTACACAAAATTTTATACTAAAAAATTAGAAAGGATTCAGAAGAAGGCATTAAGATTTATATTGAATAAATATGGCAGAAACACCCCAATTTCGGAGCTTTATGTATAGGCCGGCATTCCGCTTTTACAAAAACGTAGAAAGATCAATCGACTGAAATTAATTTTTAATCTAATAAATGGGAACTACAACCTAGATTATCAAGATTACTCTCGCTTCAACCCGTCTGGGGTCAGAAGAAATAAACACAGTAAATCAATCACTCAAATAAAGTGCCGGACTGACTGCTATACTTCGTCTCACGTTAGTATGGACTATTGTTAGCCGCGCGTGCTAAAAGCGCGAGATAGTTGCTTCGAATGAAGCCTCGGCGGCTGCACGAGCGCTCGTGCAGCGAGAGCTCCAGTCAAGGCAGTCAAGGCTAGCCACTCGCGCTAGCGCAGCATTCACTGTTAGTCCATGATAAGGTGAGCAAAGTATACAAATACTCTTATTTTCCTCGTACTAACCATGCCTGGAATGCGTTACTCGAACAAATTGTCTATTCAAACTGTTTGACATTGTTTCTAGCCTTGATAAACGAATTAACTGAGTTTTGAGGCTTCAGGCCTGGATACCACTTAAAAGAATATTTTTCTACTCTGCTTGTGTTCCTAATTATTCATGGAATGATTTTTTTTTTTTGCTGCGCTATAACATTTTGTGCTTGCTTTATCGTAAACCTTGATCGATGTATCTTTCCTACCTTGGTTGTCCCACGGCGGCTGGTAGTAAGCGTTAAAACGAAGTGTCTAGCGTTACGTCCGACGTAACCCAAGTTACGTCCAAATCTCCGCCTTCTTTAGGTTCACGGGGAGAGAGAGGAGGGCGGGGGGGGGGGAGGGTTAGGTATACGCGTTTCCAGTGCTCCGTCCGGACGTAACGCTAGCCACAGCGTAAATAAAAATAAATAAATCGCTCCAGAAGCTTTCTTTGTTTGCACCGGTCAAGAAATATTAAGGAGGCGATGTTTGCATTCACGAACTTTTATTTAACATCCAGGTCGTTTCGTGGTTAACCCGCTTGTTACACACGGACCAAACAGAAAATTTCAACTAAACAACGAATTTACGAAACCCGGTTAAGAACAGGGCTGGAGCCAGATGCAAAGCGAGACTGCAACCATACGAAGACGCGCTCGCACGATACAAAGGCACAAAATGCGTGCCAAATTTCTCAGTGTTACGTAATGTATGTACGCACTTGCATTTGTTACGTTCAGGGAAGACAGAGGGATATCCAGCTCGCCTTAGTTGTAGACGAGGTTTGAGCTGAGAACATCGCTACCGGGCGTGCCACGTCCGAAAGGATCAACTGTGGAGTCAGTCCCACACACTGCCTACTAAAACCGAAACTTTATTTTTGCTTTTTAGGCACGCAACACATGAATCGGTCAAAACGCCAACACAACGCCGACAACTCCATCTGAGACTAAACGGAACGAAACTTCAAAGCGGCCACCACTGCGACGGCTGCTGCTGCTGCTGCTGCTGCGTTGAAGGAGGACGTCGAAATAATAAAACCATTATTTTGACGTTATACGGAAATGACGTCGCAGACGTCAAAATAATTTCGGAAATATTTTGACGGTTGACGTTGAAATAGTCACTGTCTAAACATGTGGTAGGTTTTCGCGCCTGTACTTTGCTCAGAGTTTTACGAAGTTCGCGAAATCTACCGGGCTTCTGTTGCGACGATGGAAAAACTTAATTTCTTCTTTTTTATCCAGCCGCATGATAGGAGGATAACGCAAATTTGATGACACTTCTTTCTTCTGTTCACTGCGTTTATTATTAATTTAAGTGAGCAAAAAAAAAAAAGTATAAACCTGCACGTGAGTGTGGACGTTTTGTTCTTATCAACACATTTTTACAGCATTAATTCTAGATCTTTAAATGTTGAAGCGCATATAGATATGATTACTTGAATCCAAGGGCGCCTTCACCTTGAAAGGAGCATATATTACAGAGGTACCCGCACGTGGTGAATCTTATGTATCGAAATCCCAACCAATGAACAAGTTACCTTAATAAAAAGTAAGAAAAAAATTTCAAGTTGTATGGAAAATAAGAACTGTGTTTTCTACAAATCGGGTTAATATGCAAATGACACAAATCTTGCGCAGCAACGGAAAGATGGCAGGAGCGCCCCACAAAGGGCGCCTGCATCTTATTTTGTTGTTTTTGTGTTCGTTTTGTTTTTTATTGGTAAAAATGAGGAATTAAAAAGAAAGTACTACTTATAGTGGCGAACAAGTCAGAAAGGTGGCTCAGTAGAGTTTTTGTAACGCGTACAGTGGCATCCGCGGCGCCGAAGGGAATGCCGGGAACTCAAAGTGCTACCTGTTTAGCAGACAACAGAGGTGACTTTCAGTCTTGACTGAGGCGACGGCGAGCGGGCGAGAGCAGACGAAGAACTGCGCTACCCTCTCACTCCCTGCAGTGTCGTGGAAGTGGAGGGGGGGGGGGGGAGAAGGGAGGAGGGGGCAAGAAGGAGAGTACAGGATGTTGTGCTCGACGTTTTAGGATGTTTCCAAGGGTCTATTGCTCACTTGCCCTCGCCCGCTCACCTGCCTATCCTCCGTCGCCTCCATGCAATGATGTCGCTTCTCTGATCTGCTACAGTCGGTTATGTACAGGCCGTTCCCAGCATTCATAGCGTTGCCGGGGGTGGTGCTGCAGCTTTTAAAACACCTAGTTCGTGTCATTTTTTCTTTTTTTTTTTCGCGCAAAAGATTAATTATATTTGATAGGCCTGCTAAATAATTTTATTTCAGACAGTTATTTGAAAGACTTGTAGAAATAAATGAACTGCGCAAAGGACGAGGACAGAGGTAAAAACGAGTACGACACACGGAGCGCAGTGCGCTCCGTGTGTCGTACTCGTTTCTACCTCTGTCCTCGTCCTTTGCGCAGTTCATTTATTTCTACAAATCATGAGCCAACTAGCCCGCCAAAAGGTGTTATTTGAAAGACTACTGTGGTGTCCAACAAGGGAACCAGATGGCGCCACATCCCCGCTGTCCGGTATGCGTTAGAAGAGCCCCAAAGGCGAGGGGTGACGGGAGGGGAGAATGCATGGCAGTGCGTTGGAGTACGGACGCACGAGGCTTACGATGTGAAATAAAGTAATGCGTTTTGGTTCGTTACATGGTCGTCTCCCTCGGCAACACACAAGCGACACAACAACTACCTCGTACCGAGAGAAAAGGTTACATGACAACATGTTACCAATAACTTGGTCCGAATAAAAGCCGCAAATTTTTATATGTCCCTCTTTAAATTCAATTGCCTGTTGATCACAAACTATAAATTAAAAAAAAGTGTTGATGTGTGCTTACATTTTTGTCTCCTGGATTGCATAAATACGTAGGTTGATTACTTTACAATTTTTACGTCGACTACTTATGTTGACGACACGTTTCCAACTGTCACAGCTAGGCATGCGCTAGCTCGAAATAAACGACTGGCGAGTTTATAATTTAAAACGTGAAATTGAAGCGCCCCGTCGATATTCGAGAATGCACGTGCGTTCAATCACATTAAAAAGTCTTTTTTTACTTTTACGTCAATATACTGACCATCAATATGAAATTACACTATATTCGCTTCAAAGATATACGGCAAAGTCAGTGACCTGCGCATATGAACGTACACAAGAAATCGCGAAGAGAAAAATTTAATAAAGAAGAACTCTTTTTTAAATAGATTATCTCAATCGAATGTGCATTAAAACAATAATAACTTTCGCCATTTTTCTCCGTCGGCACACAAAAACTCGATGAGATCTTCCGGAATTCGAGGGGCGCTTTTTCAAAAATATTTATTTGGAGCTTGTTTTATAATGTGTAAGTAATGTATAAAAATAGACCCGTTCGAGAAGACCGCTCCAGAGCCGTTTATACAGGGAGAGTTTGGCCAATGGGCGGAGCTTGTTGCGAGCTAGAACCAGCGGATTTCGCGATAACACAAAATGGCGTTACTTCTTTGTCTTGTTTACTCCTGAGAAATCGCATAAAGTTCCTATGAGTCAGAGCCACAAAATGGCGAACGGAAGTAGTCGTCCCCCGGTTGTCAGACTACGCCGCTGTGGTTGCTAGGCTGTCAAAATCTCATTAAGAAGGCCAAACTCTTTCCGCGCCATCGCCTGTCCGCCACTGCTTGATAACATACCCTGAACATGTATTGAAGATGAGGGCTGCATCAGCCAACGCCATAAGAGACAGCGGAATCAATCACACTCCTGCATAAAACCACGTGACCATGTGTTTTTCGTATACTGCATGCTCTACACTGAAGGGTCATCTGGAACAGATCTTACGCTTTTGATTTGCTTTTGTTAGTCACGGCACTTTTTTTTAATTTATTTATTGAGGTGTATGTTTTTGTTTTGCGACTTTTTAAGAGACCCTTTTTTGTTGTCAAATCACGCGGGCGATTCCGAAAAAAAAAAAAGAAGCTTTTTGGCCCATTGTCCGTGATACGCCTGAATGTTGGATGAGCCGCGAGCGCGCTCGCGGGTCCAGACTTGTCCTCCGGCGACTCTACGAAATATTTAGTTACAAATGGAAGATTACAGTTTCGATGTCTGAGAGCGGTTGTTATGGAGAGTAGCGTTTGTTGAAACGTGGTACAATCGTGCATTATATATACGGGCTCTGGCACGGGCGAGCCTTGGCTTGATCCGCATAGGGAGCCGTTGCTCGACGACTCGATGCATGAGTGCATTTGCTCTGTTGTTTAAATTTGCAGAGACGCACCGACAACAGCTTTCCATACATGTTGGCAGTGCCGTCGGCAGTCATTAGCGTGTAAGTGTGAATTATTACGCCTCTATGAGCTCATCCTCGACACAAAGGAACACTATAGTCCAGGACTCTGATTACTATGTTCCAGGAAGCATGCGCGAACTTGCGACAATGCGCATGCATCTACTATAAGCACAACTTTGTGCCAGGAAACAAACAGAAAAAAAAAAAACGTAACAAAACATAACAGATGATGCGGACGCAAACTTTTGGCCGGGGTCGAACTATTCGCAACTCCAGCGCTCTATAGATGGCGGGGTGGTAGTGCCAAGATGGCGGAAGAGACGGGGATAGAGCCTCCAGGATTTCCCGTGCGACTGCTCGCTGACCCTCGTCTGGGCACTAAAATTTATGTATTTGGCTACACGTACGAAAGGTTCAGGGCGAGAGCATATCGCAGGTGACGGAGATGTTGATATGTGTGGAGAAAACGAATACGAGTACTTGAAAGGATAAAACATCAAGGACGCGGGGACGGAAACATGACTTCTTTCCGTCCCCGTCCTTGGTGTTTTATCATTGCAAGTATTCGTATCTATCCACCAACACGCTCGTTTCCAATTATAAAGAAAAGCGAGCATGTTGATTTTTTTTAAAGTTGCAAAGCGGAACACAATTTCTATATTAAAGGGATTGTCCGGGGACAATTGAAAGTTCTTAAGATCTTGTGAGGGTTACCTGGCGGGAGCCCAATGATTAACATAGACCATTTTTTATCTATTAAACGACACCCCAATTTAGTATAATTAATTGACGGATAATTATACGAAACTCCATGGCAAATTTCTGCAATTATCAATGGCTTCGCTCCCATGACTGATGTGACGTCACACCAGGCTTGCAATTGTCAGATCCTATGCCTCATTCCTCCGTGGGAACACAGAGATGCCCGACACACCGCAGCGTTCCATTTTACTCGCCAGTGTAAATCTCACGAAGAAGTGTGGAGCGTGACAACAACACAACACACCCTTTTAACGAAAAAAAAAAAAGATTAGTGCGGCAGCGAGGTTGAATTACGTCGTAGCTCTCACGCGGAGGACAAAAATCGAAGGACGCTTCAGTTCGGTGCGATCTTTGCGTTAGGTTACGTCAAAGCATCCGCTGCTCCGAAGGTGGAAGAGGCCAAATCCCTTTTATGCACGCTCGGTTTAAGATACGATTACTCGTCCGGAGAAGCACACAAAATTCAGATTCGTCGTGGAAGATGCTCCTACAGCCATTTACAAATGAGGTCTAAATGTACTCTTGAATACGAAATTTGATTGGACAATCCCGTTTAACACAATACGCTTTTTTCGTTGAAACTGCACGATGCACGAGCGCGCCGATCAGAACTAGTGATGGGACGAATCTTTATCCGAATCGAAATTCGGAGCCGAATCTGAAGATTCGGAAAGATTCGGAAGAATAGCCGAATCTCAAGCGATTCGGAAAAGTTCGGAAAGATTCGGAGCGTTTCCATGGTTGCCAGATCACGTTGATGAGTGTTTCAACTTTTTGTGATATTAAATTCACTAAATTCTACAAACTGCTCAAAATAATATGGTAATATATTACCATAGTAAGAAATAATATGTTCCGTTTTGTTTATATTATTTCGGATGTTTGTCGAGACGGTAGCCAGACATCGCGGCAAAATTGGTTTCGGTTCCGGATTACGACAAAAATCGGCATGCTTGGTGCACGTGGAAAACAAGCGCATGTTTTCATCGCCGATCGATGCCGTACGTGCTGTTCGGCACAGGCTCATTTCGTGCTCATAATTATGGTCATAGTGGCACACACCACACAAGTGAGTACGTTCGATTCGATTATCTTCAACGCGTGTCCACTGAGGTATTGCTATCGAAACACGGGAAACAATCTGAAACTCCTTGCGCCGTACTATTATTACAGTCTTTCTGGTTAATGATATCCGATTAAGTTAGTGTTCGTTTTCGAACAATAAAGTTGCGTTGGACACCCCTGTGTTGGGTTTCTTTTTCATCAAGTAAAGTTCACGTACACAAAACTTACTGCCGAGAACAGAGAAACGACAGTGCGACGTTTCTCTTCGCCAACGGTGCCGCGGTATGTGGTCGAAGTTGTGACGAGCAACATTCATCTCGCTCGCGCCTTACAGGTACAGACATACGCAGCTGTAGAGAAGGAGACGAATCATTTCATTGCCTCAATATATTTATTGTGCGTTGAATCACATTATGTATAATACATAGCATTTCGCTACATTTTACCGATCACCGCGAAACCGCACAGCAACCGAGACCGTGCATTTGTTAGGCCTACGTCAACCACACCGATCAGGTCAGCTGGACCTGGGCGCGTGCCAGGGTTTAGATTAACAGTACAGTACATACCATACGCTGATATAAACACGACGAAATCTAGTTATATGCAGTAACAGTAACTACAAAATACAGAACTGACCGCATTCGCGAGGTTTACGACAAGGCTCACGCTGCCATCTGCAACCTGCGACGAATCTCCGAATCTGGCCGAATATTCGTCGCGGAAAGTTCGGAAATTTCCGAATCTGGGAGAATCCGAATCTCCGGTGATTCGTCCCATCACTAATCAGAACCATGCGGTCACAGTGGCACCAAGATACAGTCCCTGCCACCGTCTCCGTCACGCTTCTTTGGTTCTTCGTTCGTCCGCAAGAGGGCGAGCGGTGGGCTGAAATTGCAAATAACCACTGTCAACTAAAAAAACAAAACCAAAATCTAGGTTATAACTAGTCTTGAACATCTTATTGTCGCTGTGCAGCCGATGAGATTGTGGCATTAAACAGTGAGAATGTGGAAGAAGGAATCGTAAAGCAAAAAGTGCGAGGCTCAATAAGCACATGCACCTCCTGCAGTGACGACGGGACCGTCCTTTGAACTAAACGACATCCTTGCAATCTCCCGGCGCAAATGTGCTGGCCATTTGCGCCGTGAACACACAACACACTCGTTGTGTATTCCTGTAATAATAACAGTTTCAGATACTCACTTTTTCCTTCAGCTATAAGAGACTGGAACCAACTAGATGCACAGTTTTTTGGTTATACAAGTGTTGACTTTTTTAGTGGTGCCATAGAAAACCAACTTATTTGTCAATCTATGAGTTGATATGTTATTTATTTTCCAGGAAAGACGCGAGGACTTATTTTTGTTTACTCTTGGTTACCTCCAATCGTATATTTGTGTTTTTCTTGTACCCCAATGCCTGCTATAATCCCTACAGGGATTGACAGTATTCTGAAATAAATAAATAAAATCGGTAAGGTCCAGTCTTCCGCATGTTTAACGTGCGGAGTCGCACATACCATTCAACACGTATTTCACGAATGAACTGACTACAACTGCGAAAGGGAGTTGATGAACACCAACATGAGAGTAAGCAATGAACAGGAGATATCCATTCCTATTTTGTTTGCTCCATGGATATCCGCAGCTGGTCGGTATAAAGCTACGAAAGCTACTAAAATTTCAAAAAAAAAAAAAGGTACTCGATTACAAACGAAACTGCAGCGTGCTTAGATGAGCTCAAATTGGAAGTGACATGCTCCATTGACGTACTTTAGGTTGTGTTTTTATTTTTATTTTATGTATTACAACAATGATTTTGTTTTGTCTAATTTTTTTTGCTCGTTCTTTCTCTCTCCTTGCATCTTTCTCTCGTTGCCTCGTTGCTTGCTTTCTTCTATCTTATGATTTTCATTTCCGTTCATCTCGCAATGTATAGCGAGCCGGCAATAGGTACCTGTTGACCTCATTGTTTAATAAACGCCTTCTTCTCTTTTTTTCTCTCTCTCTGATAGTGCATAACTTGCGATACTTTTTATTGACCCAATTATAGTAACTAAATGGCAGAGCCAGAGTATGCCTTCCTTTTCCTTTCGCCGCCAGCTCCTCACTGGCTGAGAAGGGGTCACATGCTTGTGAGGATGGCAGCCTGGGCGAGTTCGTGAAGCATCGGAATCTTTGCACCGTTGTTAATATAAGGATCACATTAGCCAAATTTGACTTTCGCACTTGCGGAGAGGCGGCTTTTGCGGGGCGCCGCGGGCTTGGGACGGGACAGTTTTCTCGCTCTGCATTCGCCAAATGTATCGATCTTACATTGATGACTGACGAGAAAGAAGCTTCTTGAACCTTCGGACATCGTGTATCACGTAGACGTATCTATACTTCGTTTCACCTTACGTCCAAGCGCGGCCGATCTTATGAGCCAAAGGGCCAATCAAACAGCGCAAAAAGCGCAACGTGATGGCGTGCACTCTGCGCTTGATACAACGAGGTAGAGGGCTTAGAGTGATAAACCGGAAGTTCGGAAGTGGCACCCCCCGGTTGCCGCCATTTTGTACGCAAAAGTGACCACACGTCACGTGACCTCACAAGAGCCGTGACGTCACCGGTAAGATGGCAGCGCCCAGAGCTGGGGAATGCGAGTTTGTTCGGTGCGCGGTAGCCGCGATGTGTAGCTGCTTTCCGACGACTTCGATCTTCTTCGTGCTCGCTGACGCAGGTATAATGTGAAAATATGAAGAAATGAGACTTTATTACCTTTTTCCGCAAGATCGCCCTGTATCATCTGGATATTAACACCTGCGAGACAGCATCAGCCGTGTCGCCGTACCGGTGCTCGGATTCCCGGATGTGTTCGAGGGTCGATAGAACTTTGAGTGCTTTTAGCATGCAATTTTCGCTTTCTCTTAGCTTTGTTTGAACGTTGGAATGTCTGAGAATTGACGCGATATGTATACATCGGACGTAGGGCCTAGGGGAATTCGTTTCAGCCCTAGGTAACTGCATAATCACAGCCAACTTTTAGCGAGGAAGCTCCTGCGATCTTTACGTTTTGTACTTATAAACAATTTTACGATATAACTCCTAGCATAATATATTCGCATTTTTCTAGCTTCGTTTGAACGTCTGAGAATCGAAGCGAAAGGTATACGTCGCGTGAGGACTTAGGGGAAGTTGTTTCAGCCCTGCGTCACCGAATAACCATAGAAACTTTTAGCGAGGAAGCTCCTGCGATCTTTAACCTTTTGTGCTAATCGACGATTCTACATTCGATCGCTTTTCTTCCTTTTTTTGTGAGTGCGAATTGCACACTTATTTTCAGCTGCGAGGATGACGTTTTTATTGAGTGGGGGATGAATAAATCGTTGCAGGCACCTGCTTCAATGCTATTCGACTTGCTATTTTTGGTGTACGCATAGATTAATTGCACAATTTTCTCTTTCGTAGGTTTTTTTGCAGCAATACTTTTTTTCACCAAGAGTGCATTGTATTAGTCGGTCAATTATTTACTTGTTCTAGTTACCTGTACAAGATGATTCATATTTGTGTTCACCCCTTGCCCGAAAAGCAGTCTTGTTGAAAAATGTTGACTACCATTCCTTTCGGTCTCTTCAATAGACTTCTTTCTAAAGTGTGGGCTGCCTATACTTCGTATTACCATAACCTGGAAAAGGGCAACCGCCACAGCCCCCTCGTGCCAATCAGATTGACGGAGTGAAGGCATGTGAGAAATCTGTGCTGACGAGCACTCTGATGATATGTTGTCATGTGCCTCTCTCCAACATGCCTATTGACTCGCCAAGACTGTAGCCTTCGCCGCTTGCCAAATTGTGATGGAACGAATTACAGTAGCTATTACTCTAATTGCCCAAGGCCTTCATACTTTGGCCATTTGTTCGACAAGAATGTTATGTCCGCCATCACTGTGAACTCGGCTGAGCGCCTATTGGACTCGAATGCTGCATTAACGTTCGACGTGAACTGGGGTATATTCGTGTGCTTTGCACCGAAAAAAAATGGCGACAGTTGTGTTGCTTGATGGGGTTTTGCAAAGGGTCTATTGTGTCATACGTATTGGAAGTGTCCTGCTATATAACAATGCATGAACACATACCATTAAACTAGATGCTCAGAGGTGTGTTTGTTTTTGCAACTAACAAGTTACAGCAGTGTGCTTTAATGTTATTATCATGTGCATAGTTTTAAGTATCCTCTCTGCAATGTCTACAAAGCCCCTGGAGAGAATAAATTAATAAATAACATTTTCACATCACTGGAGTTGGTTTTCGGATGCGCCATATGTTCAGTAGAAGTGGAACGAGTGCAGCCCAATGCAACCAGTCTGGTATGTCCCATAATTAATATTGAGGGGTCAGAGATGCGAGTGTATTCAAAAGTTCCAGCACGTGCGGTGAACACAATTCTTTGTGTAGAGACTCTGAAGACGTAAAGGCGAGCGGAAATATGTTTATTAGGTTAGTGTATCAAATATGTTGATTTCCACTTGATTACGTAATTATTGGTTCTTTGCAAATGGTTCCATAACGAGTTCTTTCTGCGACAGTCTCGTGTCAGGCGTTCAGTCATAGTACCTGTGCTGCTTGTTGTCGGATGATGCTCCTGGCACGTCGGTGTTCAGTTTGGTCGAGTGGCAACTTTGACCGACTGATGCCGTCTTGTAATCGTACGTCATGTGCGGCCACTGACATCTGATGCACTGAAGCTGCAGGGCTGGCTTCTAATCCGCAAATTTTCCTGGTAGTTTTCTGCATCAATGCAGCAAGCTCGGGCATGTATGAATGCTTCGGCGTTGGGGTGTCTCGTTGAATCGGCATTGAATAGTAACGGGTAGCCGATGGCGGTCATCGTGACTTTGTGGCATAAGTCGCCCTCGGTTCGTCAGATGCCGCTTTGCTCGAAGTCTCCAGTTGAAATGCCTGTCGAACTTGTTCCGAAACAATCTCGGCAATCAAAATAAAAGCCGGGCAACTGATGGCAGGAAGTAGCTTCCTGGTCTCCTCCCGGACAACGTCGTGGATGTCGCGGATGCCTGGGAGGCTGGCATCGAAGTTGCAGCTGGACGACTCGAGTGTTGAGAAGCTGGGGAGTTGTTGATAGCGACAGGCTCGGGCCTGCAGTGTACATTCAATGTTGGAAGCCGCGGTGATATGAACCCTTCGACTGTTGTCGTGGAGTTGCGGACAAGGCTGCCGGAGGTGTTGTACCTCACATGAGGGACATGGGATTCTTAGCTTCTTGTCTTCTGTAACATCAGGGTTGGCGTGGGTGCTCGATCACGCCCAAAACATCTTCCACGAAGGCGGTGACGCTCTTGTTGGGGCCGCATCCTGGACAGAATCAGGAATTCGGCTCTCCCTGGTCAATGTTGGCTGATGAACGTGCACTTCAGCTCGATCGTGCAAACTTCCCACGACGTTAAGGAGGATTCGTGGTTCTCAAACCAGTGCCTGGCAGTTTCTTCCACGAGAAGTATAGGTTCTGCAGGAGCTGGTTGTCCGTCTACCCACTGTGGCGGGCGACACGGCCATATATTTCAATCCAGCTCTCGACGTCTTCATACACCTTGCGTGAAAGGGCATCGGAGTGTGAGGTGCGACGGGCATGCAAACGATGATGGGAGCGGACATGGTTTGCTGCTACAGGTTTGTCATTGTTGGCTTAGTCAGCTTCGGTTTTTCTGGCAAAAGACCGAATTCCGGTGGTTCTTGCTGGTAGCAGCGACTGGCTCGGATTTCAGGTTCTTTGTGGTGCATTTCCAAGGTTCGTCCTTGCGGTACTCGCTCGTCTTGCGGTTTTTCTGCCGGGCTTGGGATAGGACTTGGTTCACGGCTCGCCGGGCGTTTAAGACGCGGGGCAACTCGGCTGAGGAGCCGCCAGGGTCCACACAGAGTGAAGGGCTATGGGTAAAATGTGCAGCACCTCCACCAGAACATACGATGATAGCTGAGCATGGCCTGGAACTTTCCAGAATAGTAAATATTGATAGAAAATAGGACTGGAGCAAGCATCTGTGACAATATAACAAAACAGACAGAAGAGAGTCTATCCTGACCACTAAAAAAGCTGCATTGTTTTAGAGGC